>OX344724.1:42094388-42524388 GCA_947034835.1 Ballota nigra | reverse complement strand
ACTACGTAGTGGTCTTTTGCTCAGAGCTTCAAGATGTGGGTTGTTATTAAGTAGGCCACTTTGTCCCTGTAAATATTAAATTATCATGTATAAAAATAATAACATATTTGTTATAGGGTAAAAATCATATAATTATGTGATACTCACATAACGTTGGAACCAAAACATAACATCATTGCGGATGGATTGAAAAACTGCTGCATCTGTGATGTCTGGTTCTACTTGACGCTTATACTCACATAACATCCTTATATATCAGAAAAAAGAAATTAATTACTTTTCAGATATCAACAATATACATATTGTAAAAAAACTCAATTATAAAATTAAATTACTTACTCTATATACGGTTGGACTTCAGGACAATTTATCAAAACATATGAATGTAATGTTTCCTCTTCAATACTGCCCCTGAACGGTTGTTTGGTGCCCTTACTCATTGGTCGACCCGGATGCAAAATACAGATAACATACCTTTAACATCACAAAGGGGATGTGATTAGGCGTGAAAGTGTTATGTTTTGGTGCCCGATTTACTCATGTTTTGAGTATTTTCGATGAGTGCTTGGAGTCAAATGAGTATCATTTTTATAAAATTATTAATTTGTCTCTTTGGTTTTCATATATGGATAGAGGGCGAAAAGAGGAGTTCGTAGGACTTTGAATCGGCCAAAACGGACTCCCGGTTGAGGAGATATGAAGATTTTACGAACGAGTGCACAGCAGCCAGCGCTCGAGCGTTTTGCTCGAGCGCCGGCGCTCGAGCGAATCACTCGAGCGGCCAAAAACTTACAGAACAGTTTCAGCGCTCGAGCGAATCACTCGAGCGGAAACCGCTCGAGCGTTTTGCTCGAGCAACCACGTATTTTCGCCTCCGGATGCGTATTTTCGGCCCATTAACTCCCGTTTCGACCCGGTGCCTATATATACCTATTCCAAACACGTTTTGAAGATCCCCGACTTTTAGAAATCACTTTAGACTTAATTTTTAGAGAGAGGAAGAGGAGAAGAACGAGCAAGCTTTACTTTTACGTTGTTGAGGTTTTTCATACGAATTCTTAGTTTTCTTTTCGTTTCTTAGTTTCTTTTCATTAGCTTGATTACTTTAAACGTTTTAAACTTCGTTTTATTAATTAAATTTCAGTTCTTAGAATTATTTTATTTTAAAACCCTAGTTCATGTTTCTTATTTTCTTCGTTCAATTCATTATGTTTTTGTTCGTTGTTTCTTCTATTGCTTTTATTTTTGTTATAACCATGTCCGGCTAAAACCCTTGCATGCTTGGGTTAGGATGAAAACGTAGAAGTAGGATGTGGGTACGTAATTAAGGTAATTGGTGACGTTAGTTTTAATTCTCTTAATTAATGAATTCATATAATTAATCTTAACTCTACCTTTGAATTTCGTACGAAAGTGTTAGAGAGAGGACGACCGCATCACTCAATAACAATTAGTAGTCTTAACGAGAGGGTTTAGGAAAGGTTAATTCATCTACCGGTTTAGCGAAGGAGGACGACCGCATCACCTTAGTTAAATTAGGGTCTCATTAATTAAGCGCTATCTATTAACTTGTTAGTGGATTAGTGAAGTCGATTGCTAGGATAAAGTATTAGGGTGAGAAATCTTGAGCTTTCATTCTACGATCTTTTACTTAGGTTAATTCTTGTTTGTCACGATTACTTTGATTATGTACCTGCTCCGTTAGTATACGTAGGGATTCCTATCCTGAGCATCACCATCTCATACTTGCATATACACCTTAGATACTTAGTTTAATTTTCTTTTTGCATTCGTAGGATAATTTAGTTAGCTTAATTAATCTTTCAAAAACCCAAAAAAACATTACACTCATATTAACTACGATGCGTAGATCTTCAGGGATCTATTCGCATATACACCATCCATTGGGTTCGATAATACTTGGTCCCTATACTTGCCCATACTACAGTGAACCCGTACTCTTGCGGGGTAGCTACTAGTAGAAGCTAGTGTAGTTTGCTTCAAGTCAATGGCGCCGTTGCCGGGGATGGCGTTGTATGCTTTTGAATAGGACTTGTAGATAGCTTAGTAGTTAGTAGTGGGTGATTTAATTTCTGTTTTTATTTTTATTTGTATTCAATCGGCAGTTGCGTTTTGACCTTTCTGCTAGTGTGTCAGGTTTATGAAAACACGCTCACAAGGCAATACGAGCGAAGAGAGAATACCGTTGGACCCTGAGACAATAGCCAGAAGGAACCGAGCCTTCTTGAGAAGGATGAACGCTGCCGACTTAGGGAAGGAACCAATGGACATCAATAATGAGTTGGACGATGCTGCCAACGATTTCAATCAGGCAGTAGACCGAGTTGAAGGCACTGGAGTTAGTGGTAGCCAGAATCAAATTCCATTAGGGGATAGCCAGAGCCTAAACCCGGATACACAGAACGTAGGGAACCCAGCTCAGAACCTTGTCCATAATCCTCATAACCAAAACCCTGCTTACCCACAAAACCCAAATAACCCTTTTAACAACCCAGTATACCAACATTACCCATATCCACCTTATCCTTACCCACCATATCCATATCATCCACCACCAGTCTACAACCAACCACCTGTTTACCAACCACCACCCCAACAAGTACCAGTACCTGCTGCTAATCCTCAACAAGTTCCTCAGAACGTAGATCACAATATGGCTATTCGAGGGAGGTTTGCAGCACAGCCACAGCGGTACTATGATGGAGTGGCTTTACCTCCTGTTGAGGCGAACAACTTCTCGATATCCCCGGGGATTTTAAAGCTGCTGACCGAGAATCAGTTCAAAGGAGTGATCGGGAAGGAGAATCCTCATACACACTTGAGGAGCTTTCTCATGATAGCCTCAACATTCAATTATAATGGCATGTCTGAAGATGCCAAGAGGCTTAGGCTGTTCCCATTCTCACTGACGGGAATAGCTAAGGAGTGGTACGATAATACGCTCCCGCGGGGAGGTATTACCACTTGGGCCGAGCTCGAGCGTCTGTTCCTCGAGCGATTCTACCCTCCATCTAGGACGATCAAGGCTAGAATTGAGATCTCGTCCTTTCGCCAGAAGTCTGGAGAAGATTTACGTCAAGCGTGGGAGAGATACTCAAACATGCTGATTGAGTGCCCGCAGCATGGGTACAATGAGGGAGACATTATGGCGTTCTTCTATAGTGGTGCCAACAAGACGGGGCAAGACCATTTAGACGCTTGTGCGGGCGGAGCATTTTTGAACCAAGGCATAGAGAGGTGTAGGGAGATCGTGGACAACATTGTCACGAATGCCGGTGCTTGGAGTGGAGATGCAGATTTTCAGAGAGTGCATCAGGTTGAAGAGGGAGAAGGAACGAGAAGGCTATTGATGGCCATGATGGAGAAGATCAACAACCTCGAGTTGGGGAAGAGTTTGGGTGGAGAGCATGCAGTAGAGAATGAGAGAGTAGACCAGCCCAGTGGACAGCAAGAGGTAGCCAATTACATGGGAGGCCCATATTACAATCAGAATGGCTACCAAGGTGGAAACCAGTATGGAAGGCCTTCTTATGGCCAACCATTTGTACTTCCAGGCCCACAGCTGCCTCAAAATCAATGGAGGAACACACAAGGAGTTCAAGGAGGCCAGCAGCCTCCTCAAAACACATGGAGGAAAAATGATAATTTTTCTTATGCTAACCCAAAAGCTGGTGTTACTGTTCCTGCAGGTGTTGATCCGGGGTCTAAACCTCCTGGTGGAGAAGGCGGTGCATCAACCGAGGAGATGTTGAGAGCGATACTTCAGAAAGTGGAGGAAGGGAGCAAGCGGTTGTCATCCTTGGAGTATGATGTGAAGGAGCTGCATAAGAAGGGTGATCATCGTGATCAAGAGCTCCAGAAGATGAACAATCGAAGGTTCACTTCTTTAGAGCTCCAGATGAGCCAGATTGCAAAATCAGTGAATAGAATGCCGGAGGGGAACCCGAAAGAGCATTGCAAGGCGATCCAGCTTAGAAGTGGAACCAACTATGAAGGTCCTCAGATGCCTGCTGATTCTGAGATGCCCCAAGTTGAGAAGGGGATTGAAAGTGAAGGGATTGAGAAGCATGAAGATATGGATGAGTCCCATCAAGACAAAGACCTTGAGGAGGTTGAGAGAGTTCCTAAGTGGAAAAAGGCAAAGGAAGTAAGGGATAAAGTGAAAGAAACAGAAAGAGATGAATGGGGGGTACCCAAATCTGTGATACCCGTCCCATATCCACAACGCTTCATGAAAAAGAAGCTTGATGAGAAATTCGCTAAGTTCCTTGATGTTTTTAAACAATTGCATATTAATATTCCTTTTTATGATGCTTTGGAACAGATGCCGCACTATGCGAAGTTTTTGAAGGACTTGATCGCGAAAAGACGGCGAGTGGATGAGCCGAAGTTGGTGCAGCTGAACCACGAGGTGAGTGCATTAGTGCACAAGGCGCTTCCACCGAAGCTGAAGGATCCCGGGAGCTTCACGATCCTATGTGATATTGGGAACGGGATCAAGAAGGGAGCGTTGTGCGACCTTGGGGCGAGCATTAATTTGATGCCACTGTCGCTTTTCAAGAAGTTGGAAGGTGGTGAACTTCAACCCACAATGATGACGCTTCAACTTGCCGATCGGTCTATTACTAGACCTCAAGGTGTGGTTGAAGACGTCCTAGTGAGAGTTGGAGAACACATTTTTCCAGCCGACTTTGTAGTGCTAGAGATGGAGGAAGATGAGCACGTGCCCCTGATTTTGGGAAGACCGTTCTTAGCTACGGCGGGGATGGTGCTAGACGTGGCGAATGGGAAGATCACGTTGAAGGTTGATGATCAAGAAGTGAAGATCTCCCTATATGAAGCCATGAAGCACCCGAAGGAGGATGATAGCTTGTATTGCATGGATGCCATTTGTTGGGATATGTTTTAGTTTTGATGATTTTCCAAAAACAACATGTAATAGGTTTGAAAGCAGTCAGGATAGCATCCTTAGATTCAGGTCAGGATAGTTTGTGTATTCAGTTAGACAGGTTGTAATGTGAGAAGAACTTAGCTGAGGAAGCACTCAGTTGAGGGGGAACTCAACTGAGGGGGAACTCAGTGAGGGGGAACTCATTGATAAAGCCTGAGGAAGTCAAGATGACATATCAAGAGAACTGACTGAAGCCATTGAAGGAAGACCTGAACCTGAAGAGAAGCCTGAAGGATGTCCCACTGAGTGTAAACCGGGCTGATCTAAGCTAAGTCAGGTAGACCACTCAGTGAAGAGCATGATCAGGAGGATCAGTGCTGCACCAAGTAGGCCCTGAAGAAGTCAGGCTACTGTGGTCAGGGAAGTTTGTCATCCAGCCTTATGACAAACTTCTTGGAGTGATCTTCAAACAGTCCCTGAAGGACGACTGCACTGAGGACGAGTCAGTCCACTGAAGATCAGAGTCAGTGAAGGAGGAAGCTACCTAAAGTCAGTGGGATCTTGGTCAACCCACTGAGTCAAAGATCCGTGAATCCAGGCCACGTGGACCAATCAGCACGAGGCAGCAACTCTGACACTGACAAAGGCCGCATTCCAAGAAAAGTGGTTGAAACCATTTAATGCTGGATTCAAATGTATTTCCTCTCCAACGGATACATTAGAATCCCCATTATAAATACAAGCTCATGGCTTGATAGAGTGTTGTGTTGTGTTGTATTGTTGTATCTTGTAAGAAAAACAAACACCTACGATCTGAGAAAAGTGTGAGTAGTAGTATACGTGCATGGGAGATATAAGGAGGTTCTACTCACATCTTATACACTGATCTTGAGAGTTCACAAATATATACATAAAGTGTGTTCAGCTTGTAACTCTAGGCTTAGAGAGGTTTTCCCTATCTTAGCTATTGGCTAACACATTGTAAAGGGAAAACCTCACCTAGTTGGAGAAAACCTACTGAAACCAAAACCCTCTAGTCAGGTTTGTTGGTAGTAAGTGAGGAGAAGGGCAGCCCAGGGAGTGGCGTGAGTCCAGTTGTAAGTGCACCTTGGCACGTTAAAAACAAGAATCCAAAGGAGTGGATTTCCTGTTAAATCAGGTCGTGGATGTAAGAGCTTGAGTCTCCGAACCACGTTAAACCAAGTGTTATTATTTGGAATGTCTTTTCTTCTAAAGTATTGCGAAAATCTGCTCACTGAGAGCATTGTTTAAAAGGAACTTTAGTTAAGCATTTCAGTCAGGAAGATTCATCTTACTGACTGAATCAGGCTAGCACTCGAGAGTTCAGTCTCTCGAGTCACTGCCTTGTTGAGAGCCTGAGCTTTCAAGTCTCATCACTGACTTGATAGCTCTGACTCTCAGCAACGCAGTGACTTGAGTATTTCGTTACTGAACTCAGTCAGGGTGCAAGCTGTGATTTGATAACGCACTCAAGAGTTCAGCATCTCAAGCCACTGTCCTTGCTCAGAGCATGGGTCTCCAAGCCTTCTCTCTGACTTGGTAACTCAGCCTCTGAGCAGAGCAGTGACTTGAGTATTTCTCATTCCTGCTGAACTCCTTGAGGAAAAAGGTTTTTTTTAAAAAAAAAACAAATTTTGCTTATGAATTCCCATTTTGCCCTTCGAAAACGGGACCATCAATTGGTATCAGAGCGGGTTGTTCACATGACCACTGATCCAGTTTTGTTAAGAAAAATGGTCTACCGAACAGATCTTAAATGTTTTAAACTATGGGAATTCCTGCATATTTCAAACTATTACCTGTACTCTGACAATATTCTTGTAATAGAAAATCATTTGGTTAGAATTTTTGGAATCATCAAAAAGGGGGAAATTGTTGGGATATGTTTTAGTTTTGATGATTTTCCAAAAACAACATGTAATAGGTTTGAAAGCAGTCAGGATAGCATCCTTAGATTCAGGTCAGGATAGTTTGTGTATTCAGTTAGACAGGTTGTAATGTGAGAAGAACTTAGCTGAGGAAGCACTCAGTTGAGGGGGAACTCAACTGAGGGGGAACTCAGTGAGGGGGAACTCATTGATAAAGCCTGAGGAAGTCAAGATGACATATCAAGAGAACTGACTGAAGCCATTGAAGGAAGACCTGAACCTGAAGAGAAGCCTGAAGGATGTCCCACTGAGTGTAAACCGGGCTGATCTAAGCTAAGTCAGGTAGACCACTCAGTGAAGAGCATGATCAGGAGGATCAGTGCTGCACCAAGTAGGCCCTGAAGGAGTCAGGCTACTGTGGTCAGGGAAGTTTGTCATCCAGCCTTATGACAAACTTCTTGGAGTGATCTTCAAACAGTCCCTGAAGGACGACTGCACTGAGGACGAGTCAGTCCACTGAAGATCAGAGTCAGTGAAGGAGGAAGCTACCTAAAGTCAGTGGGATCTTGGTCAACCCACTGAGTCAAAGATCCGTGAATCCAGGCCACGTGGACCAATCAGCACGAGGCAGCAACTCTGACACTGACAAAGGCCGCATTCCAAGAAAAGTGGTTGAAACCATTTAATGTTGGATTCAAATGTATTTCCTCTCCAACGGATACATTAGAATCCCCATTATAAATACAAGCTCATGGCTTGATAGAGTGTTGTGTTGTGTTGTATTGTTGTATCTTGTAAGAAAAACAAACACCTACGATCTGAGAAAAGTGTGAGTAGTAGTATACGTGCATGGGAGATATAAGGAGGTTCTACTCACATCTTATACACTGATCTTGAGAGTTCACAAATATATACATAAAGTGTGTTCAGCTTGTAACTCTAGGCTTAGAGAGGTTTTCCCTATCTTAGCTATTGGCTAACACATTGTAAAGGGAAAACCTCACCTAGTTGGAGAAAACCTACTGAAACCAAAACCCTCTAGTCAGGTTTGTTGGTAGTAAGTGAGGAGAAGGGCAGCCCAGGGAGTGGCGTGAGTCCAGTTGTAAGTGCACCTTGGCACGTTAAAAACAAGAATCCAAAGGAGTGGATTTCCTGTTAAATCAGGTCGTGGATGTAAGAGCTTGAGTCTCCGAACCACGTTAAACCAAGTGTTATTATTTGGAATGTCTTTTCTTCTAAAGTATTGCGAAAATCTGCTCACTGAGAGCATTGTTTAAAAGGAACTTTAGTTAAGCATTTCAGTCAGGAAGATTCATCTTACTGACTGAATCAGGCTAGCACTCGAGAGTTCAGTCTCTCGAGTCACTGCCTTGTTGAGAGCCTGAGCTTTCAAGTCTCATCACTGACTTGATAGCTCTGACTCTCAGCAACCCAGTGACTTGAGTATTTCGTCACTGAACTCAGTTAGGGTGCAAGCTGTGATTTGATAACGCACTCAAGAGTTCAGCATCTCAAGCCACTGTCCTTGCTCAGAGCATGGGTCTCCAAGCCTTCTCTCTGACTTGGTAACTCAGCCTCTGAGCAGAGCAGTGACTTGAGTATTTCTCATTCCTGCTGAACTCCTTGAGGAAAAAGGTTTTTAAAAAAAAAAACAAATTTTGCTTCTGAATTCCCATTTTGCCCTTCGAAAACGGGACCATCACCATTGATCCTCGTGTTGAAGACACACATTCTCTCCCGAATTCCTCTCATACTCATGATTTTGTTAGTCCTTCACCTGTTGAGTTAACCCATGAACATTATGTTCTTGATTATTTTGATAGGGATGAAGTGAAGAAGTTGAAGGATGAAGAGGTGAAGAAAGTGGACGTGGTCCAGTTAGACGGGAAAGGAGGAGTTAAGAAGAAAAAGTCCAAACTCAAGAAATTGTTTAGTAAGACTCCTCCAGATAGAGGCAAGAAGGAGTTGAGACCCATAACACTTGGGGATGGGAAGAAAGCAAAGGTACTCATGATGGTGGGGCATCAAGGAAAGGAGTTCAAACACCACTCTTATGAGAGTAAGGGAGGTAAATTTGAGTATGATGTCCCATAAGCTCCTTTGAGCTTGGTCCGGCATGAGGACCTTAAAAATAGCGCTGAATGGGAGGCAACCCATTTTTATTTGCTTTTGAGTGTTTTTTTTAGTTATTTTCCTTTTATGTTACTAGGATGTTGTTGAGTCGTATGTTTAACCTCGTACTTGAGAGTTTTATTTTGTAGGCTTGTCTCTAAAGGAGTAAAGGTATCATGGAGTTATTTAGATTGAAGGAACCAACTTGAGACAAGGGAGTGTGCAAAGCTATTGAGAGAAACTGAATTGTTCGGTTGAGGTAACCCACAACCCCAAACTTAGACCTCTAGCAAGGTCGAAGTTTGGGGGGGTGGAGTTTTTTATGTTTCTTGTTACATTGCACATGCATGCACACCCTTATCTTTGAGTTGAGTTTGATTGATTATTGTTTGTTGAGATACTCCTTGGGCTATTATTAATTTGTTTTGTTACTCAATATTTTATGCCTATCAATCATCTTATGCTTGTTGATTGCTATCTTTGAGTATGATTTGATGAGTAGGGTGAATTGTGAGGGTGAGTTAGAAATTCTTTTGTGTGAGTGTTTGAGTTTGAGCTGATTAGGGAGAGAACCCGTATGCTTATAAGTTTTCTTTTGAGTACTTGTGTGATGAGAGTGAGAATTCACTAGGACTAGCATGGATGTGAAAGCTGTGAGATTTGAGCCTTACGAGATTTAAATGCATGAATTAATCTCTTCGTTTGTGAGTGGATCGTCACCTTAGAGGATGCTAGAACTTGCATGTGCTCTTGCTTCTTGATTGTGTCTAGTTTGATATGCCGAATAGGATCTTAGGCCATCTTTGTTTTTATTGAGTCACTTAGCCAAAATTTTCCTTACCAATGACATTGATCCCTTGTTAGCCCCTTTGAGCCTAAAGCCTATTCTATTTGCTAGCACATATGAACACTATTCCGATTCCTAAGCCTTTTTGTCCCAATTTGAGTGGAGAATAGGAAAGTGTGAATGTGAAGGGAGTGAATTGAGTTGAAAAAGGAAAAGGTTGTTTGTTGAGTGAATATGAGAAGAAGGTGTGATGAAGTTTTGAGATGTGGGAAAAAGAGAAAGAAAATTGAGAATGAGCAAAAAGAAAAAAAAATGAGCTCATGTGTTTGTGCGAAAAAGAAAAAAGTGAAGTGATTGAAAAAAAAAAAAAAGTGAAAGAGAAAGAAAAAAAAAATTGAAGTGTTGAGAGAATTGGAATTGAAAGTGTGTTGATTGAATATGCTTGAAGTAGTCTGTTCCTAATTTCGAAGTACCGAAGTTTGATTTTCTATTCTCCATTCACTTGAGTCACTTTACCATATTGTTATCCCACCTGTCCAAAGAGCCTACATTACAACCTTGAGAAAGTCCTTTTTGATTCGGCATTGATTTCTAGAGTATGGTCGAAGTTAAGAGCATTTACAAGCCTATGGCTGCCAATTTGTGTGATTGATTGATTGAGTGAGTCCCTTTATCATTGTTATACACTTGTGAGGGAGCGAAACACACCGTTGAGTGCACATCCATGCTTGATCTTGGTGTTTCTTGTTGTTGTTGCATGAGTATGATGAAGGGGGTGAGTTAGTATACGTGTGATCGATCTTTGAAGCTCGAGTTCAATTACTTGCATGATTTGATTCTTGATTCATTCCTAACAATTTCACTTGACTTATTATTTCATTGCTTGAGGACAAGCAACATGGTAAGTTTGGGGGGGTTGATTAGGCGTGAAAGTGTTATGTTTTGGTGCCCGATTTACTCATGTTTTGAGTATTTTCGATGAGTGCTTGGAGTCAAATGAGTATCATTTTTATAAAATTATTAATTTGTCTCTTTGGTTTTCATAGATGGATAGAGGGCGAAAAGAGGAGTTCGTAGGACTTTGAATCGGCCAAAACGGACTCCCGGTTGAGGAGATATGAAGATTTTACGAACGAGTGCACAGCAGCCAGCGCTCGAGCGTTTTGCTCGAGCGCCGGCGCTCGAGCGAATCACTCGAGCGGCCAAAAACTTACAGAACAGTTTCAGCGCTCGAGCGAATCACTCGAGCGGAAACCGCTCGAGCGTTTTGCTCGAGCAACCACGTATTTTCGCCTCCGGATGCGTATTTTCGGCCCATTAACTCCCGTTTCGACCCGGTGCCTATATATACCTATTCCAAACACGTTTTGAAGATCCCCGACTTTTAGAAATCACTTTAGACTTAATTTTTAGAGAGAGGAAGAGGAGAAGAACGAGCAAGCTTTACTTTTACGTTGTTGAGGTTTTTCATACGAATTCTTAGTTTTCTTTTCGTTTCTTAGTTTCTTTTCATTAGCTTGATTACTTTAAACGTTTTAAACTTCATTTTATTAATTAAATTTCAGTTCTTAGAATTATTTTATTTTAAAACCCTAGTTCATGTTTCTTATTTTCTTCGTTCAATTCATTATGTTTTTGTTCGTTGTTTCTTCTATTGCTTTTATTTTTGTTATAACCATGTCCGGCTAAAACCCTTGCATGCTTGGGTTAGGATGAACTCGTAGAAGTAGGATGTGGGTACGTAATTAAGGTAATTGGTGACGTTAGTTTTAATTCTCTTAATTAATGAATTCATATAATTAATCTTAACTCTACCTTTGAATTTCGTACGAAAGTGTTAGAGAGAGGACGACCGCATCACTCAATAACAATTAGTAGTCTTAACGAGAGGGTTTAGGAAAGGTTAATTCATCTACCGGTTTAGCGAAGGAGGACGACCGCATCACCTTAGTTAAATTAGGGTCTCATTAATTAAGCGCTATCTATTAACTTGTTAGTGGATTAGTGAAGTCGATTGCTAGGATAAAGTATTAGGGTGAGAAATCTTGAGCTTTCATTCTACGATCTTTTACTTAGGTTAATTCTTGTTTGTCACGATTACTTTGATTATGTACCTGCTCCGTTAGTATACGTAGGGATTCCTATTCTGAGCATCACCATCTCATACTTGCATATACACCTTACATACTTAGTTTAATTTTCTTTTTGCATTCGTAGGATAATTTAGTTAGCTTAATTAATCTTTCAAAAACCCAAAAAAACATTACACTCATATTAACTACGACGCGTAGATCTTCAGGGATCTATTCGCATATACACCATCCCTTGGGTTCGATAATACTTGGTCCCTATACTTGCCCATACTACAGTGAACCCGTACTCTTGCGGGGTAGCTACTAGTAGAAGCTAGTGTAGTTTGCTTCAAGTCAATGCTCGAGCGCCGGCGCTCGAGCGAATCACTCGAGCGGCCAAAAACTTACAGAACAGTTTCAGCGCTCGAGCGAATCACTCGAGCGGAAACCGCTCGAGCGTTTTGCTCGAGCAACCACGTATTTTCGCCTCCGGATGCGTATTTTCGGTCCATTAACTCCCGTTTCGACCCGGTGCCTATATATACCTATTCCAAACACGTTTTGAAGATCCCCGACTTTTAGAAATCACTTTAGACTTAATTTTTAGAGAGAGGAAGAGGAGAAGAACGAGCAAGCTTTACTTTTACGTTGTTGAGGTTTTTCATACGAATTCTTAGTTTTCTTTTCGTTTCTTAGTTTCTTTTCATTAGCTTGATTACTTTAAACGTTTTAAACTTCGTTTTATTAATTAAATTTCAGTTCTTAGAATTATTTTATTTTAAAACCCTAGTTCATGTTTCTTATTTTCTTCGTTCAATTCATTATGTTTTTGTTCGTTGTTTCTTCTATTGCTTTTATTTTTGTTATAACCATGTCCGGCTAAAACCCTTGCATGCTTGGATTAGGATGAACTCGTAGAAGTAGGATGTGGGTACGTAATTAAGGTAATTGGTGACGTTAGTTTTAATTCTCTTAATTAATGAATTCATATAATTAATCTTAACTCTACCTTTGAATTTCGTACGAAAGTGTTAGAGAGAGGACGACCGCATCACTCAATAACAATTAGTAGTCTTAACGAGAGGGTTTAGGAAAGGTTAATTCATCTACCGGTTTAGCGAAGGAGGACGACCGCATCACCTTAGTTAAATTAGGGTCTCATTAATTAAGCGCTATCTATTAACTTGTTAGTGGATTAGTGAAGTCGATTGCAAGGATAAAGTATTAGGGTGAGAAATCTTGAGCTTTCATTCTACGATCTTTTACTTAGGTTAATTCTTGTTTGTCACGATTACTTTGATTATGTACCTGCTCCGTTAGTATACGTAGGGATTCCTATTCTGAGCATCACCATCTCATACTTGCATATACACCTTACATACTTAGTTTAATTTTCTTTTTGCATTCGTAGGATAATTTAGTTAGCTTAATTAATCTTTCAAAAACCCAAAAAAACATTACACTCATATTAACTACGACGCGTAGATCTTCAGGGATCTATTCGCATATACACCATCCCTTGGGTTCGATAATACTTGGTCCCTATACTTGCCCATACTACAGTGAACCCGTACTCTTGCGGGGTAGCTACTAGTAGAAGCTAGTGTAGTTTGCTTCAAGTCAATGCTCGAGCGCCGGCGCTCGAGCGAATCACTCGAGCGGCCAAAAACTTACAGAACAGTTTCAGCGCTCGAGCGAATCACTCGAGCGGAAACCGCTCGAGCGTTTTGCTCGAGCAACCACGTATTTTCGCCTCCGGATGCGTATTTTCAGTCCATTAACTCCCGTTTCGACCCGGTGCCTATATATACCTATTCCAAACACGTTTTGAAGATCCCCGACTTTTAGAAATCACTTTAGACTTAATTTTTAGAGAGAGGAAGAGGAGAAGAACGAGCAAGCTTTACTTTTACGTTGTTGAGGTTTTTCATACGAATTCTTAGTTTTCTTTTCGTTTCTTAGTTTCTTTTCATTAGCTTGATTACTTTAAACGTTTTAAACTTCGTTTTATTAATTAAATTTCAGTTCTTAGAATTATTTTATTTTAAAACCCTAGTTCATGTTTCTTATTTTCTTCGTTCAATTCATTATGTTTTTGTTCGTTGTTTCTTCTATTGCTTTTATTTTTGTTATAACCATGTCCGGCTAAAACCCTTGCATGCTTGGATTAGGATGAACTCGTAGAAGTAGGATGTGGGTACGTAATTAAGGTAATTGGTGACGTTAGTTTTAATTCTCTTAATTAATGAATTCATATAATTAATCTTAACTCTACCTTTGAATTTCGTACGAAAGTGTTAGAGAGAGGACGACCGCATCACTCAATAACAATTAGTAGTCTTAACGAGAGGGTTTAGGAAAGGTTAATTCATCTACCGGTTTAGCGAAGGAGGACGACCGCATCACCTTAGTTAAATTAGGGTCTCATTAATTAAGCGCTATCTATTAACTTGTTAGTGGATTAGTGAAGTCGATTGCTAGGATAAAGTATTAGGGTGAGAAATCTTGAGCTTTCATTCTACGATCTTTTACTTAGGTTAATTCTTATTTGTCACGATTACTTTGATTATGTACCTGCTCCGTTAGTATACGTAGGGATTCCTATCCTGAGCATCACCATCTCATACTTGCATATACACCTTAGATACTTAGTTTAATTTTCTTTTTGCATTCGTAGGATAATTTAGTTAGCTTAATTAATCTTTCAAAAACCCAAAAAAACATTACACTCATATTAACTACGACGCGTAGATCTTCAGGGATCTATTCGCATATACACCATCCCTTGGGTTCGATAATACTTGGTCCCTATACTTGCCCATACTACAGTGAACCCGTACTCTTGCGGGGTAGCTACTAGTAGAAGCTAGTGTAGTTCAGTTCAATCTTTTACATATTAAAACCTCAGTTTATGTTCGTTCTTTTCTTCGTTTTCGTTAACATGTTCATGTTCGTCACTTGTTTAATTTCTATTGTTTACGTTCAAACTATGTCTAGCTAAAACCCTTGCATGCTTAGGGTAGGATGAACTCGTAGAAGTAGGTTGTGGGTATGTAATTAGAATAACTTGTGACGTTAGGTTTTAATTCTCTTAATTAATGAATGCTTAAAATTAATCTAGATTTCACTCTTGAGTTTCGTTCGAAAGGTGTTAGAGAGAGGACGACCGTATCACTCTTTAACAACAAGTAGACTTAACGAGAGGGTTTAGGAAAGGTTAATTCATATACCGGTTTAGCGAAGGAGGACGACCGCATCACCTTAGTTAAATTAGGGTCTCATTAATTAAGCACAATCTAATAACTTGTTAGTAGATTCGTGAAGTCGAGTGTTAGGGTAAAGTATTAGGGTTTAGAATCTTGAGCTTTCACCTTGCATTCTTAGACTTAGGTTAATTCTCGTTTGTCACAGTTATTTTGATTATGTACCTGCTCCGTTAGTATACGTAGGGATTTCTATCCTAAGCATCACCATCTCTTATTTGAATCCAACCCTTAGTTAATTCGTCTGCTTTAGTATTTTAATTTAGTTAGTTTATTTTAGTTTAATTAATCTTTCTTAAAAAATCCAAAAACAATACACTCATATTAACTACGACGCGTAGATCTTCAGGGATCTATTCGCATATACACTATCCCGTGGGTACGATATACTTGGTCGTTATACTTGCCAATACTATAGTGAACCCGTTCGCTTGCGGGTGAGCGATTAGTAGAAGTTATCCCCAACTTTAGAAATCACTTTAGACTTAATTTTTAGAGAGAGGAAGAGGAGAAGAACGAGCAAGCTTTACTTTTACGTTGTTGAGGTTTTTCATACGAATTCTTAGTTTTCTTTTCGTTTCTTAGTTTCTTTTCATTAGCTTGATTACTTTAAACGTTTTAAACTTCGTTTTATTAATTAAATTTCAGTTCTTAGAATTATTTTATTTTAAAACCCTAGTTCATGTTTCTTATTTTCTTCGTTCAATTCATTATGTTTTTGTTCGTTGTTTCTTCTATTGCTTTTATTTTTGTTATAACCATGTCCGGCTAAAACCCTTGCATGCTTGGGTTAGGATGAACTCGTAGAAGTAGGATGTGGGTACATAATTAAGGTAATTGGTGACGTTAGTTTTAATTCTCTTAATTAATGAATTCATATAATTAATCTTAACTCTACCTTTGAATTTCGTACGAAAGTGTTAGAGAGAGGACGACCGCATCACTCAATAACAATTAGTAGTCTTAACGAGAGGGTTTAGGAAAGGTTAATTCATCTACCGGTTTAGCGAAGGAGGACGACCGCATCACCTTAGTTAAATTAGGGTCTCATTAATTAAGCGCTATCTATTAACTTGTTAGTGGATTAGTGAAGTCGATTGCTAGGATAAAGTATTAGGGTGAGAAATCTTGAGCTTTCATTCTACGATCTTTTACTTAGGTTAATTCTTGTTTGTCACGATTACTTTGATTATGTACCTGCTCCGTTAGTATACGTAGGGATTCCTATCCTGAGCATCACCATCTCATACTTGCATATACACCTTAGATACTTAGTTTAATTTTCTTTTTGCATTCGTAGGATAATTTAGTTAGCTTAATTAATCTTTCAAAAACCCAAAAAAACATTACACTCATATTAACTACGACGCGTATATCTTCAGGGATCTATTCGCATATACACCATCCCTTGGGTTCGATAATACTTGGTCCCTATACTTGCCCATACTACAGTGAACCCGTACTCTTGCGGGGTAGCTACTAGTAGAAGCTAGTGTAGTTTGCTTCAAGTCAATGGCTCTTGGCATCTTCAGACATGCCATTGTAATTGAATGTTGAGGCTATCATGAGAAAGCTCCTCAAGTGTGTATGAGGATTCTCCTTCCCGATCACCCCTTTGAACTGATTCTCGGTGAGCAGCTTTAAAATTCCTGGGAAAATAGAGAAGTTGTTTGCCTCAACTGGAGGTAAAGCCACTCCATCATAGTACCGCTGTGGTTGCGCTGCAAACCTCCCTCGAATAGCCATTAGATCTGCGTTCTGAGGACCGTATTGAGGATTAGCAGCTGGTACTGGTACTTGTTGGGGTGGTGGTTGGTAAACAGGTGGTTGGTTGTAGACTGGTGGTGGATGGTATGGGTATGGTGGGTAAGGATAAGGTGGATATGGGTAATGTTGGTATACTGGGTTGTGGAAAGGGTTATTCGGGTTTTGTGGGTAAGCAGGGTTGTTCAGAGTATTTGGGACAAGATTTTGAGCTGGATTGTTTACATTTTGTGCACCCAGGTTCTGGCTACTACTATCTACGAACTGGTCTTGATTCTGACCACCACTCCCTCTAGAGCCATCAACCCGGTCTACTGCCTGATTGAAATCGTTGGCAGCATCGTCCAACTCATTATTGAGGTCCATTGGTCCCTTCCCTAAGTCGGCAGCGTTCATCCTTCTCAAGAAGGCTCGGTTCCTTCTGGCTACTGTCTCAGGGTCTGCAGGTAATCTCTCTTCGCTCGTATTGCCTTGTGAGCGTGTTTTCATAAACCTGACACACTAGCAGAAAGGTCAAAACGCAACTGCCGATTGAATACAAATAAAAATAAAAACAGAAATTAAATCACCCACTACTAACTACTAAGCTATCTACAAGTCCTATTCAAAAGCATACAACGCCATCCCCGGCAACGGCGTCATTGACTTGAAGCAAACTACACTAGCTTCTACTAGTAGCTACCCCGCAAGAGTACGGGTTCACTGTAGTATGGGCAAGTATAGGGACCAAGTATTATCGAACCCAAGGGATGATGTATATGCGAATAGATCCCTGAAGATCTACGCGTCGTAGTTAATATGAGTGTAATGTTTTTTTGGGTTTTTGAAAGATTAATTAAGCTAACTAAATTATCCTACGAATGCAAAAAGAAAATTAAACTAAGTATGTAAGGTGTATATGCAAGTATGAGATGGTGATGCTCAGGATAGGAATCCCTACGTATACTAACGGAGCAGGTACATAATCAAAGTAATCGTGACAAACAAGAATTAACCTAAGTAAAAGATCGTAGAATGAAAGCTCAAGATTTCTCACCCTAATACTTTATCCTAGCAATCGACTTCACTAATCCACTAACAAGTTAATAGATAGCGCTTAATTAATGAGACCCTAATTTAACTAAGGTGATGCGGTCGTCCTCCTTCGCTAAACCGGTAGATGAATTAACCTTTCCTAAACCCTCTCGTTAAGACTACTAATTGTTATTGAGTGATGCGGTCGTCCTCTCTCTAACACTTTCGTACGAAATTCAAAGGTAGAGTTAAGATTAATTATATGAATTCATTAATTAAGAGAAATAAAACTAACGTCACCAATTACCTTAATTACGTACCCACATCCTACTTCTACGAGTTCATCATAACCCAAGCATGCAAGGGTTTTAGCCGGACATGGTTATAACAAAAATAAAAGCAATAGAAGAAACAACGAACAAAAACATAATGAATTGAACGAAGAAAATAAGAAACATGAACTAGGGTTTTAAAATAAAATAATTCTAAGAACTGAAATTTAATTAATAAAACGAAGTTTAAAACGTTTAAAGTAATCAAGCTAATGAAAAGAAACTAAGAAACGAAAAGAAAACTAAGAATTCGTATGAAAAACCTCAACAACGTAAAAGTAAAGCTTGCTCGTTCTTCTCCTCTTCCTCTCTCTAAAAATTAAGTCTAAAGTGATTTCTAAAAGTCGGGGATCTTCAAAACGTGTTTGGAATAGGTATATATAGGCACCGGGTCGAAACGGGAGTTAATGGGCTGAAAATACGCATCCGGAGGCGAAAATACGTGGTTGCTCGAGCAAAACGCTCGAGCGGTTTCCGCTCGAGTGATTCGCTCGAGCGCTGAAACTGTTCTGTAAGTTTTTGGCCGCTCGAGTGATTCGCTCGAGCGCCGGCGCTCGAGCAAAACGCTCGAGCGCTGGCTGCTGTGCACTCGTTCGTAAAATCTTCATATCTCCTCAACCGGGAGTCCGTTTTGGCCGATTCAAAGTCCTACGAACTCCTCTTTTCGCCCTCTATCCATCTATGAAAACCAAAGAGACAAATTAATAATTTTATAAAAATGATACTCATTTGACTCCAAGTACTCATCGAAAATACTCAAAACATGAGTAAATCGGGCACCAAAACATAACACTTTCACGCCTAATCAGGATGGTCTACTCCACGACCATCGTAGTTGCGAGACACATTTCTGATTCTGGTTTGAACTTGATCGCCGAAGTAGTAAGAACAAAATGCTTCAACCTCTTCAGTAAGGTATGCATTAACAATTGATGCTTCGATGTGGGCCGCATTTCCAATATTGAGCTTTAAGTTGTGCAAATACCTAAAACAAGAAGTGTTAGAAACTTTATTCAGTATTGATCTTAAAAGTCGATCTAAAAAATGGTATAGAATTACCTCTCAAAAGTGTACATCCATCGATACTGTACGGGACCAGCAATTGAGGCTTCATACGCTAAGTGTACGGGTAAGTGCTCCATCGAGTCGAAGAAGCTGGGTGGAAAAATCCGCTCAAGTTTGCATAGAATAACAGGTATCTCCTCATCCAAGCGCCTCATGTCCTCAACTGTAATCGTTGATGCCGTTAAGTGTCTGAAAAAGAGACTTAATTCTGTGATGACACTCCATACATTCTTAGGGAGTGAGTACCGAAATACAATAGGTAAGAGTCGTTGCATGAACACGTGACAATCATGACTCTTAATTCCAGACACCTTCCCGGTTTCTGTGTCAACTCTGTCTCCCAAATTCGACACATAATTGTCAGGGAAGCTCAACTCTTTCACCCACTTACACAAATTCTTCCTTTCTGCTTTACTAATTGTGTAAGAGGCCTGGGGATATGTTCTTGTTTGCTCATCCTTGTGTAGGGAAGCATGAGAACAGAAGAGCCTCAACTCATCTCTGGATTTTGAAGTGTCTTTGGTCTTCCCTTCAGTACCCAGGACCGTATGAAACAAGTTGTAAAAAATATTCTTCTCTATATGCATCACATCTAAATTATGTCGAATCAACAACTTGCTCCAATAAGGTAAGTCCTAAAAGATACTTCTCTTCTTCCAACCACCCTGGATGTGTTTATTGTGCTCCATTGCACCCGCCTCAGTTGTCTTCATCAGATCAGTGACTGTAACCTCATATAACAACGAATCACCTGAAATAATTAATTTATATATGGTTAATTTATTTATATGAGACACATAGACATAAGTAGTGATTCAGTACCTAGACACATACCTGATCGAATACGTGGTCTTGGGTGGCCTACTGCATTTTTACCCTTTAGAAAGTCTGTTTTGTTCCTCCGAAAGGGATGATCAGGAGGAAGAAACTTGCGATGGTTGTCGAACCATAACACTTTTCTACTCAATGGAAGATAGAATGCATCAGAACCGTCCATGCAATATGGGCATGCTAGTTTTCCTGTTGTTGACCACCCAGACAACATAGAAAATGCTGGAAAGTCTCTAATAGTCCACAAAAGTGCAGCTCGCATCGTGAAGTTCTGCTTCCTATGAACGTCGTAGGCCTCCACCCCCGTAGACCACAAAGATTTCAACTCTTTAATCAGTGTCTGGAGATATACATCCAATTTATGCTTGGGGTTGTGTGGTCCAGGCACCAAGATACTAAGAAATATATGTTGAGGCTTCATGCACAACCAATGAGGTAGATTGTAGGGGTCAACAGCACAGCAATAATGAATACTTTTTTCTGTGCATTCCAAATGGAGCAAAACCATCCGTGCACAAGCCTAACCTCACATTTCTCGTCTCCCTTGCAAAATCTGGAAACTCTCTATCAAGATGTTTCCATGCCTCCGAGTCTGCAGGATGCCGCATCTCTCCAGAATTCTCACCAGAACACTCCTCAGCATGCCATGTCATGTCTTTAGCCGTGGCACTAGACTGATACAACCTCTCTAGACGAGGAGTGATGGGAAGGTAATACATTGCCTTATAAGCCTTCAACTGCACTTTCTTCTTACATTTTGTACGACCAGATGGTTTGTACCGTGGGTGACCATACATCTTGCAATGGTCCTCATCCTCATCCCAGAACAACATGCAACCGTTTGTACAACAATCAATCTTCTCAAAGGGTAGACCCATATCCTTCAAGAGCCTCTTGCTCTGATAGAAATTATCAGGCGCCGTGTTGTCTTCAGGTAGAGCTCGTTTGAACAATTTAGCAAATTAATTGAACACTTTTTGACTGACCTTGCCTTCAGTTTTGATGTTCAACATTTGAGCATTGAATGACAACTGCGTCTCAGTCTCACAACCAGGAAACAACTTTTGATCAACAATTTTAAGCATATCAAAAAATTTCTTTGACCGATGATTTGGTTCCTCCTCCATAGGTGTTTCATTGAATTGTGGTTGACCACCTAAAACAGATTCTGCAACCATCATCCGATATCTATCAGGTTCATTCTCTATTTGTGGTTCACATTGAGTATACGTAACATAACTTGAACCACCAACATCAGAACTTCCACCACCGCTCCACCCAGTATACCAGTATTCTACGGTTTCGATGTCAACATTCCACCGTTGTTCACCGTGACTGGTCCAGTTGTAATAACGGGGAACAAAACCGGAAATCACAAGATGAGTTCTAACCTCATCCTGCATCTTCTGTCTTTACACAGACACCTAATATTACCCATACAATCCATACTTCATGGATGTTGTAGTGCAAACTATATAAACTCATCAATTTTATTGCAAAAGACCGAGTTAATGCCTCCTCCTATCATTCTAGGTATTGAGTACATCCAACCACGATCTGGAAATTGCATCTGTTACAGATTAAAAGTAAATATCACATGAGTTGTAAAAAATTGGGCAGAGTTTGCCTAAAAATAAGGATATACAAAATTTTCCTTCACAAAAATCAATCCAACACAACCTTATATATCAATCATAGTAAACCAATCAAATAAACAAATATCACACAATTTATCTAATAGTGTACAAAAAAATTGAGCAGAGTTTCGACTAAAAATAGGTATAAATATCACACAAACTAAAATTAACGTACCCATTGACTTGAAGCGAAAATACTAACTTCTACTAGTCGTTTTCCCGCAAGCGGACGGGTTCAATGTAGTAAGAGTAAGTATAACAGCCAAGTATATCGAACCCACGAGATGGAGTGTATGCGAACAGATCCCTGAAGATCTACACGTTGTAGCTAATATGAGTGTAATGTTTTTTTGGTTTTTTTTGAAAGATTAATTAAAACTAAACTAAACTAATTAAACTAAAGAATTAAAGAAACAAACTAACTAAGGGTTGTTTTCTAATGAGAGATGGTGATGCTTAGGATAGGAATCCCTACATATACTAACGGAGCGGGTACATAATCAAAATAATTGTGACGCGCAAGAAATAACCTAAGTAAAAGAATGCAAGGTGAAAGCTCAAGATTCTAAACCCTAATACTTTACCCTAACACTCGACTTCACTAATCTACGAACAAGTTAATAGATAGTGCTTAATTAATGAGAACCTAATTTAACTAAGGTGATGCGGTCGTCCTCCTTCGCTAAACCGGTAGATGAATAAACCCTTCCTAAACCCTCTAGTTAAGTCTACTCATTGTTAAAGAGTGATACAGTCGTCCTCTCTCTAACACCTTTCAAACGAAATTCAAAAGTAAAGTTGAGATTAATTTTTAAGAATTCATTAACCAAGAGATTTAAAACATAACGTCACAAGTTACCCTAATTACGTACCCACAACCTACTTCTACGAGTTCATCCTTCCCCAAACATGCAAGGGTTTTAGCTAGACATAGGTTTAACGTAAATAAGAGCAATTAAATAAGTAACGAACATAAACATGATAATCAAGACGAAGAAGAGATCAAACATAAACTAGGGTTTTCCGAAATAAAAGAATAAACTTGAAATTAATTCAATAAAAGAAGTCTCAACGTGTTCAATAACGAAATATAAAGAAAAGAAACTAAAAAGTAAGATCGTAATTCGAATTCGTAATGAAAACCTCAAAAACGTAATCGTAAACTTGCTTCTCTTCTTCCTATTCCAAAAACGAACTCTAAAACTCTAAAACTATTAAGTGAAGTGTGGTCTCCCGGTATTCTTGTTGTCCTGCCAAAAAACGAGCTTTGGACACGTATATATAAGCCACAGGCCGAATCGTGAACTCATGGGCCGAAAAACGCCTTGTAAAATGCAAAAATTGGAAGTGCTCGAGCGGACCTGCTCGAGCGGTCGCGCTCGAGCTTAGAGCTCGAATGACACACGGGCTCGAATGCTCAAACTTCTCTGCATATTTTGGGGCGCTCGAGCAACGTGCTCGAGCGCTAGTGCTCGAGTGCTTTACTCGAATGCTCCCGAAATTCCTCCAAATAACACTTTTCTTCTTCAACACTAACACCAATCGTATTTCTTCGATATCTTCTCATCCGGGCATCCGTTTGAGACGATTCAAAGTCCTACGAACTCCGTTCTTCGCCCTCGATTCATCTACAATCATCAAAGAGACAAATTCATCAATGTAGAGAAATAATGCTCAATTGACTCCATATACTCAATAAAATCGGCCAAAATCAGGGTATTTTGAGTGACGAATCATGACAATTTCACGCCTAATCAACCCCCCCAAACTTACCATGTTGCTTGTCCTCAAGTAACGAAATAACAAGTCAAGTGTTAGGAATGAGTCAAAGAATCAATCATGTAAGCATATGAACTCGAGCTTCAAAGATCAATCACACGTATACTCACTCACTTTCCTTCATCATACTCATGGAACAATAACAAGAAACACCAAGATCAAGCATGGATGTGCACTCAACGATGTGTTTCGCTCCCTCACAAGTGTATATCAATGATCAAGGGACTCACTCAAATAATCAATCACTTAAATTGGCAGCCATAGGCTTGTAAGTGCTCTTAACTTCGACCATACTCTAGATTTCAATGCTGAATCAAAAAGGACTTTTCTCAAGGTTGTAATGTATGCTCTTTGGACAGGTGGGATAACAATATGGTAAAGTGACTAAAGTTAATGGAGAATAGAAAATCAAACTTCGGTACTTCGAGATAAGGAACAAGCTACTTCAAACATATTCAATCAACAAACTTTCAATTCCAATTCTCTCAACACTTCAATTTTTTTTCACACTCCTTCACTCTTTTTTTCAATCACTTCACTTTTTCTTTTTCGCACAAACACATGAGCTCATTTTTTCTTTTGCTCATTCTCAATTTTTTTTCTCTTTTTCCCACATCTCATAACTTCATCACACCTTCTTCTCATATTCACTCAACAAACAACCTTTTCCTTTTTCAACTCAATTTAACCCCTTCACATTCACACTTTCCTATTCTCCACTCAAATTGGGACAAAAAGGCTTAGGAATTGGAATAGTGTTCATATGTGCTAGCAAATAAAATATGCTTTAGGCTCAAAGGGGCTAACAAGGGATTCAATGTCGTTGGTAAGGAAAATTTTGGCTAAGTGACTCAATAAAATCAAAGATGGCCTAAGATCCTATTCGGTATATCAAACTAGAGACAATCAAGAAGCAAGAACACACACAAGTTCTAGCATCCTCTAAGGTGACGATTCACTCACAAATGACGAGATTAATTCATATATCAAAATCTCATAAGGCTCAAGTCTCTCGGCTTTCACATCCATGCTAGTCCTAGTGAATTCTCACTCTCATCACACAAGTACCCAAAAGAAAAATTCACAAGCATACAAGTTCTTTCTCAAATCAACTCTCATTCAAACACTCACACAAAAGAGACCTTAACTCAAATCCACAAATCACCCTCTACTCATCAAACATGTTCAAGAATAACAACTAACAAGTAGAAGGGGTCAATAAGCATGAAATATGCAACAGTGAATCAAATTAAAATCACCCCTAGGAGCAATCTCAAGACACCAAATAACCAAACACACTCAATGATAAGGGGTACTCCGGTGCAATGTAACAAGAAACATAAAAAAACTCCACCCCCCAAACTTCGACCTTGCGAAGAGGTCTAAGTTTGGGGTTGTGGGTTACCTCAACCAAACAATTCAGTTTCTCTCAAACGTAGCACACTCCCTTGCTTGAGTTCCTTCCTTTCGAGTACTCCATGACTCCTCTATTCTATCGAAATAAGCCTACAAAAGAATTCTCAAGTACGAGGTTAAAACTTACGATTCAACAACACCCTAATAACATAATAAGACACCAAAATAAATAAAAGCAAATAAAAATGGGTTGCCTCCCATTCAACGCTATTTTTAAGGTCCTCATGCCGGACCGAGCTCAAAGGAGCTTATGGGACATCATACTCAAAAATACCTCCCTTACTCTCATAAGAGTGGTGGTTGCATTCCTTTCCTTGATTCCTCACCATCATGAGCCCTCTTGCTTTCCTCTCATCCCCAAGTGTTATGGGTCTCAACTCCTTCTTACTCACTTTCCACGGAGGTACCCACTTCTTGACTTTTGACTTTTCCTTCTTAACTCCTCCTTTACTCTCTAATTGCACCACGTCCACACTTTTCACCTCTTCATCCTTCAACTTCTTCACTTTATCCCTATCAACATAATCAAGAACATAATGCTCATGGGTTAAATTATCAAGTGCAGGATTATAAAATTCATGAATATGAGAAGGATTAGGGATAGGAGATGTGTCTTCAACACTAGGATCAATTGCATCCATGCAATACGAGCTCTCATCATCCTTCGGGTGCTTCATGGCTTCATATAGGGAGATCTTCACTTCTTGATCATTAACCTTCAACGTAATCTTCCCATTTGCCACGTCTAGCACCATCCCTGCCGTAGCTAAGAACGGTCTTCCCAAGATCAAGGGCACGTGCTCATCTTCCTTCATCTCTAGCACTACAAAGTCGGCTGGAAAAATATGATCTCCAACTCTTACGAGG
The DNA here is from genome assembly GCA_947034835.1 of Ballota nigra. Taxonomy (NCBI): domain Eukaryota; kingdom Viridiplantae; phylum Streptophyta; class Magnoliopsida; order Lamiales; family Lamiaceae; genus Ballota; species Ballota nigra. The sequence continues at coordinate 42,498,648 of OX344724.1, read as the reverse complement.
ACGTCTTCCACTACTCCTTGAGGTCTCGTGATGGACCTATAAGCAAGCTGGAGCGTCATCATCGTGGGTTGAAGTTCGCCCACCTCTAACTTCTTGAACAACGAAAGAGGCATCAAATTTATGCTCGCTCTGAGGTCACATAGCGCTCCCTTCTTGATCCCGTTCCCGATATCACAAAGAATGGTGAAGCTCTCGGGATCCCTCAGCTTCGGAGGAAGCGCCTTGTGCACTAATGCACTCACCTCGTGGTTCAACTGCACCAACTTCGGCTCATCCACTCGCCGTCTTCGCGATCAAGTCCTTCAAAAACTTTGCATAGTTGGGCATCTATTCCAAAGCATCATAAAAAGGGATATTAATATGTAATTGTTTAAACACATCAAGGAATTTAGCAAATTTCTCATCAAGCTTCTTTTTCATGAAGCATTGTGGATACTGGACGGGTATCACAGATTTGGGTACCCCCCATTCATCTCTCTCGGTCTCTTTCACTTTCTCCCTTGCTTCCTTTGCCTTCTTCCACTTAGGAACTCTCTCACCCTTCTCAATGCCTTCCTCTTCAAGCTCTTTGCTTGCTTGAGTGCTTTCACCCTCATCTTTCTTCTTCTCAATCCCTTCACTTTCATCTCTATCTTGGGGCGTCTCAGAATTAGCAGGCATCTGAGGACCTTCATAGTTGGTTCCACTTCTAAGCTGGATCGTCTTGCAATGCTCTTTTGGGTTCCCCTCCGGCATGGAAGGATACTTTCCCGGCTCTCTATTCAATGACTTTGCCATCTGGCTCATCTGGAACTCTATGGAAGTGAACCTTCGATTGTTCTCTTGTTGAGTTCTAGTCCACTCAACGTTCATCTTCTAGAGCTCTTGATCACGTTGATCACCCTTTTTATGCAACTCTTTCACATCGTATTCCAAGGATGACAACCGCTTACTTCCTTTCTCCACCTTCGGTAGAATCGCTCTCAACATCTCCTCGATTGATGCACCACCTTCTCCACCAGGAGGTTTAGACCCCGGATCAACACCTACAGGAACTGTAATACCAGCTTTTGGGTTAGCATATGAGAAATTCTCATTCTTTCTCCATGTGTTTTGAGGAGGCTACTGGCCTCCTTGATAGCCTTGAGTGTTCCTCCATTGTTTTTTAGGTGGCTGTGGACCTGGAAGTACAAATGGTTGGCCATAAGAAGGCCTTCCATATTGATTACCACCTTGGTAGCCATTCTGATTGTAATACAGACCTCCCATGTAATTGGCTACCTCTTGTTGTCCACTTGGCTGGTCTACTCTCTCATTCTCTACTGCATGCTCTCCCACCAAATTCTTCCCCAACTCGAGGTTGTTGATCTTTTCCATCATGGCCATCAGCAGCCTTCTCGTCCCTTCACCCTCTTTCTCCTCCAACTTGCAAACTCTCTGAAAATCAGGATCCTCGTTCCATGCACCGGCATTCGTGACAATGTTGTCCACGATCTCTCTACATCTCTCTATCCCTTGGTTCAGAAAAGCCCCACTCGCACATGCATCTAAATGGGCTTGGCCATCCTTGCTGGCTCCACTGTAGAAGAATGCCATCACATCTCCCTCATTATACCCGTGCTGCGGGCACTCGATCAACATATTTGAGTATCTCTCCCACGCTTGGCGTAAATCCTCTCCTGACTTCTGGCGAAAGGAATATATATCAATTCTCGCTTTAATCGTTCTCGATGGAGGGTAGAATCGCTCGAGGAATAGACGCTCGAGCTCGGCCCATGTGGGTACACCTCCCCGTAGGAGTGTGTTGTCATACCACTCTTTAGCTATTCCCGTTAATGAGAATGGGAACAACCTCAGCCTCTTGGCATCTTCAGACATGTCATTGTAATTGAAAGTGGAGGCTATCATTAGAAAGCTCCTCAGGTGTGTATGAGGATTCTCCTTCCCTATCACCCCCTTGAACTGATTCTCTGTAAGCAGCTTAAGAATTCCCGGGGAAATCGAGAAGTTATTCGCCTCAACCGGCGGCAATGCCACACCATCATAGTACCTTTGTGGCTGCGCTGCAAACCTCCCTCTAATGGCCATATTCTGATCTACGTTTTGAGGAACGTGTTGAGGATTAGCAGCTGGTACGGGTACTTGTTGGGGTGGTGGTGGTTGGTAAGCAAGTGGTTGATTGTACACTGGAGGTGGAGGATATGGGTATGGGTGATAAGGGTATGGTGGGTATGGGTAAGGTGGGTAAGGTAAGTTGTTTTGTGGTACGTTAGGATGTGGGTAAGCTGGGTTGTTGTGAGGGTGTTGGACAATGTTCTGAGCTGGATTGCCTACGTTTTGTGTATCCGGGTTTAGGCTCTGGCTATCCCCTAACGGAACTTGATTCTGGCTGGTATTGCCATCAGTGCCGTCAACCCGGTTCAATGCCTGATTGAACTCGTTCGCAGCATCATCCAACTCATTAGAGATGTCCATCGGTTCTATCCCTCCTCCGGCAGTGTTCATTCTTCTCAAGAAAGTTTGGTTCCTTCTAGCTATCTTCTCAGGGTCCAACGGTATTCTCTCTTCGCTCGTATTACCTTGTGAGCGTGTTTTCATATACCTGACACACTAGCAGAAGGATCAAAACGCAACTGCCGATGGAATAAAAATAAAAAAATAGAAAAGAAAAATCACTCACTACTAACTACTAAGCTATCGAAAAGTCCTATTCAAAAAGCATACAACGCCATCCCCGGCAACGGCGCCATTGACTTGAAGCGAAAATACTAACTTCTACTAGTCGCTTCCCTGCAAGCGGACGGGTTCACTGTAGTAAGAGTAAGTATAACGGCCAAGTATATCGAACCCACGAGATGGAGTGTATGCGAACAGATCCCTGAAGATCTACGCGTTGTAGCTAATATGAGTGTAATGTTTTTTTGGTTTTTTTTGAAAGATTAATTAAAACTAAACTAAACTAATTAAACTAAAGAATTAAAGAAGCGAACTAACTAAGGGTTGTTTTCTAATGAGAGATGGTGATGCTTAGGATAAGAATCCCTACGTATACTAACGGAGCGGGTACATAATCAAAATAACTGTGACGCGCAAGAAATAATCTAAGTAAAAGAATGCAAGGTGAAAGTTCAAGATTCTAAACCCTAATACTTTACCCTAACACTCTACTTCACCAATCTACGAACAAGTTAATAGATAGTGCTTAATTAATGAGACCATAATTTAACTAAGGTGATGCGGTCGTCCTCCTTCGCTAAACTGGTAGATGAATTAACCCTTCCTAAACCCTCTAGTTAAGTCGTTTTCCGAAATAAAAGAATAAACTTGAAATTAAGTCAATAAAAGAAGTCTCAACAAGTTCAATAACGAAATATAAAGAAAAGAAACTAAAAAGTAAGATCGTAATTCGAATTCGTAATGAAAACCTCAAAAACGTAATCGTAAACTTGCTTCTCTTCTTCCTCTCCCAAAAACGAACTCTAAAACTCTAAAACTATTAAGTGAAGTGTGGTCTCCCGGTATTCTTGTTGTCCTGCCAAAAAACGAGCTTTGGATGCGTATATATAAGCCACGGGCCGAATCGTGAACTCATAGGCCGAAAAACGCCTTGTAAAACGCAAAAATTGGAAGTGCTCGAGCGGACCTGCTCGAGCGGTCGCGCTCGAGCTTAGAACTCGAATGACACACGGGTTCGAATGCTCAAACTTCTCTGCATATTTTGGGGCGCTCGAGCAACATGCTCGAGCGGTGGCGCTCGAGCTGCTCGAGCGCTCGAAATCTTCTGTATGTTTTGGGCGATCGAGCAACGTGCTCGAGCGCCAGTGCTCGAGTGCTTTACTCGAATGCTCCCGAAATTCCTCCAAATAGCACTTTTCTTCTTCAACACTAACACCAATCGTATTTCTTCGATATCTTCTCATCCGCGCATCCGTTTGAGACGATTCAAAGTCCTACGAACTCCATTCTTCGCCCTCGATTCACCTACGAGCATCAAAGAGACAAATTCATCCATGTAGAGAAATAATGCTCAATTGACTCCATATACTCAACAAAATCGGCCAAAATCAGGGTATTTCGAGTGACGAATCATGACAATTTCACGCCTAATCACCCATCAAATAAATATATATCATCAATCATACTAAAACCCATCAAATAAATATATATCATCAATCATACTAAAACCCATCAAATAAATATATATCATGCTCATTACCTAATAGTGTACTAAAAATTTGAAAAAATAAAAATATGACATTTAAACGGTTAAAAATGTGAAAACGTACGGTGAAGTTGAAGGCAATGACAAATACGTACGGTGAGGTTGAAGGCAATGACAAATACACCAATTATACGTGAAGAATATATGAAAACCGCATCATTTTTTTTTTCGTGAGTGAAAGTGAAAGGGAAGGAAAAGGAAGTGGACTGTTATAAATCTGCGCAAATTTGCGACGGCCTTAAATTCCGTCGCAAATTCAATATTTTGCGACGGCTTTTCCATCGCAGATATATTTTGCGACGATCCGGGTCAATTATTGGTCACCAACCCGCCTGACAAGATTCAACCGCTCAAATTTGCGATGGAATTTAAGGCCGTCGCAAATTTGAATTTAAAAGTTGCGATGGAAAGCCGTCGCAAAATGTATCCCGGCCGAATTTGCGACGCGACGGACATGTGGTCCGTCGCAAATGTTAGGCTTAGGATTTGCGACGGCGTCCGTCGCAAATGGGTACAAAATACCGGCGTTTTATGTCTCCGTCGTTAAAGTCCGTCGCAAATTTGCGACGGGCTTCTCTTGCCGTCGCAAAATCGGTCAAAATTGACCAACTAACGATGTCCGTCGCAAAACTGTCAAAAGTCCGTCGCAAATGACCTATTTTGCGACGGATATACGTCCGTCGCAAATTTTCCATCGCTAAAACCCATTTTTTTTGTAGTGTGATAAACTCAAAACACTTATATATATTCTCCTTTTAGTTATGTGCATTACAATGAAATCCCAACAACTGTGGGTTTAATTGGTTGTGTTATTAAATTCTTGAGATAGTGTAATGTCGTGTGGATTGCTGACTTGTTAGACTATCGAATTCATGTATGTATATTATAAGTACATATTGGTATTGTCTACGTCAGAATTAAATTTCTATGGATTTTATGGATATTGGAAGCTATATATAAATATAGGGTTTTCATTTGGGATGGCAGGTAAGGAGGAGTAGTTTTTACGTGCATTTGAGTGCATAGTATACATTTTGGATTTTAAAAAAAATACTTCAAGAAAAAATTAATAATATTTTAAGAAGTAATCAGTGATACCCAAAAAGTAATCAGTAATACTCCAATTACAAAAATATACAGATTGGTGTATTTGTTTGTGTTTTGAAAAAGATAAAATTAAACTTAAAATTCAAGTGCATATATATATGGGGATAGAGAGATCCGAGATAAAGAATTGGTGATCAATCAACAAAAACTGCAGGATTTCATTTCATATGGGGACACATGTTTTACCCATTTTAATTGCATCTTTTGACAATGGAATAAGTTTTATATGAAAATAGTTTATAATAAATTTATCATGAAGCTGTTTTAAAGAATTGAATATTTGATTAGGAGTATCAAAAAGTTCATCCAAAGTATTATTAATTTGGGTTCAAAAAAATTAACAACAATTACAGTATAATATCACCGACTCAGATTAATAATACTTCTGATGGAATTATTGATACTCCTGATTAAATAAATAATACAATTAAAATTATCTTATGATAAACTTGTAATGAACTATTTTCATATAATATTTTACCTACACACAGTATATTACATTGTATTTTAAGTTTTAAACTTTAATAATTGGGAGAATAGAGATTGAATTAATATTGCACCTATCTAGCGGGGAGTAGGGACCAGACAACATAAATTTAAATCTATTACATATTATTTCTGTTCACTATTATACAACATGTAACAAAGTATAAACTAAATCACAGCAAAGACTGACCTCAAATTTTATCGTTGATCACTGGTCAGGGACTGGGCTAGTTAAACACCCTAATTATACAGCATTGTTATATGTAACTTTTTAAAATAGATCGTAGTTATATATATTCTTTTTAACGTACCACCGACCGCACCACTAATCAATTAGCTTATATATGTGTGTAAGTCTATTATAATCATATATAACTTGATCGAAAAAAAATTCTCAACTCATAGTGTATAAAGTCTATCATTGTTTGTTGTAGTAGAAGATATATATGAATAACGAACATGCTAATAACTTTGAGTTTTTCACATCAAGATAATATGTCGACTTTTTTGGTGTCATTATTAATTTGCATTACAAGTATTTTTGTTATTTACTAATTTAATATTTTATTATATATTGAAATCGTCAAACTAAAAAAAAAATCGCACAATTAGTTTTACTTTGTTAAACCATGATTTAAAATTAAACAATTAATTAAACCACATATAACGATATTATTTATATTAGATATACCTACAAAACTTTCGTAGTAAAATTGTCTACGACTTGTCTACAAAATTTTCTAATTAATTATGTAGGCATTTTTTTTCTAAACATAAAAACAATTTGCTTACAAAATGAAATCTTTAGGTATTAAAAGCAATTTGTGTACACACAACTTGCATACGAAATTCTATAGGTAAATTATTTGTTGGTTAGAAATGAAGATGCTTATATATTTCGTAGGCAATTATTTGCTTAAAATAAAAAATAAAAAATAAAAAATTAGGCAATTTCGTAGGCAATCTGCACCACAGAATTTTCCATTGGAAATTTTGTAATTATATTAACAAATTTCGTAAATAATTCTTTATTTTTTGTGGTGGTGCTCCTAAAAAATTCCTTCTATTTCAAAATTACCCAAGTAAATTTAAAATAATTGAAGTAGAAAAAGGAAAAAGGAAAAACAGATAGATGTTTCATGTAAAGACATGACAAGTTTATAACAAGGCAGATGTTGAGACAGACAAGAAAGGAATCACATTTAAAAGGGAGAGAAGAGGCTAGGGAAGGACCACTGTGAAATCATTCAGTGAAACAATGTGTTTAGGACTGATCACTAATCAGACAAGCATAGTACAACCCCCTTGAGGATCACTTTATTTATTTTTTTCGTTGACTATTTTTTGTAATTTTTTTTTTTTTGAAATTATTGTCTGATAATTCAAGGTATTTTACCTATTAGCTAAAGTTATATTATAAAATAGTTCAAGCAGGATTAATTGCAAGTCTGAACATATGTATGTTTTTTATAAGGAAATTAAGTGCGGAATATTGTTTGCTTCTTTATGATGTGATAGAATGTAGTTACAAACTGTTAATATTATACAGTTAAAATGTATAGTGTACTGTTTTTGAGGACATTGCACTTTTTATCGTGCTAGTTGCATTTTTGTCCCAATTAACCTTTGCAATTGAAGTCCCACGTAGTTTTCTTTTTTACATTTAACACAATTAAATTTATTTAGCAAGTAGTGCCACGTCCGTTAGAAAAAAAAATGGATTTGGTAATATGTGTGTCATGAGATGTTAAATTATAAAATTAGATTATTGCACAATATTGGAAATTACACTAAAAAAAAAGGGAAATTGCAACCAAATTTTTCGACGACATGAAATTCATTGAGAATTGCGTCAACATTTATGACGACACAAGGTGTAGCACGATTGAGGTGACATAGCAAATTTCTAACTAAATTTTGTGATGACACATTTCATTGAATATCTTACGTGGTTATCATGACTTCTCGTGCGCCGAGCGGGTTTAATTGCACTACTTAATTTTCGATGAAATGCGTTCATTGTAAATTTCACCTATAATTTGCGACGATCATTTTGTTGTAAACCAGCCAAACGCTATCGTTTTGTGGCTTTTTGCGGCAAAATTGCAACGGCACGTCGCAACTTTTTTTATACCATAAATGGCAGAAGATTGGCAACCACCACCGTCTCTTGGGATTAAAATCGTTTTCGTCCCGTAATTTTTTACCTTTTTCTTTTGGTCTCATATTTATTTACTTTTTCAATTTAGTCTCACAACAATTCAAATTTATCCAAATTAGTCCCAAATGGCCGGAAAACTTGTGAAACGACGTCGTTTTGGTCACGTGCTAATATTTTCCAGCGGAATAGGATGACGGATCCCATTTTGCGTACGTGGCACGCTGACTAAGTAATTTCTCTTATAAAATAAATATAAAACTAAAAAAAAAAATCCAACTCATTTTTTCAATTAAAAAAAACCTTAAAACTTAAAACTAAAAATAAAAATAAAGCTACCTGCAATTAAAACAAAAACAAATCAAAACGACTAGCAATTTTCTAAAAAAATCTGAGAAACCCCTAATACCCGATGCGTACATCCCCGACGCGTACATATTCTTGGCGCTAGAGATGACAATGAAGCAGATCAGGGCGGATATCTCAATATCCATGTCTGCTCCGCAACTATGCCCTGCCGCCCCTCTCTGCTCCATGTCCCGCTGTGGGGCAGCATTTTGTGTTCCATGTGATGCAAATTTATAATTTTTCAAAATCAATATTTTAATATAAATATATATATATATATATATACACACATATAGCATGAAGGGTGGAGCGGATCGCTTGCGGAGCGGATCATTTTGCCATCCTTACTTGGCACAGCTCTGTTGCTTCGAGCACAACGTCGCCGCCAAATACTGCTGGATTATATAGTACGCCGTGCAGAATTGGGGCCTTCCATTACTTTAATTACAGGTAGCTTTATTTTTAGTTTTAAGTTTTAAGGTTTTTTTAATTGAAAAAATGAGTTAGAAAATATCTTTTTAGTTTTATATTTATTTTATAAGAGAAATTACTTAATCAGCGTGCCCCGTCCGCAAAATGGGACCCGTCATCCTCTTCCGCCGAAAAATATTAGCACGTGACCAGCACGTGACCAAAACGACGTCGTTTAACGAGTTTTCCGGCCATTTGGAACTAATTTGGATAAATTTGAATTGTTGTGGGACTAAATCGAAAAAGTAAATAAGTATGTGATAAAAAAGAAAAAGGTAAAAAGTAATGGGACAAAAACGATTTTAATCCCTCGTCTCTCTCTAAAACATCATTGGAAAGCGATTGTCGAAGTTCTCAGAGGTGTCCAAGGCGCGCAACTTCCATAATTCTTCACTTTTAACAATATTTTTTTATTAATTGTTGATTTATTTGTTATTTATATTAAATTTTGAAAGGCATGTTAATTGTTAGTGTATTCATTTTATATATACATATTTTCATTAATGGGACGTTTGATTAAGGCTATACTTGCATCTATTTCATGCTAATTTTCATGCATTTTAAGGTGTTTTAGGTGCATTTATAAGACTAATTATTATTCGTTTGACCATTAATCCATTTTGTGGAGAATTATTCACTTTGTAGGAAATACGAGGTGAAAATGATGCAAATGAAGAGAAACGAGTAAGAAGGAAAAGATGTGCATCTATCTTGGCAATCAAGAAGTCATGTCCCACTTCTTGAGGTATAATTCAAGCTAAATCAAGCTCGGAATGTGAATAAAAGCCTTGGGAAAAAAGAGCTTAGAAAAGTCGAGAATTACATTGAAGGTTTAAAAAGTGGTCAAAACGAGTCAAAAACACTCAAGGCGTGCCAATAAAGCCCAAACCGGGCCAATAAAGGCTAAACCATGTTGTTTCAGTTTGGAACAATTTGACACGGTTTGGAGGGGGTCGGCCCGGCCGGGCCATATGGTGCCAAATCGGGTCACTTTTGCACAGATTTGCTAGCGTTGAATTCCGAAATGAATTTACCAGAAAAATTCTAACAGGAGATTTTATGGAGAAAATATGAAGTCATATATATGGGGAAAGCCCGCTTAAATATTAAACTGTTAAGATTAGGAAATAAAATCTCTAATCTTGCAAATCAAATCTCATATATTTGATTTTCCTATATATAAAATCCTACAATAATATTCCATATATTATTCTGGGATTCCTATTTAATTAAACCTAATTTAATTAACTAGTAATAATAATTAATTCCAAATTAATATATTATAAATTCCCCATAAATTAAATATTAAATCCAATTTAATACTTAATCAACCAGCTCTAATCTATAAAGGGAATTACTTGTTGTGTGACCCATAAGCCTTTATATATCGAACGATTAGTCAAACTAACGGTCTTAATTGAACCCTAGACAAATCAGACATTCTCAATATATTAGGTACGTTGTGAGGAAATGTGCAACTACCTGTAACTGAAACATGTACTATTGTGATAATGTTCTTTCATTCGCGAATCCTCGATTAAGTCTTGAACAAGATGAAATGTCTATTCAAATAACGTAATCATATTATCTCTAATCACTAATTGATCACTCATGTCACACTTGGACACAAAGTTCAAGTTGACGTGCATCGGCCGATGACTTAGATCCAATTATGATGAGAAGACGAGTATTCTCTCTAAATCCACATTGAGCAATGAATCATATTCTTGGTTCAACTACCACGCACATGTATTTTGTGATGAACCCAATCCAAGTTATATGTACACATGGAAGGGTGCAAGCTGATTAGACGTGAAATTATTATGATTTATAGCTCGATTTGCCCATGTTTTGAGTGAATTCGATGAGTATTTAGAGTCAATTGAGTACTATTTTCATAAACTAATAAATTTACTTCTTTAATGCTCATAGATGGATAGAGGGCGAAAAATGGAGTTTGTGGGACTTTGAATCGACTCAAACGGATGCCCGAATGAAAAGATATTGAAAAAATATGAAAATTATTAGTTCGAGCAAGCAAAAGTATCAATTGGAGGTGCTCAAGTAAGAGAAATCGAGCTCCTAGTGCTCGAGCAAGAGGGGTCGAGCGCCACCTAAGTTCTGGAAGTGAAGAGCACTCGAGCAAGACCAACTCGAGCACTAAGTGCTCAAGCACTCGAGCGAGCGCTCGAGTGAATGCGGGTCGAGCGCCAGGCGCACGAGTAGCCCTGCTCGAGCGGTACAAACGTGCTGGAGGATTCAAGCACTCGAGTGAGCATCGCTCGAGCACAGGCGCTCGAGCAGTCGTGCATATTTGAGCCCAATGCATTCCAACTCGGCCTGTGCCTATATATATATATCCCTTTCCAAGCATATTTTTAGATACCACTTCATATTTAGAGATAGGTTTTTTATAGAGAAGAGCTTGGAAAAGTTGAGCAAGAATTTTGAACGTGTAATCGAGGTTTTTGATCTTACGAATTCTTAGATTAGATTTTTATATAGTTATTTCTTTCTTCAACACTTGATACTATTAAACCTAGTTTTCGTAATTTATTGAGATTCTTTTTTAGACTTCGATTTATTGTTTTAACCCTAGTTTATGTTCTTGAGTTCTTTCTTTAAATTTACTATGTTTATATTTATCATTTGTATTATAGCTTTCGTTATCGTAATCACCATGTTAGGCTAGAATCCTTGAATGCTTAGGATAGGATGAACTCGTAGAAGTAGGATGTTGGTACGTAATTAGGATAATTAGTGATGTTTAATTTTAGTTCTCTTAATTAATTGAATTCTTAAAATAAACCCTAGAATTATCTTGGAATTGAGTACGAAAATTGTTAGAGAGAAGACGACTTTATCATTCTTTAATAACGATTGGGCTTAACAAAGGGTTTTAGAAGGGGTTTATCATCCACTACTAGAAAATTAGGCTTTAATGACACGTAAAAGTGTCACTAAATATACTCTTTAGTAATGCTTTTGATATAGTGACACTTCAGACAAGCGTCACCTGATTTGGCGTTTCAATGGCTTGTTATTGTGACGCTTAGAAGCATTATGACAAATGCATCTTATGATGCTTCTATGTGTCACGGTAACATTCTCTAGTAACATTATTTGGTGACGGTATCTGGCATCATGATGGTGTATTTTAGTGATGCTTTTTCGCGTCACTTAAAAATTTATAACTAATTTAACCACCTTATTTAGTGACGCTTACATGAGTGAAGAAATGATAGTCTAGTGACACCAACATCTGTCACAAGAAGACAATTTTAGTGATGCTTCGTGTTGCATAATGATTTATATTTATCTCGTTTAACAGTTATTTTTAATTGTTTCCACATCTCTTTTATATCTTCTAATTAGTAAAAATAATTTACAAATTCAATTTAAAATTACAAACAAATTTTCATAAATGTCAAACAATCATCAAGCAATTCTTAATACAGTAAATTCCCTACAATCCAACCAATAATTTTAAGGTTTAAATACATTACATTTGTTGGTCCCACTAGTTAGATTAATTTCGGAAGCTTAAGTTAAATGTCTTTCAAAGTCTTTTACAAGAGAACAATAATCAACAAACAATAAGTAAAATAAAACGATAAAGAACACAAGATGTATAGTGGTTCGGATTGAATATCCTACGTCCACTCTCCCTTATAACCAAGGGGTCTCACTAACAACCAACTCACAAACTTACTTACTGGAATTGGGAAGTACCAGTTCCTTCTTACAACCTCTTTAGATTTAACTTCAATCTAAAGATCAACCAGCCAACAACCTTGTCTAATAGATGAACAGGTTGTGGTTTCAATAACTCCTTTAGAGTAGATAAATATTATGAACAGTAAGAGTGCTTGGTATGAATATCAAAAGCTTGGATCACTTATGCGCGTGTAGAGTCTCTCTAGAGCTTTTTCTTGAACTGCACTCTTGTATATATAGAGGGGATTAGGGCTAGCCGTTGGAGAGCTAATCCAATCAGATCCTCTATATAAGGAAGCCTCAATCAATCAATTTCCTAATTGATTGATTGGGTTTGTGGGATCCTTGGATTGATTATCTTCAAATACTTTCCAATCCTGATCATGTTGACTTGTTTGAATCACCAACGGTCAATAGCTTCCTCTGCCTAACTCTGATTCTCTCCAGAGAAGGCAAGACCAGACACCAGGCAACCTCGGTGTCTTCTGGTCCTCATCTGGTCAAGAACCAGAATACTCAGTAGAGTCAGGGGATCAAACTGAGCATCTTTTGTTCTACCAGACTCGTCTGGTCCGGACTCGTCTGGTCTGGGGAAGGTCCTCTGCCTCTGGTCAATCTCATCTGGTGAAGTCTTCTGATGGAATCCTCTGGTGGGGTCTTCTGGTGACTCTTCTGGTGAAGTCTTCTGGTCTGGCAGTTCCCCCTAGACTAAGTCCTAATCTAGATCATCATCTGGCTAACAGGTCCAGATGGTCCTATTACATCTTCTGGTTTGTTTTAACTCGTCAAAACTAATAATTTTTATCTTGGACGGCCTTCAACTCTGCAGAAGATGTTGGAGTGAAGTTCACCAACACCTTGGTCTTGTACAATTTCTCCAGCTCAGCCCAATCAACCTGGTCTCCTGTCATTGGAGTGTTGAGAAAATGGAACTCAGGAGCAGTGACTTCCAGGTTGAATTCAATAGTTGAATCCATCAACTGCTTGTACAAATCTGCATTATAAGCCTGCATCCAAGAATGGAAATTCCTGTTGATGAGAGCATCATCCTCTGGTGGAGGTCTCTGGATGTAATGTTGAATGAACCAGAGAGTCTTGGCTTCTCTCCATATTTCTATCAAAGGCACAGGAACAGTTGAGTCAAAGGACCCTTCTGTCCTGAGAGGGAGGATGTTCATGACTTCAACAGGCCCTTTTCTCTTCTGGCTTGAACTACTGGCACCAGAAGAAACACCAGATTCTCTGTTCTTCTTATTTTGCCTTCTAACATATCGGAGCCTCTGTTCTTCATCTATGTTTTTCCTTATCCTTGCTTGCCTCTCTTCAGGCGACTCTTCCTTGAATCTCTTCTCTGCTTCTTCAACCACAGATTCAAGGAAGCTCTTCTTCACTTTCCTTATCTTCCTCTTTGCAGGTCCAGAGATGGAGATTGGATCATGCTCTGCTTCGGACTCCTCTTCTGCAGCAAGCTGCTTAGCCATGGAAAGAGATTTGAGCTCTTCATTCTTCTTCTTCTGCAACTAAGCCTGGGCCAATGTATTCTCCAGCAGGTCCAGACGAGCTCCATGGCTGAAGAGAGTTTCATTTGTGGTCTTCGCCAGATCAGTTCTGGCCTTCTCTTCCCCCTTTTTAACTTCATCAAGGAGGGGCTCCACTACCTGCCTTATAAGATTAGGCAAGGCAGTGTTGGAGGAAGAGTGAAGATCACGCAGCTGCTTGGCCTCCTCCAGGTAAACTTTAGACTCTGCAACAAGTCTCTCTTGCTTCTCCAACATCTCCTGGAGGGAGTCTTTCAGCTTGGCAGTTTGAATCATCTGGCTGGCCATCTCCACTTTAAGCGCAGAGACAGGTCTCAACTGCTCCAGCACGTGCTCCTGTAGCTGCTTTTGGCTGTGCATGACATCCAGCTTGACAAATAAGCCATTAGCCTTGAAGGAAGCTTTTACCTCTGCCAGAGAAGACTTTAACTGCTTCAGGAAGATTCTCATCTCATGCCTGATCTGGTGCTCTATCATAGCAGGGGCCATATGTTGAATAGCTTTTGAAAAGCGCCCAATCTGCATGATTTGCTCATTGAAGAAAGCTTTCATCTTCTGGAGCACGGCAGGAGACATCTCAAAGTCTTCCTCATCTGAATATAGCTCTGGAGGGAAGACAAAATGAGGACCAAACTTGTAAGTGGGGCCCTCTGGAGTGAGCATTACTCCTCTCTGGATGAGCAGGGTGCGAATCAAGACTTTAGCAGCACCAAGAGTCTCCAGCTCTGCTGGGTTCTGAATATTCATCCTCTGCTTTAGCTCAATCTCCCAAGCAGTGAAGTTGGAGGGACCCATTTCCTCAAGCAAAAGCATTAGGTCCTCCACATCTTCAAGTCTGGCCTTGCTCCAGACCTTGGCATCAGTAAGCTCTGCCAGGAGTGGTAAGTGCTCCAGAAGAACTGGGAAATGCTCTCTTAGCCAGAGCTGAGCACTTACACTCATACTCTGCATAATGGGACCCATTTCTGCAGATGAGAAAGTGAAGGGTTTGGGCCCAGAGGCAGAGGAGGAAGGGGCTAAGTTAGCAGGCTCAAGTGAAGCTTCCTCATCTTCACTATCATCGCTGGTTAAACAGGTAGGAGACGGGGGAGGGCCAACGAATCCCAGAGCCATAGAAATGGTTGGGTCCTGGTCTGTATGGGTTTGGGGAGGGTTAGGATTTTGTGAAGTAGATGTGTAAGGAATGGATTGCTCTGCACCAGAAGAAGATGGAATATCTGGTACAGAAGGTGTAGGTGGGATTTGAGATGTGGAAGTGTTTGGAGGGGGGATTTCTACACCAGAAGAGGTTGAGGGTACCTCTGGTACAGAAGGTGGGGGAGAGGGGTTTGTGGGAAGATGTGTTTGGAAATGTGGGAGAGAAGGTGTTTGGGTAGGAATGGTAGAGGGAGTAAATACTGGGGTATCTGGGATAATCTGCTTAGAGAAGAGGATCTTGGATTTGTGATAACTATGGCACCAAGATGATTTCCACTTCTTCTCTGGAAGGAGAGAATCCAGAATAAGAGTTAACTTAGTCCCCAAAGAGACATTTGCAGTGAAGAAGAACTGCAACTCCCCTGGCTTGGAAGGACAAGGCTCCTTCTTCACCTTCAATCTGTTCTTCCTCAACACATCCCAGAAGAACTCCGCCCAATTACACTGAACACCATCATATAAAGCCCTCATCACACACATCCTACCATTGAAAATGACATCTGTGCTGTGATTCTCACACATAAGCACCTTAACAACTATATCAAAAAGGACCTTGTACTTCTGCCTCAGATGCTTGTCCAAAAAGCCCTTTGTGATATTCTGGCAGGAAGATCGAGCAAAGATCTTGAAAGAACCAATAATGTCATCTTCCTTGTACGTCAAAGGATCCACTCCCACCGCATAAATGTTCTCGAAAAGAGCGCAGAAGTCGTGCTTAGAAAACACCAAATCATCTTCATCAATCTTGGACGAAATGTAATCCTCATGAATCTTCATATGAACCAACAACTGGGCCGCATATCCGTCAAGAGTACGAAAATCCTTGGGAACTGTGGAGATTAGCTTCTCCACCCCTGCACTCTGGAGCATCTCCAGAATCGACAGCACAACTGGGTTCTTGGTGGTATAAAAGTCTACCACCATCTCCGTCTTTAGCTTTTTCATCATCAGGACATGGTCAAAATTGCACGGAGGGGCCATTACTGTGAAAGAGAGAGAGAGAGAAAGAAATACTTTGCAGAGGTTAGGGTTTGAAAATATGGAAACGTGAAAGGACAGATTGAAAGAAAATTTGATTTAAATAGAGTAATACGCGTGGCTTGATTATTAAATGAAGTGTGAATGCGTGTAATTTCAATATTTAATCGAGGAAACAAAGTCAATTTAGCATTGATTGACATTTTGCACAGTGATTAAATCCGATGGCCACGATGAAAGGCAAGACACAGATTTAATCTGGTGCGTTGGCATAATCATTGGGACTGGGCATAAAGGGGTTTTGTGGCAGTCAAGAGAAAAAGCGAAATGATTGCCTAGACCCTATACCCTAGTCTTAAATACACTCCGAAGTTGAAACGTTTTGAGTGTACTTACTAATTTGAAAGGTGTATCCCAATGATCAGAGGCCAGAGAAGTAAAGACATACCTGTCACCTGATATTGTAACCAGATGATACCACAGCAAGTCTGGTGCTACATCTCCTCTGATGGAACTCATCCGGTTCTGGTCAGAGAAGACTCTGGATATAATGGAGTCTGACTCAGCACTACATCTGGGACAAGTGTCACCTGGTGTATACCTCATCTGGAGATATACCTTCTCTGATATGTCTAATCTGCAGGTATGTTAGTTTAAGAAAATAAATGTATGAAGTAAAGTAATAAAACAAAGGATACTTCTCTGTCGTTCCCCCTAAAACAAATCTGTCTCTGGATCCAACAAACCTAACTCAAAAGCTAACTCTCTGAATCTGGTCTCAGCCAAAGGCTTGGTTAAGATATCTGCTCTCTGCTTCTCTGTTGCAATCTTTTACATCCTTATATCTCCCTTCTCAACATGATCTCTGATAAAATGATGTCTTATATCAACATGTTTGCACCTGGTATGAAGAACTGGATTCTGGGTGATTGCAATTGCACTATTACTATCACAGAATATAGGAATATCCTTAGCTCTAATCTGGTAATCTCTAAGCTGTTGACTAATCCAGAGTAGTTGTGAACAACAGCTCCCTGCAGCCATGTACTCTGCTTTGTTGTTGATGTAGCAACTGAAGTCTGCTTCTTAGAAAACCAGGATACCAATTTATTCCCTAAAAATTGGCATGTACCACTTGTAGATTTCCTATCTATTCTGCATCCACCATAGTCTGAATCTGAATAACCACTCAATTCTAAGTTATCATCTGCAGGATACCACAAACCTAAATTCACTGTTCCCTTAAGATACTTCAATATCTTCCTAGCTGCTTCCAAGTGAGTCTTCTTGGAGTTAGCCTGAAATCTGGCACAAACACCTACGACAAATGTAATATCTGGTCTGCTTGCAGTCAGGTACAAGAGAGAACCAATAAGTGCTCTGTACTGAGTCTGGTCCACACTCTCTCCAGACTCATCTGGATCCATGTTGAAATTTGTCATCATAGGTATCTTGGTTGCTTTGCTAGATCCTACTCCAAATTTCTCTAACATGTTTCTGGTGTACTTTGCTTGATTAATAAAAATTCCCTTCTCTGATTGCTTAACCTGCAAACCCAAAAAGTAATTCATTTCTCCCATCATGGACATCTCAAACTGTCCCTGCATGAGTTCACCAAACTTCTCACACAGCTTCTTGTTAGGGGATCCAAATATGATGTCATCAACATATATTTGGACCAGAAGGATGTTCTTTCCTTCTTCTTTCCTAAACAAGGTTTTATCAATCTTACCCTTAGTAAAACCATTGTCCAGAAGAAATTGAGATAGAGTGTCATACCATGCTCTGGGTGCCTGCTTCAGCCCATAAAGAGTTTTCTTAAGCTTAAACACCTTGTCACCTTGTTCAAAACCAGGGGGTTGTTCCACATACACTTCCTCAATGAGAATCCCATTAAGAAAGGCAGATTTCACATCCATCTGGTATACTTTGAACTTCATGTGAGCAGCATATGCTAAGAACAATCTGATGGCTTCTAGTCTGGCAACAGGAGCAAATGTCTCATCATAGTCTATTCCTTCAGACTGAGAATAGCCCTGAGCCACTAGCCTTGCCTTGTTCCTAGTAATGACATCATTCTCATATTTCTTATTTTTGAAAACCCACTTAGTGCCTATCACCTTTTGATGTCTTGGTCTGTCTACCAGCTCCCAAACATCCTGTCTGGTGAATTGATTCAACTCCTCCTGCATAGCAACAATCCAATTTGAATCTTTCAGTGCCTCCTTGATGTTCTTGGGCTCAATCAAGGACACATAGCAACTGAATAAGGCAGCTAAGTTAAGAGTCATCCTAGTCTGGACACCCTTAGTTGGATCTCCAAGGATTAGGTCATTGGGGTGATTAACCAGGGTCCTCCTTCCCGTGGTCTTGCCTGGTTGATCATCTTCTGCAGTACCTTGGTGATTATCACCACCTGCAGAAGAGCTTCCCCCTACAGGAGTTCCAACCTCTTCTGGTTCTGTTCCTTGTGAAGGCTGCTACTTCAGAGAACCAGGAGATGGGTCATCATCTGAATCAAGAACAGGTGGATTGACTTTGATAACTCTGGGTGTAGTCTGATTCTGGGTCTCATCTGAAGACTGAGAGTCCACCTTGCACTCAATAACAGATTCATAAAAAACAACATGAGGTGTTTCCTCCACACAAAGTGAATTCTTATTAAAAACTCTAAAAGCCTTACTGGTGCTGGAATATCCTAAAATATTTCATCAGCCACTTTGGCATCAAAGGTTCTTAATTTAGATTTCCCATTGTCATGGATGAAACACTTACATCCAAAAACATGAAAATATGAAACAGATGGAGTTTTACCTTTCCATACCTCATATGGAGTCTTATTATGTCTCTGGGCAATCAGGCATCTGTTCTGAGTGTAGCAAGCTGTATTAATAGCCTCTGCCCAAAATCTCTGTGGAGTGTTGTATTCTGCCAGAAGTGTTCTTGCAGCTTCTTTGAGGGTCATATTCCTCCTTTCTGCTACTCCATTTTGTTGGGGTGTTCTGGCAGCAGATGTCTCATGAAAAATCACATGGTCCTTGCAGTAATCTGCAATGTGTGAATTCAAAAACTCTGTTCCTTTGTCACTTCTGATTCTGACTATGCTCTGGTTCTGCGCATTCTGAATCTGCTTGAAGAACTCTGGCAGCTTAGTCATAGTTTCATTTTTCTTAAACAAGAACACTACCCAAGTGTATCTTGAAAAGTCATCTACTATCACCAAGGTGTACTTCCTTCCACTGAAACTAAGAGGAGAAACAGGTCCAAACAGGTCCATGTGAAGTAGTTGAAGTACTCTGGTTGTGGTTGTGCTCTGGACATCCTTAAAGGAAGTCTTGGGTTGTTTACCCTTCTGGCATGAACCACAAACCTGATTCTTCTTAAACACTTCATTAGGAAGACATCGAATGAGACCTTTTCTGGCAATCTTATTCAGTGTTTTGAAGTTAAGATGACACAATCTCTTGTGCCAAATCCATCTATTCTCTGCAGATCCTTTTGCAACTAGGCAAGCATTTCTTGGGCAACTGTTAAAATCTGCAAGATAAATGTTACCCTTCCTCAAGCCTAATAGCAAAATATCATTATAATCAGAAGAGAAAACAGTGCATGAATCACTAGAAAACTTCACTGAGTATCCCTTGTCACAGAATTGGGATACTGAAAGCAGATTATGCTTGAGTCCTTCTACATAGTAGACTTCATCTACATAAACTCCAATGAAGGTCAACTTTCCAACTCCTCAGGTGACGCCATAGTTGTTGTCACCAAACATCACTCTTGGTCCATTCAATGGCTTGAAATCTTGGAGATTATCTTTCTGGAAGGTCATGTGCTTGGAACATCCACTATCAATGTACCAGACATGGTTGCTTGAAAATCCTTTCTCCAATGGACTCTTATCTACCTGCAGAGAAATCAATTAGGTCCCCTACTAGTGCTGGGTCCTGATTGGTTAGTTGCAGGTTTTGTAGGAATCCATAGATAAAGATCATCCCTTGATGGATGAGGAGATCTTATCTTCCTTCCAAATCTATCTACCAGCACATGTCCTCTGACAATGACATATTGAGCTACTGGTCTGATAAGGACACATTTCCTATAAACAGGTCTGGTGTACCTTTTCTCAAATTTGGCCTTTGGAATGGCCTGCCTCAAAGACATGGTCTTAAAGGTCTGGTTGTAAGGGTACATCCTAGAAGAACCATCTCTGGTGTCATAACTACCCAGATCAGTTGGTTTTCTACAGATGGGTCTGGAAGACCTCCTCTGGTTCTGATAATTAGACTTGCTCTGGTGATTATAGTGCCTTTGAGTATACCTATTCTGGAACTGATTCCTCCGAGAAAACTGTCTCTGGGGTACCTGGTGCTGTTGAACATTGTTCCTTCTCTGGTAGTTATTACTCTGATTGGTATTCCCCTTTCTTGAGTGTTTCCTTTGAGGTCCCCTAATCTGTTTAGGTTCCCTTTGAGGATTTCTCTGGGGTCCTCCAATTTGAGTAATTTCTACTCCTTGGGACTCATTGTTCACAGAACCATCAATCTTTAATGGTTCCCCTTTTTGACACTTATTCTCTAGCATCTTCTCTTCCAGAACAGTCAACTCTTCTGGACCATATGTAATGTGATTAACAGAGTGATTCCTTTTACAGTCAGGATTGTGAACCACCTTATAACCATTACCAGTTAAGTCTTTATCATCCCAGATTTCTACCAATTTACCAGCTCTTACAGACTTGTCTTTATTATAAAAGTATTTATGAGTTTTAGAGGAAATTCCAGAATATCCTAAGCCACTCTTATCACAAATGCGCTGAGAAGACTCTGATATGATAGATACAACAGATGGTATCTTAGGAGCTTCTCTGGGCATAGGTATCTCCTCTATGTTGTGAGCAACTTGTTTTCCCTTGATAAGAGTCTGGTATTTGGCTCTGAGTTCAGTGATCTCATCTTCTTGAGAGTTCTTTTCTTTCATGAGTTGATCTACCAGAGTATCTCTTTCTGTGATCTTATCCTGAAGTTCAGAGACTTCTTTGGAATGATCTTTCATGAGTTCTCTGGTGGATTTATGCTCATGAGAGAGAGATTGAACTTCAGCTCTGAGCCTACCATTCTCTTTCTCAAGTTTTTGACAAAGTTGGACACAATTTTGGAGATCTGATAGCATTTGTTGCATATCAGACTCTCTGGAGTTACCAGATGAATTAGAGGATTCAGTACATTTGGAATTTGATAAAACTAGAGTAGTTTCATTTACCTCAGTGATGTCTGCCATAAAACACACATCATCATCTGATCCAAAGTCGGAAGAAGAAGAACTGGAACTAGTATCCTCCTCCTCTGCTTCTGCCAGCAATGCTCTCTTATCTGCATATCTCCTATCTCTCTTGATTCTTTTCTCTTCTCTTTCCCTAGGAGTGAGTTGAGGACAATCATAACTATAGTGACCAGTCTTGTTACATGTGTAGCATGCATTGTCTCCTCTGGGACTAGGACTTGACTCTCTCCTTCTCTGGTTGTAGTCTGATCTGGCAGGACTACTCTCTCTCCTCTGGTAGTCAGGTCTGCCAGAGCTACCATCCCTCCTCTGATAATCTGATCTCCCAGAGTTGCTAGGGTTGTCATCTCTCCTCCTCTCTGGAGTTCTGAATCTGGTCTCCCTTGAGTATCCAGATGTCTTCTCCTTCTCTGCAGGCTTGAAGGAACTCTTTCTGTCTCTGGAAGATTCCTTCCAATGTCTTTTGTACCTGCCATATTTTGAACTCATTTTATCTAATTTACGGGTTAGAAGTGCTACCTGCTCCTTGAGGCTCAAGTCATCTGCAGTAGACTCCTTTGGCTTGACATCAGGCTTGATAGTTGAAGAGAATTCAACACCTTTCTGGCCAGAAGAGGAAACCTCTTCTGTTTGATCCTCCTCTTGAAGATCATACTCATATGCTTTAAGATCAGACAACAGAAGATGATGATCCAGAGTATTGAGATCCTTGTTGTCCTTGATCACAGTGACTTTAATTCTCCACCTGCTTGTTAGTGAACACACGATTTTACTATTAATTTCTTTTTCAGAATAGGTCTTACCTAAGGCACTCGCCTTGTTCAGGAGGTTTGTGAGATGCATGTCCAGCTGGTCAATGGTCTCGTCTGGTTTCATCTTGAAGGTATTAAACGAGTGTTGAACAGCTTGGAGTTTGTTATCTTTGATCTTCTCTGTTCCCTCACAGAGTAACGCCAGTTTGTCCCACATCTCCTTGACAGTGGCACACGTTCTGACCTTTTCAATCACCTCTTTGGTAAGTGTGTTGATGATCTCCGTTCTTGCCACCTGGTCCAAGTTGTAGAGTTTTCTTTCATCATTGTCAAGCTCATCTTTCTTTTTGAGGATTCGTTGCCTGGGGACTCTATCCTCTGCAGTTTTTTGGGCAGCTTCACTAGTTTCTTCCCTGGACTCAGACCTGCCACTATCAATAGGAGTCCAGTAAAATTGAATGGGGCCACTTTCAACCACATCTAACATGCGGTGGTGAATAGCTCCAAGATGATTGCTCATCATGAAACTCCAGTGGCTGTAATCCTCAAAAGAGAATTCTGGGAGCTTACGGCTCTTGTAAGAAGATTTTGCAGACATTTTGATAAGAAATTTAGGGAAATAACAAGAACTTGAACAAAAGCACTAAAGAGCAATGGATCTGCCCGGTGACCACCAAAAGCTTTACAAAGCAGTGGTCGTTGGACACACTGCTCTGATACCACTTGTTGGTCCCACTAGTTAGATTAATTTCGGAAGCTTAAGTTAAATGTCTTTCAAAGTCTTTTACAAGAGAACAATAATCAACAAACAATAAGTAAAATAAAACGATAAAGAACACAAGATGTATAGTGGTTCGGATTGAATATCCTACGTCCACTCTCCCTTATAACCAAGGGGTCTCACTAAAAATCAACTCACAAACTTACTTACTGGAATTGGGAAGTACCAGTTCCTTCTTACAACCTCTTTAGATTTAACTTCAATCTAAAGATCAACCAGCCAACAACCTTGTCTAATAGATGAACAGGTTGTGGTTTCAATAACTCCTTTAGAGTAGATAAATATTATGAACAGTAAGAGTGCTCGGTATGAATATCAAAAGCTTGGATCACTTATGCGCGTGTAGAGTCTCTCTAGAGCTTTTTCTTGAACTGCACTCTTGTATATATAGAGGGGATTAGGGCTAGCCGTTGGAGGGCTAATCCAATCAGATCCTCTATATAAGGAAGCCTCAATCAATCAATTCCCTAATTGATTGATTGGGTTGGTGGGATCCTTGGATTGATTATCTTCAAATACTTTCCAATCCTGATCATGTTGACTTGTTTGAATCACCAACGGTCAATAGCTTCCTCTGCCTAACTCTGATTCTCTCCAGAGAAGGCAAGACCAGACACCAGGCAACCTCGGTGTCTTCTGGTCCTCATCTGGTCAAGAACCAGAATACTCAGTAGAGTCAGGGGATCAAACTGAGCATCTTTTGTTCTACCAGACTCGTCTGGTCCGGACTCGTCTGGTCTGGGGAAGGTCCTCTGCCTCTGGTCAATCTCATCTGGTGAAGTCTTCTGATGGAGTCCTCTGGTGGGGTCTTCTGGTGACTCTTCTGGTGAAGTCTTCTGGTCTGGCAGTTCCCCCTAAACTAAGTCCTAATCTAGATCATCATCTGGCTAACAGGTCCAGATGGTCCTATTACATCTTCTGGTTTGTTTTAACTCATCAAAACTAATAATTTTTATCCTAACAACATTCATATTGTAAATCCAATCATATACATAAAGATTACAGATCCAAAAGATGTCCGAGACAATGTCAAAATACCACAAAATTTTGTTATCATTTCATGAGAATCACACCCTGCCTCTATACTGTAGTCTCTGTATATTTCAGAAATCTTCTTCTTTTTTATAAGAGCTGTTCTGCCCTGTGTATAAAATAATATAAGAAAAATCAGACTAGAAAATAAAAATTTCAGAAATTCCATTTTAACATTTTGTCTAATTATTGAATGAAAAAAGTTCAATCCTATTGGCAGATATAATACACAAACTACAAAAGCATATATAATTAGAATGAGTTAATTCAGAATCATAGTGAGCCACTAAGTTATTTAGTTTGAATACTAGTATATCAAGACACAGTTAAGTCAATAAGAAAGAAAGTAACTATGGTCTATGGTAACTTAAAACAACCAACATATCAACACTAGTTTAAGAGAAGGGTAGCTTTAACGTTGTCATATTTCAATTAAAGAATTCTATATCATGATGATTCAAGTATCATAAAGAATTAAATATACTCTTTTTATTGTTAAAGGTACTCCAACACCCAAAATCAATGATAATTTTATATCCAGTATAAGTTGGTTGGAGTTTATGGCAATACCTTTAAGTTAAAATATCATTGTAGCAGATAATTTAGCACACCATAGTCAGTTGCTAAGATGTATACAAACCACTTAAGACCAAGGTTGTTAAAAGCGATAAGCGCACTCAAAGCGAAAAGGTCCTTGAACGCTTTAAGCGCAAAGCGCAAAAAAAGTGCGCGCTTCACTGAAGAGATATAATATATAGATATATATATTATATATAAATTTTTGTTTGGTATCAGAGCCATTTGATCGTTGAAATATAGTTTTTGTTTAGTGTTTATGATTCAATACAAGAACTCTTTCTTAATGAATATATTCAGCTTTAAGGACAATAATGTCCAGAACTCTTTAATCCAGGAGTATGATATTCCTGAAAACCTAGATCTGTTAAACAGATGGACTATCCCAAGGATAGAACCTAGAACGGTTTACAAAATCGGAACTTTTGAAAGAATAGGTCTTAGACAAGTAGTTAAAACTACTGAATCCTCGATTTCTTTAAATAATGAGGAAATGGTTATTAAGTTACTTAATAAAAGTGATATTTTACCTTATAAATCAACTCATAAGTTTATCCATATTGGATGTGTTCAAATAGCTTTCAGACCTCTTACTCTTAAAGGTCTCCCGGAAAGCTTTCTTGCTGCTTTAAGAGATGGCAGAAACTGTAACTGGAAACAATCTCTTATGGGAGTTATTGAGTCCAGTCTTGCGTTAGGACCTGTTTATTTCAATGTTTATCCTAACCTTGCTCTCTCTTTATCTGATGAAAATATTCTTAATGCTTTAACTCTAAATGTTAAAACTCATGGTTATGATTATATGCCAGGTACGCAAGTTATATGTATTTGCTACCGTATTTACTATAAACCTCTTTTTTCTCTAAATCCTATGTGCAGGATAAGTGAAAAGGATAATAATGAGACTATTCTCATTGAAACTAATTTTGGTAAGTCTAGTATTACCAAAAGAAAGCATATAAAATGGGAAGAAATTAATTTTCCTAATAACTGGGTTTTGGAACAATCTGTGCCAAAAATTCCTTTTGTTAACAGTGACTTAAGTCACATAAAACATGATAATAATGGTGTTATCAATATTGGTTTTAATAGCCAGAGGAGACAAAATTCTCTCTCAAGGTCCTTCTCAGGACACTCTTATATTTCTCCTTTAGATTACGAGGTTAATTTTCCCTCTTCGTCTAGAGCTTCTACTTCTCACTACAGAGAAAATACGTTTTCTAAAAATGATGTTTTTGATGAAAACGATATTATTATTAATAAAAATAATATTATTCATAATGCTGAAAAAGAGCCCGAAACAATTTCGGAATGCAATTTCAAACTTTGATTTATGGATATTAAACCTATCCTTGATTTTGCAAAAGGTTCTTCTACAAGAGCCTATATCAATAATGAGTTTAATGATCCTAAATGGGATGATTTTAGAAATTGGTATTTTAAAACCTTTTCTAAAGATGATTTTGATTACTTTGTCAAAAGTTTTTATGAATTTTGTGAAAAACACAATGAAATTACTTTTTATGTTCCTTGGTTCATGAAAACCTTTTATATTGATTTTATATCTGTGATTGAGCGTGATTATAAAATCGTTTCCGGAGGAATTCAAAGATCGATATTTCCTCCTCATACCCCTTTCCAAATGGAAAAGAATGGCAGAACTTTTAATTTTCTTCCATTCTCTAAAATTATTGAAAATGATACTCTTCATATTACTGCTAAGCATATAAATTATATGATTGAGCAGAATAACTTCTGCAATATTTATCTCTCCATTCTCGGAGAAGAAATTATTTCTTTACATGGAAAAATTGACAAAATTATTTCCTTACAAAATAAAATTGTCTCTCAGACTAAGTCTGAAGAAAAGGACAGTCATATTGACACTGTTATTAAAACTGCCTCTTCTATTCAATCTCCTATTGAAATTAAGGATTTTAAAACAGAAGCTTCTGTTTCTGAAATTGAAAAAATTCTTAATGAAAAACTTGAAAAAATGAATATCAATATTTCAGTTTTAAATAATGATCTGGAAGATAACCCTTCTAGTTCCTATGAGCTTGGTAATCTAAGTATCAATAAAATTAAATGGGCTGATAAACCCAACTTAACTAAATACTATTATCAAAGGCCTACTCCTTTAGATGTTCTCCATGAAGAACAAGAAAACTTTTTCACTACCTCTTATTCGGGGAAAAGTATTTATGAATGGAATATTGATGGTGCTAGTGATAAACATATTTTTGCTCAATGTCATAGAATGCTTATGTATAGTTCTGCTTGTAGAATTTGCGGTAATAATGATCTGCAAACCGCTCAGGCTATAACAGTTGGTTTTACTGGCCAACTCAAAGGTTGGTGGGATAACTATTTAAGCCCTAATAACAGAAACGAAATCTTTTCTTCTGTTAAAACTGAGAATAATGAGGTTAAACCTGATGCTGTTTATTCTCTTGTGTGTACTATTTTAGAACACTTCACTGGCAGATTTACTAATAAATCTGAAAATACTAAAACTCTTCTTTTAAATATGAAGTGTAAAACACTGACTGATTTCAGGTGGTACAAAGATACCTTTTTATCCAGGATTTATGATATTCCTGACTGTAATCAGGATATTTGGAAGAATAAATTTATTGATGGTCTTCCTTATCTTTTTGCTGAAAGAGTCAAGAAAATTTTGAGAAAAGACTCTGACTCTATCCATTATGAATTACATTCTTTTGGAAAAATTATCAGTATTTGTGTCCAGGAAGGATTAAATCTTTGTAATGAACTTAAATTAAGAAATCAAATGAAAAGAGATAATCTCTTAGAAAAGAAGCAGTTAGGTCATTTTTGTGACCAATTTGGTTTAGATAATTCTAAACTTAAAACCAGTCTGAATAAGAGAGACCGGAAAGATACTAATTTTAAAAGAAAGAATAAGAAGTTTAAAAGTTATCCTGATAAACAGGGTGATGGTCGCGAAAGAAAGCATGCTTATAGGCGTGGAAAAGGTAAAATAAATTCTTTTAAAGGAAAAAATTATCTTGACCAAATTATTTGTCGAAAGTGTGGCAGAAATGGCCATTATGCTAACCAATGTTATGCTAAAGATAAAATCAATAACCTTGATATTGATGATGCTTTAAAGAAAACTATTTCTGAAATTATTATGGACTCTGAAAATAATGTGTCTGAAGAAGAAAAAATTTCTGAAAATTCTGACACCGATTTCTCCAAAGATTCAAACTCTAATGATGAAAAAGAGTGTGATAATTGCTTAAATGGCCAACCTTGTCTCAATCTTAATTGTATTAATAACAACAAAGATGATGACTTTTATAGACTTATAAGTCAATTTCAAGACATGAATATAAGTGTCTTAGATAATAATAATAATAATATTATAGATTTTCTTAAACAAATCAAAGATCCCAGTTTAAGGGATAAAATTATTGAACAGTTTGATGTTTCTTCTTCTAATAAGAATACTAGCCTTTCTAATAAGGTCAGTAATAATAATTATTACAATATGGGAGAATTAGAAAAAATTCTCAGAAGTAAAAATATTAAACAGAGTCCTGTCACTATAAATGATTTAACACAGGAAATTGAAAAGATTAAAAGTAATGTTAAAATCCTTCAAAAGCAGAATATTGATCTGTCTCTTCGACTTTCTCTTGTCGAGAAAGGTAAAGAAAAAATTAATGATTTTGATTCTTGCACCACTTCTTTTGGTGAGCTTGATATTGATAAAAATCATCTTTCTGCAATAAATATTATTATGTCTCGAAAATGGTATACTAAGATATCCCTTCTTATCAATAATTCTTTTAAAAAGGATTTTATTGCCATGATTGATAGTGGTGCCGACCAAAATGTTATCCAGGAAGGCATTATTCCCACTAAGTTTTTTGAAAAAACTACTCAATCTCTTTCACATGCAGGAGGAGGTTCTTTAATAATTGAGTATAAACTCAGAAATGCTTCTGTGTGCATCAATAATTGTTGCATCCCCAATGACTTTTTTATTGTCAAAAACTTAACTAGCCAAATGATTATTGGTCTTCCTTTTATCCAAAAAATTTATCCGATTAAAGTTAGTGAAACAGGTATTTCTGGTGTTTATAATGAAACACCTATCTCCTTTAGTTTCATTACTAAACCTTATAGCAATATCTTTGATATTATTCAAAATCAAATTAATTATGAGAAAAGTCAAATTAATTTTCTCAAAGAAGAAATTAATTCTTTTACCATTGAGGATAGGATTAAAAACCCTAAACTCCAGGATAAGATCCGGCTTTTATTTAATAAGTTTTCTATTGATATTTGCAATGATTTTCCAAATGCTTTTTGGAACAGAAAAAGACATATTGTCTCTCTTCCTTATGAAGAAAATTTTAAAGATACAAATATTCCTACTAAATCCAGGCCTTGCCAAATGAAATCTGATTATTTAGATCTCTGTAAAAAAGAAATTGATTCTTTATTACAAAAGAAGCTTATTACACCTTCTAAGTCTCCCTGGTCTTGCACTGCTTTCTATGTTAATAAACATTCTGAGCAGGAAAGAGGTGCTCCGAGGTTAGTCATTAATTATAAACCTCTTAATAAAGCTTTGAAATGGGTTAGACACCCCATTCCTAATAAAAAGGATCTCTTAGACAGGTTAGTTAATGCCCTTGTCTTTTCAAAATTTGATTTAAAATCTGGATTTTGGCAGATTCAAATTAACCCTGCTGATAGGTACAAAACTGCCTTCAATGTCCCTTCTGGACATTATGAGTGGACTGTCATGCCCTTTGGCCTGAAGAATGCTCCCTCAGAATTTCAGCAAATTATGAATGATATTTTTAATCCTTTTAGTGATTTCATTATTGTCTATATTGATGATATTCTTGTTTTCTCCAAGGACATTGATATGCATTTTAAGCATCTTGATATCTTTAAAGAAATAGTCATAAAAATGGTCTTGTTATTTCAAAACCTAAAATGGTTTTATTCCAAACAAAAATTAAATTTTTGGGTCATTTTATTGAAAAGGGGAATATTATCCCTATTCAAAGAAGTATTGATTTTGGAAATAAATTTCCAGACATTATTACTGATAAAACTCAGTTACAGAGATTTCTGGGAAGTCTTAACTATGTTTCTTCTTATATTAAGAATCTTGCGGAAGACTCTGCTATTCTTTATGATAGACTAAAAAAGAATCCCCCACCTTGGAATGATAATCATACCAAAGCTGTTTCAAAAATTAAAGAAAAGGTGAAGAATATTCCTTGCCTTTCTATTTCTAATCCCCTTTGGGAAAAAACGGTTGAAACAGATGCCTCTGATTTGGGTTATGGAAGTATTTTAAAACAAATAAATCCTATGAATAAACAAGAATATATTATCAGATTTTACTCTGGAAAATAGAATACTTCTCAGAAAAATTATTCTACCGTGGCTAAAGAAATTTTAGCTATAGTTAAAAGTGTTCTAAAATTTCAGGATGATTTATACAATCAGAAGTTTACTATTAAAACTGATTGTAAAGCTGCCACTTTTATGCTTACTAAGGATGTGGAACATAATGTTTCCAAGCAAATGTTTGCCAGATGGCAATCTCATCTTGCCTATTTTGATTTTAATATTATCCATCTTAAAGGAAATGATAATCATATTCCTGATTTTCTAACCCGAGAATATATTTCTTGAATGACAGTTATGAGCCTTTCTGGCAGAGGTTCCTATTCCTCTTTTAGAGGAAGAGGAGACAGAGGAGGGAGACCTCCAATTATACAAATGGGACAAAGATCTCTCTACAACCAGAATATTTCTGGTATCAGTTCTTCAAAAGAACAAAAGGAGTTCCAGGAATTCCTTAGACAAAAGGCTAAAGCCTCTACATCAACAGAGAATAATTCTCAAAATGATGAGGAAGTTTCTTATGCTTCCACGGTTCAAACAGAGAGCAAATATTTTGACTCTTCTAACAAAAGTTTGATTCTTCTTATAGAAGATGGTGACGAGGAATTTAAAGATTCCCCATGGACTCTCATGGAAAAATATATCCCAAATATTTCTTGGGCAAACCAGACTTATAAACCCAGAGGGTTTTATGAGAATATTCTCATCGAGCTGGGCAGTGTTGATATTTCACACTTTATGATCAAGAATAATATAAATTATTCAAAATTTGTGATCAAAAAGATTTTTTCCATCCAAGAATGGGGAACTTCGCCTCTTTCTGAGAGAAAAGTGACTAATAAGAATAGTCAGGCAACCTACCAGTATAATTATTGGGATTACGTTGAAAGTTTTTATAAAACTCTTCTTCATCAGAATGCTAAGCATTCTCACACTTGGCTGATTAAAATCTGCGAAAATATTGGACGGAATCAAATTCCAAACTGGTTCACCTCTTGGTGGAATACCTATGGGGCTTCGGCAGATATTCTGCCTGAACATTTGAAACCCCTCCTTGAAGAATATTCTATTGCCGCTTCTTCAAGAAATACTCATAATACTTGTGAGAAAACCACTTTCAGGTTCTTTGTTGACTCAGGTATTCCTTGGGTCTGGAGGTGGAGACCAGAATTCGGTTATACTGAATTCAAGCTACCTTGCTTATGGAGAATAAGTTCTACCAGATTTTGGGGCAACCTAAATGTTGTCCAGGAAGGTTCTCAGGAACCGCCCATCCAGGAAAATATTGAAAAAATTCGATCTAAGATTGAAGACTTCAACAAAGAGATAATCTCTGGGACTCTTCCTACCCTGTCTGAATATACCAAGAGATATCAGGGAATCCTTGAGAAAGGAAAAATTGTTGATCTCTATATGGATCACCTCAAGAAGAATCTTTTTAATGACATAGATTTTTCTTCAGATTTAAGATCTGATTCCTCTGTGGCCTCTGGGTCGGACATGCAAGATTCACAGGACCCAAATGAAGAAGATGATGTTTGCTTCTCTATCCAAGAAAGCTTTGATCTCCTCAAAGAATCCCTTAAAGGGAAAAATAAAGCTTAAAAGTCTTATGGAAGAAATCTACCCTGGAGACTGGAGATTCCTCCTCAGAAATGATCGTGATCTGCACCACGAAATTTGGCAGATCCCTTCTCATTTTAATTTTAATGAAAATAATTATCTGATTAAAGATAAAAATTATCTTAAGGTTCTTAGTAAGAAGATCAGACTTCTTAAGTTTTATATCCCAATTTTAAAAAATTCTCACTTCAATCCTCAACAATTAGAGAGGTTCAAGAAGACTCTTTTTCTTCTACAAAAGCAGGCTTCTCTTTTGGCAATCTAAAAACCAGAGGATTTTTCAAGAAGACGAATTAAAGGTCGTCACCGCATACGTCACCAACAAGGTCGTCACTGCTTGCGTCACCAACAGAATAAGTTCTGTTCCTGAATAGTTCTTACTATTCATTTTTATTTTTGGAATCCGGGGTTTCATGTCCGGCTCTTCCTCCCCTATATATAGGGCTTTTTCTTTTCTATTTTAGAACACGCTTGAGTTTAGACTCGCTCTCTCTTTCTCTCTCTACAAACCCCCTTGTAATCTTTCAAGCTGTTCTCTTTGTGAATAAATAAACTGTTTGCCTTGGTGGCTCTTTAAGGTATACTGTTTTCTTTTCTTTCCTGTTTTTTGAGTTCTTACTCTTTTTCGCCGCCTTAATGGTCGGCTAATTTATCTTGTATTGAATCATGACCTAGCATAGCTATACTCGACCTTCAGATGCATTTGTTAGCTTGTTTCTATTGTATCTGTATGTTACTATATCAAAGGTAGCGTTGGTTTAACCGATAGGTTTGAGTTTTCCAGTGATATCTATGAGTTAACTATGTGGGCGTGCCCTTTTGCCGTTATGCCGATGGATAGGCGCAGGCGTTTGTGGGCTTAAAGCTTTTTTCAGGTTAACTCATAGACTATGGAATTTCTCAGTCAGTCCTATCTGGTTTGGAAAAGATCCACAGGATACTATTGATATAGTTTGATATATATGATCCTGTAAAATAGATATATATTATATATATAATATATAATATATATCTATATATTATATTATATAATATAATATATATATATATATATATAATATTATTCTCATACAAAAGATATCATAAAATAGTATTTTCTAGAGAAGGAAGAAGTGTTCCCGCTGATAAAACTTGCCCTAATTAATCTTTTCTTGTTTTTTTTTTTTGGTTTCAGCGGCTTTACCTTTATAATTTGCAGTTAGGTTTTTTATTTATAATTCTAAATGGGCTTTAAAAATAATCAAGTCCCACTACCAACTAGGCCCATGTCTATCTTTAGTCAAACCCTAGTTGTTCCTGTTTTGTAGCCGTTTTCCCCACCCACAACCCACGAAACCGTTTCCATTCCACGATTCATCTTCCCCACCATCTCAGAAAAGCTTGACCGCCGACTACCATGGAACAACCGAGCATTAGAGATAATTGGATAAGTCCAGAAACAACAAAAAAAAACCTAGTTCAATCTGATTTCGTCAAAGCGCATGAAGCAAGCGCTTCACGCTTTAGAAAAAATCGCAAAAAGCGAACGCTTTTCAGCGCTTCACTGAAGTCGCTTCGCCTGGGAAGTGTCAAAGCGGTGGAGGGTTTCACCGCCTCGCTTCTTGCGCTTAAGCGCTCAGGCGAGCGCTTTTAACAACCTTGCTTAAGACGTAAAGATAAGAAGAGTAAATTAGAATCAGATGGTCCATTGATGGGACTGGAGCTAAGATTATATAAAACACATGCATTGTGATGATGATAAGTCCAATTTATCTTCCCTGGGAAAAGAACATAACATTATCTCCTAGTAGAAATTGTAGAAACCAACTAGCATCAAGGGCTGCTCAAGTAAATGGGCAAAAATAAAAATGGTAACGAATGGGTGGAAAATTGAATGAAAGTACCTGTTTCTTAAGTAGCTTTAATAGAAATAATATTTGTAGTTCAACCACTTTCTACATCTTTGAGTTTGAACCAAAACCTCCAACACAAGAGATCTAAAGATAAAAGCAATTTCATCAATATAATACAAGAACTTGAGAAACAGAAAGAAAAAGAATGAAAGGTCCACCTCCAAGATCATCATGATCGAGCAAAAGAAAAATAAAAAATAATCCACAATGAATATATTATTTATAAACAGTGACAGAAGAGAGTGGGGAATGAGAGTATTTACCAGCTAAACTAGAAGGGACATCATGTACAGCTAGGCATCTTTCCTAGTCTTTTCCCACATCTGGGCTAAATTTTTCACCGGTGAAGAAAATCTACACATTTATTCAGACAATAAATATACAAGTATTAGAATTGTTCTGAAAAAAATCATTCAGGTTAAAAGCAAAACAGAGCCATAAAAATACAACATACTGCTTGGGATAGTAGAGTATATATGGCCTAAATAGTTTGATCTGCCAAGTTTTTCAATAAATGCTAGTTGAGTACCAATTGAATTTTTATACAACAAAAGAAACATGGTTTTGTTAAATAAGATAACAACATCTTATTTAGAAATCATTCAAAGCAAATTCACCAAATGGTAATTTATCAATCTACAAATTATTAAAGCTAACTTAATTTTCAATGTATAATATATATCACATCTAGCATAATAATATGAAAAGTAAAAAAGTAATAAAAAGGCTGTGAACCTTAACATATATGCTTAATCAAGCCTACATGGAAAACAGTAGAATTTGATGCACACATTTATTTAATATCCTTATTTAGTTCATTCATTAATGCAAAAATAAAATAATTTTAGTGCAAGCCATGACAAATATATTGCAAAGGAAAAATCTGGATTGATTCTATTTATAGCTTATATGCAAATTCAAGACAAATTCATGCATCCACCACTTACCTTGGTGCACTAATTCCATCTTTTTTTGTATCTACCACAATACGATGAGAATTAATTATTTTCTTGAAAATATAGTGTGTCTACAAGTTTAGTAAACAATGCACACCATATGTGCAAGCAAATAATGATCCAGTCATTCCTATTTCTAGTTTATTCAAACACTATAGTGGCTAAAGAATCATGGATTTATACACCTAACCACATCATAGTTGTCAATAAAGCAAAACTGTTATCTTAAGGTGGGAGTTCTAGTGAACGAGTTTTCATCACTAACTCCAGAGCACCAATAAATTAACATTAAACCTTAACTCTAAGTCTCTAAGCATTAAAACTATCATTCATAAGAAAAAATTTCATTAGTAAGAAAAGTACCATACATGAACAAAATCATGATAAGTTTCCACAAATATAAGCATAATTATGTTAGAGTTATTGAGAAATAGAACCCTTACCAAATACTAATAAGAAGCTAAGAAAATAGATTAGCAGTAACAATTTTGGATAAATTCAAGGCAATTAATTATAAAACCATGAAATTAAGTCCCAAAAATAGAATTGGAACAAGTAGAAAAGAGAAATAGCTAAGAAAACAGAGAAATTCATATTTTGAGAAATGAAAATCAGTCATCAAATAGAAACTAACAATTAGTAAATCACCAATTTTAAACTGAATCACGTTGCAAATCACCAAAGAAAAGCGCACTCACCATGATCCCGCGAAGAAAATATTTGCGCTGTTGCCAATAGATGCTTTCTAGAAACCGATCTGAAATTTCCCCAATTAAGAAGAAAGCAATTGAAATTTTAATTCGCCGTTCGACGAATTTTGCGAATCACACAATCCATTGAAGAAATTATCAATCATTAAAACCTGAATTGAAATAGTAAAAAAAAATAACCTTACTGTTCAGGGACGACGTAAGGAAATTTGAGGAACTGGAATAACGAATGACTTCGATTTAGAAGATCATTTGAAGGCGAGAGTGTCTATTATCCTACATACTTCAGAACGGGATCAAGAAACTAGGTTATGCGAAACTAGGGCTTACACAAATTAAGGCCGAGACACAACGAGGAAAAACAATTAAAGATAAATCAAGCAGGATAAAAATTTAGGGGTGAAATAATATTAATTTAGCGTCACTAAATCTAATTAGACAACCGAGCGTCACCTTATGTATACATAGTGATGCTTATTTAAAACTTTCACTAAAGAAGTGTCACTAGAAGGGGGGCCTTTTAGTAGTGATCTACTGGTTTATCTAAGGAGGACGACCGCATCACCTTAGTTAAATTAGGGTCTCATTAGTTAAGCACGATTCATATAACTTGTTTAGTGGATTAGTAAAGTAGGTTGATATGACAAAGTATTAGGATTAATTTTTGAGCTTTTAGTCTTTCAATCTCGTGCTAATTTAGGGAAAGTTGATTGCCTAGTTTTAGTACACTTAGGATTATTACTTGCGCATCACGATTATTCTAGTTGTTGTACCAACTCCTTTAGTATACATAGGGATTTTTATCCTGGGCATCACCATATCATATTTGCATACAAACCGAAGTTAATTAGTTTAATTCATTCTTTAGCACATAATTAGTATAATTTAGTTTAAAATTAATATCTTAAAAATCCAAAAACATATACTCATATTAACTACGACGCGTAGATCTCCAGGGCTCTATTCGCATACATACCTTTCCTTGGGTTCGATATACTTGGTCTTTATACTTGCTAATACTATTGTGATCTCATACTCTTGTGGGGTAACTACTAGTATAACTAGTATTTTGCGTTCAAGTCACAAGCGTCGGTCATTGTCAAAGTTCATCACTCCACACATGTCATGCGTATTGACCTCAAGTCAAAGGAATATCACATCGCTCTCACTAACCGAGACACTTGTAGACACATATTGTGAAATTACATTAAATAGTTTCTCGGATGGGTATATACCAATACCCTCTAAGGTATATGTGCATCCATCATGAGATACCTAGTATCTCGTGTTGGGGAAATCAGGATGCCCGGATCTATTCGAGATGAAATTTAAATACAAATTTAAATCTAATTATTACTAGCATGAATTAATCCTAAATTAATTCAAATAATAATTAATCCAACAACGAAAAATCATGCATATGAATAGAATCACATAAATTTCTACGGCGAAAAACTAAGAATTTTACGTGAATACATACCTCTTGAAGCGACGTCCAACCGAGATAGTCGGAACAAGCGTAACGATCCTATAAACCGTAAAAACCTTTTAAAGTATTTCCTCTTCGCCTTATTTGTTCGCCGGTGAGAAACGCTCACGAACAATTTAATAAAATAAGAGAGGAAGAAAATATTTATTGCTTTCAATTTTTCCAACTCATGGAACTTGTAAACAGGAGAAAAAATAATCAACTCCCTTTTATAGATGTAGTTGGCCGAAAATCCCAGTGGAAATAGGGGATGAAAAAAAATCTTTTCTTGATCTCCAAGAAATCTTGAATATATCTCATATATTCTTTTCTCCATAATAAAATATTTCACAAAAATCTCACCTTCTCATCTATATAATAATTTTCGAAAATTAGGATGAAAATAAAAAGTTTTGGATCTTCTTGAATTTATGAGATAATCTTGTATTCCAAGAATACATATCTTCCATAATATCTTTTCAAGAAAATCAACAAAATCTTTTCTCTCTCCTATATACAATTTTCGAAAATAATTAGGAAAAATCAGCAATAATAATTTTCTTTTATTTTAATCACCTTATTATTATCGGACTACTTATTGAGCTACTTGAGGGGCCTTTAGAAGAATTAAAATTGGACCTCCAATGGGCTTCTGAATTACAATATTGAGTCTCAATATTATTCAGCCCATTAATATTAATTAATACCACTATCAAATTAATATTGCACTATCCATCTTAATCCATATTACGATAATATGGGCTCCCGATTATTATTTCTCGTGTTTAAGATTATCTAGTCAATTAATTAATTGAGCTTCTGAATAGCTCTAAATTAATTAATATCTTACACCTTGGAGTAAAGACATCTCAATATTATTATCCGTATCGGAGAAACTAATTATCCACTTGCAAGATTTGGTACGATAAAACTTCTGAGCCCACCAAGGGGACAAATCACACGAGTCGTACTTGCACACGTTCCTCCGTATTAAACCTTAGCAACCGTCGTATGATTAATATTACTGCCCAAAATACAAGGTTCGAAGTCACGATGATTCTCACCCGATTTGGATCAAAGTAATAACTATTAACCACACACAGTCCTATTTAAGTGATGAAGATTAAGAAATCAATAACCACTGAGGTCTAATTCTTCACCTTTCAGAGTAGAAGAATTTATCCTCGTTGTAGGTCTTCTTCAACACATACTAAATGTGCTAGTGCAGTTTCTTGGTCAAGGAAAGCCAATCTGAGAACTACACATCGACCTTTCACTGCGGATTGTTCAATTCCAACTGGGTCGTGAATTGTACTTTTAGTTACAAGGAAACCGTCAATGTGATCTTCCCTGATCTAGTATCACCACATTAACTACAATGTAACACATACTATATATTGAATGGATTGCAATAAATATTTAACATTCACTTATATCTAAAGCAAATGTGATAAAAGAATTATTCTCATAAACAAGTGTTTAATACATGAGTTATACAAAGTAAAAGCATACTTTCACGTATAACTCCAACAATCTCTCACTTATACTTAAAATCTACTTTTTAATATACACCATGCATGTCTAGTGTAGTTCTACGTGACATCTCATGTCAACCTACACTAACCTAATAATTCCTCCCACTTATACTTAAAGCAGATTGACAATAATCTTGACTCCCATTCCATCCACGTGTCTCTCGAATGTACTTTGAGGCAGACCCTTTGTGAATGGATCCGCTAGGTTATCCTCCGATGCGATCTTTGCCACCTCTATATCTCCTCCCTTAACGATTTCTCGTATAAGATGATATTTTCTTTCTATGTGTTTGCTGGCCTAGTGGGCTCCCGGTTCCATTGAATTTGCAACTGCTCCGGCATTATCACAATAGACAGTGATTGTGCTGGGGAAATCGGAATAACGTCCAAGTCCACTAAAAAGTTCTTGAGCCAAATTGCCTCTTTCGCTGCTTCACAAGCAGCTACATATTCGGCTTCCATGGTCGAATCGGCG
Organism: Ballota nigra; assembly: GCA_947034835.1. NCBI lineage: Eukaryota > Viridiplantae > Streptophyta > Magnoliopsida > Lamiales > Lamiaceae > Ballota > Ballota nigra. Next base: position 42,459,961 of record OX344724.1, on the reverse strand, counting down.
ATGCATTTCTGCTTAACGCTTCTCCATGAAATGGCTCCTCCTTCCATGCAGAACACACTACCCGATGTAGATTTTATGGAGTCTAGGTCTGATTGAAAATCCAAGTCCGTGTATCCCACGTGAATTATACTGTCTGACCGGTAAATCAACATCCTATCGCGAGTTCTTTCAGATACTTTAGAATGCATTTAACTGCAGTCTAATGGTCTTTCCCGGGGTTACTTTGATATCTTGCCACCATGCCCACGACAAAGCAGATATCCAGTCTCATAGACAGCATTGCATACATAAGGCTTCCTACGACCGAAGCGTACGAAATGCCTTTCATGTCATCCATCTCTGCAGGCGTCTTAGGACACATTTCTTTTGATAGATGGATTCCGTACCTGAAAGGTACACAAACTTCTTTTGAATCTTGCATGCTGAAACACTTAAAAACAATGTCAATGTATGAAGATTGCGATAAGCCCAACATCATTTTCTTGCGATCACGAGTGATTTTGATCCCAAGGATGTGACCGGCTTCCCCTAAGTCCTTCATATCAAGCTGTTTTGACAGCCATACCTTTACGTCTGACAATACCTTTACATTGTTTACAATGAGCAGAATATCATCTACGTTTAATACTAAGAATACCACCGCAGTTCCGTCACACTTTTTATACACACAACTCTTGAACTCATTTTGATCAAACCCATAAGACTTAATAACCTGATCAAAATACCGGTTCCAAGTATGTGATGCTTGATTATGTCCATAGATGAACCTCTTAAGCTTGCATATAAGATGCTCTTGGCCTTTCGCAATAAAACCTGCGGGTTGTCGCATATAGATATCTGATCCGTCAAGACTTCCATTAAGGAAAGTTGTCTTGACATCCATTTGCCAGATCTCATAATCTAAATGCACAGCGATCGACAAGAGAATACGGATGGACTTAAGCATAACTACAGGTGAAAAGGTTTCCTCATAATCGATCCCTTCATTCTGAGTATATCCTTTTGCCACTAGCCTAGCCTTGAAGGTTTCATCCCTTCCATCCGATCCTCTTTTCCTCTTGTATACCCACTTGCATCCAATGGGTTCTACTCCACTGGGTGGTTCAACCAGCTCCCATACTTGATTATGATCCATTGAAACCATCTCGGCTTCCATTGTTGTTTGCTAAGATCCCGCGTCTTTATCTTGGATTGCCTCGTTGTATGTCCATGGGTCCGATTCATCTCCAAAATCAAATCTGAAGATTTTCCTATTTCCATGAATCTCTCGGGTTGTCTAACAAACCTCCCACTACAATGGGGTTCCGGTTGTGTAGGTGTGACGATTGATATATATTCTTGTATACTTGGTATCGGGGTTTGTCCTCTCAATTCGTCTAAGGTAATCTTACACCTGGGCTTTCTATTATTCATATAGTGTTCCTCTAAGAATTTAAAGAGTGTGCTAATCACGGTCTTTTGATCCTAGGGACTATAGAACATACACCCTTCGTTCCCATGGGATATCCTATAAATAACTCTAATTCCGAATGTGGATCTATTTACCGACTTCCTTGTCTAGCACGCATGTCGGACACCCCCAGATTCTCATGTGTCTCAAACTGAGCTGTTGCCCGGTCCACAATTCTGTAAGGGTTTTAGGAACCGATTTGGATAGCACCAAGTTTAGAATGTAAGTCACTGTTTCCAAGGCATTACCCCAAAACGACTTGGGTAGATATGAATAATTCATCTTGGATCTGACCATCTCTAAAAGAGTTTGTTTCCTTCGTTCCGCTATACCATTCTATTGAGGGGTTCCCGGTGCTGTCAAATGGGATATAATCTTTGTCTGATAGATAGTTCAAGAATTAACTGCTGAGATATTCGCCTCCACGATCAAATCGTAGAAACTTGATACTGTTTTCCCTATAAGGTAGATGTATCCATATCTCGAGCAATCGTCAACAAAAGTGATAAAATACTCATAACCCCTTCTTGCATTGATCATCATTGGACTACACACATCAGTATGAACGAGTTATAACACTTCGGTGGCTCTATTCTCCTTGGCTCCAAATGCCCTCTCGGTCATTTTACCCTTTAAACAGGATTCACAAGTTGGAAATGGATCAACTCGAAGTAACTTCAAGGATCCATCTTTTACCAATCTTTGTATCCGTATTAGATTAATATGATCTAATCTAAGACACCATAGAAGTATTCCATTCATGTCAGAAGAACACTTTCTTTTATTACTCGAAATAATCGATGTGTTATTAGATTCAATTTATGAGTTGTGTGCACAAATAATGGTATAGAGATCAATGTTTCCGAACAGATAAACTCATCATTTCGAGAAATAAAAACATCCTTATTAAAAGAAACTGAGTATCTATTCAAAACAATTTAAAAATTGAAGTTTGAATTCTTTCTAAAATTGGGAACATAAAGAACGTCTCTTAAGACCATAACTCAATCTTCAAAATATAGGCGTACTTCTCCCACTGCTTCAACTGCCACTCATGTAGCATTGCCCGGTGTGATGGGGATCTCACTTCTGCTAAGTCGTCGGGTTAGTTTGAACCCATGCAAAGTGTAACAAATGTGATCAGTGGCTCTTGTATCCACTACCTATGAATGGGCAGCATACGCCACTTCACAAGTTTCAACGACTCGGGCATGTGAATTACCTATCTTTCCTAGCGTCTTAGGCTTGTAACAGGCAGATCTCCAATGTCCTCTCTTGCCGCAGTTAAAACACTTCCCATTCGATGCTAGCATTGGCCTTGCCTTTCGCAACGTTGGATTTGCTTGGCTCCGGCCCTTAGTTCTCTTCCTCTTCTTCCCTCCCTTGGGACTGGAAGAGGTAGACGGACCATTGGTCACCATAGCAGCGGACTGGTGCCCCACTATCGCCTCCGCCGAAACTAAAGCTTGCAAGAGCTCGGGAAAACTATTTGTCCATTCATTTATCTGATAGTTCAATTGAAATTGCTCAAAACTTTTTGGTAGAGAATGGTGTATGAAATCAACCTGAGTAGGGACATCAAACTCGGCACCGAGTACTTCCAACTTGTTTATGTGAGCCATCATCTCGAGAACGTACTCCTTCATGGACATTCCCTAAACTATTTTCAAGTTGACCGAGTCATGTTTGGTGAACTGATTAATCATGTGGTTCTCTTAAAGGGTTTCTATAATTTCAACAGCGGATACAATGTCTTCATGAATGCGCCTCAAATCATCGGACGGAGATGTCAAGATGTTGCGCTTTATCTTTTCATTGTCACACTTCCAATCAACATAAATCGCTTTTTCCCCATCGCATGACTTATCATTAGGCTTGTCGGGTTTATTAATGTGAATAACCCAATTATGTTTTGAGCAGTAAGGACAAAGTTTAAATTACATTTTCAATCGACATAATTCTCTCCAGAAAGTTTGTTAACATAAAGTATACTAAACAGTGGATTAAAAGGTTACGACATGATGAAAATAGAATAAAACATATATTCATATTAATATCTAAAAAATACGAGATTACCACATAATTCGACCGCATCAATTATATTGAAACCTTATAATAATATAATTATGCATCAGCCGACATCTCGAAACAGTTTAAATGTGCCACGTGAGTGTGTTCCGTGCATTTAAACACATTCAAGCAGGTTACAGAAAATAATGATTACAAACCTTTAATTCAAAATTAATAGTCGGCTCCCACTTTGACCACATAAAAATTGACAGAGACTCCGTTGGGGAGTAAGTTAATATCAATTTCTTATGCCTAGGTAATAACCATAATTCAATATAGGATTATTATTTCGGTTTGAGCAAGACACTCGTTGTGAGGGTCAATACTGCCACTAGTAGTAATCCACAATCATCCTTTCGGAATTTATTCATATGAAATCCATCCTTTTGGCCGATCCGTTGGGGAAATGTATTCCAAAATGACTTCACAAATAAATTAATTATGGAGATAAAAAAATTAATCCAATTTTATTATTCGGAATAAAATTGTCGATTAATTATAAAACATACTTAGTAATTTTTTAAAGTAAGGTTTTTCCTGGACAATTAAATAATCATGCAAACACATATTATCAAATAAAAATGCACGAAAATAAAACATCTATCAAAATAAAAATTAACACACATTGGAGCACTCAAATCCAATTATCACAGTTTAATTTTCTTCACGCTTTGATGCGTGTAATCGTCCTTGTAGCTTTCATCGTTCGTCTCGAAAAGCTCCCACTCGAACAACAACAATTCGTAAAAAATGTCCTTCGCTTGGGGTCGGGACAACGTTCGGCATCCTGCATAAAATAAAATAAGCACGAAAATAAGATCGCATGAATCGAAAGCCCAGCGCGCGACAGCCCACCGAGTGGGCCGCGCGGTCTCGGCGCTCGGCACCCGTTGTGCACACCGTGCATCCGGGTCTCGCCGTGTGTGCTCGTTTCTACCCCCATGCATGATCCACGTCCATGCATGCGCCAGACATGCATGCCTTATCCGGGTACGCCATTCTTAATTCACCGTCTCCGTCTTTGTTCCGATCCGGTTTTAATTTATTTACAAAAAATAAAATAAAAAACCTAGATCTAGACTAGTCTATTACAATGATCGAATCAAACAAATAAAAAATAACTAATCTACTCGTGGATTTTCTCACGAGAAAAACAGATTCGAACGAATCGAATTAAAAACAAACAATTCATACGCATGAAAAATAAAACATTTAAACCATGACAATTGGATACCTGGAAAAAAGATCTAACAATTCTACTATCCAATTTTAATTTAATGTTCAACGATTTAAATTCCAATTTAAAGATCAGAGCCCGAAACCGTGGCTCTGATACCAGTCGTTGGGGAAATCGGGGTGCCCGAATCTATTTGAGGTGAAATTTAAATCCAATTATTACTAGCATGAATTAATCCAAAATTAATTCAAATAATAATTAATCCAACAACAAGAGTTCATGCATATGAATATTATCACATAAAATTATACGGCGGAAAACTAAGAATTTTACGTGAATACATACATCTTGAAGCAACGTCCAATCGAGATAGCTGGGACAAGCGTAACGATCCTATCAACCGTAAAAGCCTTCTCAAGTATTCCCTCTTCGCCTTATTCATTCGCCGGTGGGAAGCACTAAAAATAATTTAATAAAATAAGGGAGGAAGAAAATATTTATTGCTTTCGATTTTTCCAACTCATGGAACTTGTAAACTGGAGATGAAATAATCATCACCCTTTTATAGATGCAGGTGGCTGAAAATCATAGTAGAAATAGGGGAGGAAAAAATATTTTCTTGTTCTCCAAGAAATCTTGAATATATCCCATATATTCTTTTCTCCATAATAAAATATTTCACAAAAATCTCACCTTCTCATCTATATAATAGTTTTCGAAATTAGGATGAAAATAACAAGATTTGGATCTTCTTGAATTTATGAGATAATCTTGTATTCCAAGAATACACATCTTCCATAATATCTTTCCAAGAAAATCAACAAAATCTTTTCTCTCTCCTATATACAATTTTTGAAAATAATTAGGAAAAATCAGCAATAATAATTTTTTTTTTTATTTTAATCACCTTATTATTATCGGGTTACTTATTGGGAAACTTAAGGGGCCTTTAGGAGAATTAAGATTGAACCTCCAATTAGAGATATAAACGAATCGAATCGAGTCGAATACCACAATATTTAAATTTGTATTCGTAAAATTATTTTGAATATCGAATTCGAACCGAATATTTTTCGAATAGTAAATTTGATTTATATTTGATTTGAAATTCATATCGAATTATTAGAAAATATACGAATACTTGAGTCGAATATTCGAATCGATTTTTTTCTTAAGCATGTTCCTAACAAATAATATTCAAGAGAAGGTATTATGTGAAATATTCACAATGAAACTTGTTTGAATGATATTAGTAAATTAAACTAAAAGTATCAATGAATTACACTAAAATTATCAGCTCCAAATAGTTTTTTTGTTTTATTAAAGCTATTAGTTGAAGTGGCATTAATTATTCTCACTAAAGGTGTTAGTTATTTCACATAAGGTATTAGTATTTTTTTATCGATAAAATTGTGGCTCGAACCCACGACCTTTGTATCATAGGTAGTGAGATTGTAACAATTTAACTTGAGTTATACCACTTCGTCAGATATTAGTAATTTGTTGTTCACGGTAATAGTTACCGTGAGTATTATTCACATAATACATTGCCAATATTCAAATATTCATTTCAAAATTGTCATTGTTTGAATTCACAATCTCATTATAAACTTAAAAATTTGTATAACATAATCAAATAAGTAAATTGGAAAAAAAAAATCAAAAACACTTTAATAATCAAATTAAGAGTGTTGAACTACAATTCTTTTTTAATTAGTTAAGTTTTTTAATAATTAAATTACATTATATGTTTTTAATTAAAATACTTAATTAAGAATTGCCTACAAGCCCACTTGTTGGATGAAGTTATAGAGGTTAATATCCTTAAAATAATTATGATGAACTTAAATTTATAAATAATTATATTTATTATTACTATTAATATATAATTATGTAATTATATATTTAACCGAATATTTACGAATATCGAATCAAATATCATAATATTTGTATTTGTATTTGATAACTAATCGAATCAAAAAAATTATTTGTACCCGAATCTGAATTATAAAATTTCAAATACGAATACCGAATTTTGGATACAAATACCAAATCGAACCAAAATTGTTTGATTCGTTTACAACCCTACCTCCAATGTGCTTTTTAATTACAATATTGAGTCTCAATATTATTCAGCTCATTAATATTAATTAATACCACTATCAAATTAATATTGCACTATCCATCTGAATCCATATTACGATAATATGGGCTCCCGGCTATTATTTCTCATGTTTAAGATTATCTAGTCCATTAATTAATTGAGCTTCTGAATAACTCTAAATTAATTAATATTTTTCGCCTTGGAGTAAAGATAACTCAACATTATTATCCATACCAGAAAAACTACTTCTCCACTTGCAAGATTTGGTACGCTAAAACTTCTGAGCACACCAAGGGAACAAATACACGAGCCGTACTCGCACACGTTTCTCCGTATTAAACATTAGTAACCGTCATATGATTAATATAACTACCAAAAATATAAGGTTCGAAGTCACGATGATTCTCACCCAATATGGATCAAAGCAATAACTATTAACCACACACGGTCCTATTTAAGTGACAAAGATTAAGAAATCAATAACCACTGAGGTCTAATTCTTCACCTTTAAGAGCAGAAGAATTTATCCTCGTTGTAGGTCCTCTTCAATACATACTAAATGTGCTAGTGCAGCCTCTTGGTCAAGATAAGTCAATCTGTGAACTACACATCGACCTTTCACAGTGGATTGTTCAATTACACCTGGGTCGTGAATTGTACGTTTAGTTACAAGGAAACCGCCACTGTGATCTTCCGTGATCTGGTATCACCATATTAACTACAATATAACACATACTATATATTGAACGGGTTGTGATAAATATTTAACATTTATTCATATCTAAAGAAAATGTGATAAAAGAATTATTATCATAAACAAGTGTTTAATACAATAGTTATGCAAAGTAAAAACACACTTTCACGTATAACTCCAACATCTCGTAGTAAGTGAGATCTTACTACACTCTTACTAGCTCAATAATAATAAGGTGATTAAAATAAAAGAAAATATAAATTGCTAATTTTTTCCTAGTAATTTTCGAAAATAGTGATTTTAGGAGAGAAAAGATTTTGTTGATTTCCTTGGAAAGATATTATGGAAGATATGTATTCTTGGAATACAAGATGATCTCATAAATTCAAGAAGATCCAATTCTTAGGATCTCATCCTATAATTTTTGAAAAATATATATTAATAAGGAAGGTAAGATTTTTGTGGAATATTTTATTATGGAGAAAATAATATTTTTGATGACCAGTTCCTATTTACCATCAGCCTGACCGTTCTCCGAAACTGAGCTGATCGAAGCGTCAACCATCTTTGCTCGGAATCAACCTATAGGGTAGCTTGTTTCACCACCTACCCCCATCACCTCGAGGCCCAAGCCCAAGTCCCCAACGGTAACGTTTTTTTATCTTAGAGAACTACTCTGCTCGCATTTTTACATGTTCTTTTTCTAACTTTTTGTTGTTCACTTCTCTTGCAGACCAGCTCATCACAGTCGCCACTCACCCTTCCTTTTACGTGCTCAACCAACACGTGTGGGACATGCTGACTAAGAGAGGAAGGAAGAAGGGGGATCCCCTTACGAAAATGATCACCCGGCGGCAAAGGGGAGCACAGATGACCCAAGGCAAGCAGGTGGGTCGAGTTCTATGAAGCAGCCCGCCCCCACTAGTAGCCCGCCGGTGGCGAACACTCCTAAGACGAAGAGGCTTCTTCATGGAGACAGCACTCCCATCTCGGATGTGGAAAAGGCGGCCAAAAAAGCCAAGGTTGCCCAAGAGGTTGGAGCTGCTGCTACCTGCCCAGTCGAGCCTACAGGTGGGCGAGCTCCATCTGCGGAGCAACACCCCGAGCAGCATTTGGTCACTGCTTCCCCTGAAGGGCGTGCCGATCATCCGCACGATGCGACTTATCTCGGCTGAGATAAAGGTCGTCATGATGCGTAAGTTTTTTTTGGATTATCACTTTTCTACTTTTTTACGACTTCTCTTGTATTTATTACAGCTATGAGCCCGACCAATACCCCGGACGATCAAATGTGGTGCACCAATATTCCTGCTCGAAGGTGCCAACTACCTTTCGTGAAATCCCAGACTCCTTTGTCCGCCGCGCCTCCGAGTCCGTTGCTCGCTCCTGGAGCAAGGACATAAACAACATTGTGAAGACCCAAGCACCTCGTGACAATGGTCGACTCTGTATAATTGAGGCAGGCAACACCTTGGTCGCCGTGCAGAAACTGGTCGACTAGGTTGAGGACTTAGAAAGAGACGCTCGACAGCATGCGGCAACTGTCAGCCGTATAGCTAAGGAAATGGATGAGACTAAGGAAGAGGCCAAGAAGTTGGTGGCCAGTCTTTAAGACAATGTGAAGGCGCACCAAGTGAGCGAGCAACGCGCCCTCGACCTCCACGTCAAAGTCTCAGAAGAGCTTAAGGCCAGGATGGCCGAGAACGAGCAACTTCGAGCCGAGCTCGCCCAGATGCAAAAACAAAAAGAGGTCGCCGAGAAATTTTCTACTGAGGCCGCGGCCAAGATCACTGACCTGGAGAATCAGCTCGCTAATTCTATTATAAAAGAAGAGCTAATTCCCAAGATGGAGGCGAGCTCGATCATTAGGTTTGTGTCGGCCTATACTGAGTGTATCAGGGCTGTAAATGAGTTCGACATCCCTCACATCGTTGAGGAGATTGGCAAAGAATTCACCCGGGACGACCTTACAAATCGGTGACCTGCCCGACTATGGGGTCAAGATCGACTTTATTGACCCCCGGGTCATAATCACAAGTCCTCCCGAGAACGAGGAAGAGGAGGTCGCCGAAGATAAATAGACTGCGCCGGCCGAGTAAAGCGAGAAAGCTCAAAAAGTGCGAGCTGATGCGGAGGGACTAATTGTCGAGCTGACTGAGGACGTCCCTGTTGATCCTTCCATATCAGGGGCGCCCTTAGAAGATCCCAAGGATGATGACCTTCCTCCTCCCGCCGGGCAGGGCTCTTAGGAAGTAGGATTAGGTAGGTCCTTTATTTTCCTTTTTGTAGTTGTTCGCTCCTTAATGGAGAATGTAATCAATTTGGGCGAACAACCTTGTTATTAATGAATTATCTTTTGCTCAATTTAGTTCTCCTTACATTAATTGTTATTGCATTTATATTTATGCTTCACAATCTTAATGTAATTGGGCTTTGTTCCTTTAGAACTTTGCCTTTAAAAATTGGAATAAGGGCCTTAGCCTTAGGCTCTGTCCATTTAAAAATGAACAACCTTTAATGGGCTTGATTGTATAACAAATTTATGCCTTGAGCTCGAATCTTCTTTGAACGAACAACTTGTGATTGAACTTGCTTAAAAAATTACAAGTATGGATGACGACCTAATTTACAAACTTTTACAGGTTAAGCTAATATAGTTTGATTTCTATACACTTTGTCAAACAATCATTAACTTGCCAAAATATATAGTTTACAAACCAAGTCTAAGTAGTTCGACTACTTTACACTTTGTCAAACTAACTCTAGACTTGATAAAGGATTAAAATTATACAAGTACAAACAAATGACTGGTTAGAAATAGCTCGACCAACTAAACTTGCTCGACTACTAATACTTGGTGAAAAATTTCAAAAAATTAGGCAAGTTTTTGGGTCTTACTTGCGCATATGTAGCCTTAGCTTGCCCATGCGACATAGTAGCTCGCCCAGTAGAGGAGCATCACTACCACTTCCCCTAAGCAAGGTAGCTCACCTATTGGAAATATTTCTTCAAGTTGACTGCATTCCAGGAGTATTGGACCGAGTTGCCATCTAGATCTTCAATATCATATGCACCATTGGGTAGCCTGTCCGTTACACTATATGGCCCCTCCCAAGTTGGTCCAAATACGCCTGGAGATGGGGTGAGCTTTTTACTTAGAACAAGGCCGCCAGCTTCAAATTCTCTCACTTTGACATGAGAATTATAATAACGCTCCGCCCTCTTCTTATATGTTGCATTTCTTAGTTTGACAGTAATTCTTTTTTCTTCGAGCAAATCTAGCTCGACTGATAGAGCAGAGTTGTTCGCTCCTTCTTCAAAGTCGACAGTTCTTAGGGGTTTTGGTCTTTAACTCAACTGGGATAACTACTTCAGTACCGAATGCTAAGGTGAAGGGTGTTTCTCCGGTCCTAGACTTGGGAGAAACTCGGTATGCCCATAACACATCCGGTAGTTCTAAAGACCACTTTCCTTTACTTTCTGTTAGCCGTATTTTGAGAATGTGCTTGATTATCTTATTAGCGGCTTCTACCTGGCCATTTGATTGTGGATGATAGGGGTCGAATATTGTTTTTTGATTCCCCACTTAGTGCAGAAGTCCCGAAGCTTATTCCCGTCAAACTGAGGACCATTGTCTGTCACGAGTGTTTGAGGAATCCCGAATCGGAAGACAATGTTCTTCCAAATAAAATTGCTCATTTTCTCCTGGGTGACTTTGACTAGGGCTTCTACCTCTGCCCATTTAGTATAATAGTCCCCAGCTACTACGACGAATCGTACATTCCCTTTTCCTGGTGGAAAAGGTCCAATGATATCCATTCCCCATTGTGTAAATGGCCAAGGACTGAAAACCGAAACGAGCTCTTGAGCAGGTGCATGAATGCTCGGGACAAAGATTTGACATCGGTAGCAAGTTCTGGCCATTTGCATTGCATCTTTTCGTAAGGCCGGCCAATAATAGCCTTGCCTAATTGTTTTGTAGGCCAGAGCTTGCCCCCCAGCATAATTTCCACAGACTCCTGAATGTATATCTTCTAAAGTAGCTCTCCCTTACCCCCTAGACAAACATTTAAGTAGCGGGACCCAAAAACCTCTTTTGTAAAGCTGCTCGTCCATCAGGGTGTACCTGACTGCGTGTTTCATTATTCTTGTGGCTTCAAAAGGGTTGCTTGGCAGTTCCCCGTCTCTCAAATATTTAACTATATGAGTTCGCCAATTATCATCTTCTGGTTGTTCGACTACCTGGTTGACCTCGTAGTCAATCGTTGAAGTTTGAGCCTTCCTAGTGATGATGATGTCCGTCAAATCTGTTGGCCCATCACTTATTGCTAGTCTAGCCAGGGCATCAGCTTGTGTGTTGCTCATTCGTGGTAATTGTTGAATATATACTTGATCTAGCATTGATATTAGGTGAGCAACAATTTGTTGGTACTCAATCATGTGTTCGTCTCTGGCCTCGTATTCACCTCGTACTTGACTTACTATAAGTTGAGAATCTCTAAAAATTTGGAGTCGTCTGACTCCGATAGCCAGCGATATATGGAGACCTACAATGAGAGCTTCATATCCGGCCTCATTGTTAGTTGCCATGAATTCAAATCTGACTGCCGAGGTGAATACTTGTCGGTCGGGGCTAATAAGAACGACCCCTGCCCCTGAGGCCATGTTTGTTGACAAACCGTCCACATAAAGATGCCAAGGGTGATCTAGCCCTCTCGTCGGATTCTGGGGAAAGGTTAACTTGACTATAAAGTCGGTTAATGCCTGACCCATGATCGCTGTTTGAGGTGCGTAGGTCACTCCAAACTGGCTAATCTCTATGGACCACTTTAGCAGGCGGCCAGCTGTTTTAGGTCGGTGTACTATTTGCCTGAGTGAGAAAGTTGTTAGCACTTCGACCTGATGATCGAAAAAGTTCACTCTTAACTTTCTAAAACTTATGACCAGAGCGTATGCCAACTTTTCTGTGGGTGAGTATTTCACCTCGGCTTCATGTAGGGCTTGGCTGACATAGTAGATAGGTAGATGGAATTTGCCTTCTGCCCGCACCAGAACCGAACTTATTGTCACCTCAGAGGCTGCCAGATATATGTACAGCTTCTCTCCTGGGATTGGTTTTGACAAAATTTTCACATCTCTCAGGTAGTCCATCAGATGTTCATTGGTTTTTTGGCAATTACCCGTCCATACAAATTTGCCTTTCTTGATGGCTTCGAAGAATGGACGACACTTGTCTCCTAATCGTGATATAAATCTGTTCAAAGCAGCCAGACATCCCGTCAATCTTTGTACTTTTTTAACGGAACGAGGGGGTTCTATATCCACGATAGCTTTAACTTTCACGGGGTTAGCTTTGATTCCCCGCTTACTGACCAGGTGGCCCAGAAATTTCCCCTGAATGTACCCCGAAGTTGCTTTTCTTCGGAGAATATCGAACACTTATGAGAGATGTTGGAGGTGGTCTTCTTTATGGGTACTTTGGATGACTATATCGTCAGCATACACCTCGACCGTCTCCCTAATGTGTTCGTCAAATATTTTTTTTACGAGCCTCTGATAGGCTGCCCCTGCATTGATCAATCCAAACAGCATTCTTTTCCAACAAAGTAAGTTCTTGTTTGTGTAAAAAGTCGTATTTCCTGATCATCAGGGTGGATCGGGATCTGGTGGTAACCGGCGAAAGCATCCATAAATGTAAACATTTCATGCCCGGCTGTACTGTCAACCAGTTGATCAATGTGCGGAAGTGGAAAGTTATCCTTCGGGCATGCTGCATTCAGATCTGTAAAATTTATGCATAGCCTCCAGGTTCCGTTCGGATTCCACACCAATACTGGATTTGCAACCCATTGTGGCCATAATGCCTGTCTAATTAAGTCGTTGTCTAACAACTTCTTAACCTCTTCATTATGTTGGAGTTATACGTGAAAGTATGCTTTTACTTTGTATAACTCATGTATTAAACACTTGTTTATGAGAATAATTCTTTTATCACATTTGCTTTAGATATGATTGAATGTTGAATATTTATTGCAAACCGTTCAATATATGGTACTAGTTACATTGTAGTTAATGTGGTGATAACCGATCACGGAAGACAACATTAACGGTTTCCTTGTAACTAAACGTACATTTTCACGACCTAGGTGGAATTGAACAATCCGCCGTGAAAGGTCGATGTGTAAGGCTCAGATTGGTCTATCTTGACTAAGAGATTGCACTAGCACATTTAGTATGTGTTGAAGAGGACCTACAGCGAGGATAAATTCTTCTGTTCTGAAATGTGAAGAATTAGACCTCAGTGGTTGTTGATTTCTTAATCTCCGTCACTTAAATAGGACCGTGTGTGCTTAATGGTTACTGCTTTGATTCATGTTGGGTGAGAATCATTGTGACTTCGAACTTTGTGTCTTGGGCAGTAATATTAATCATACGACGGTTGCTAAGATTTAATACGGAGAAATGCGTGCGAGTACGGCTCGTGTGATTAGTCCCCTTGGTGGGCTCAGAAGTTTTATCGTACCAAATCTTGCAAGTGAAGAATCAGTTTCTTCGGTACGGATAATAATGTTGAGCTGTCTTTACTCCAAGGTGAAATATATTAATTAATTTAGAGCTATTCAGAAGCTTAGTTAATTAATGGACTTGATAATCTTAAACGTGGGAAATAATAACCGGGAGCCTATATTATCGTAATATGGATTAAGATGGATAGTGCAATATTAATTTATTAGTGGTAATAATTAATATTAATGGATTGAATTATATTGGGGCTCAATATTGAAATTCAGAAGTCCATTAGGAGGTCCAATCTTAATTCTCCTTAAAGGCCCCTCAAGTAGCCCATTAAGTAGCCCAATAATGATAAGGTGATTAAAATAAAAAGATAATATTATGCTGATTTTATCCTCTAATTTTTGAAAATAAGAGATCAAGGAGAGAGAAGATTTTGTTGATTTTCTTGGAAAGATATTATGGAAGATATGTATTCTTGGAATACAAGAATATCTCATATATTCAAGAAGATCCAAATCTTGGGATCTTTACTTGTGTTTTTCGAAAATTGCCTCTTTGTGAGGAGAGTGAGATTTTTGTGGAATATTTTATTATGGAGAAAAGATTATATGATATATATTCAAGATTTCTTAGAGTCTAAGAAAAGATTTTCTCCAAGCCCATTAACCCTCAAAAATTCGGCCATCACTCTTTATAAACAGGGGATGATTATTTCATCCCCAAGTACATAATTCCATGTGTTGGAAAAATCAAGAGCATAGATATTTTTCTTTTTCCTTAGTTATTTAAATTATTCGAAAGCATCTCCCACCGGTGATCGAATAAGGCGAAAGAGAATACTTGAGAAGGCTTTTGGGTTGATAAAGCGCATACGTGTTAGTCCCGTTTTATTCAAAGGCCAAGTTCTACGAGAGGTACATTAATCACATATTATCTTGTTTATTCCGCCATAGATTATATGTGAATTAATTCAACATGCATGATGTTAAATTGGTTGTTGGAATTATTATTTGAATTAATTAGGATTAATTCATGCTAGTAATAATTGTATTTAAATTCGTATTTAAATTTCATCCCGAATAGATTCCGGGCACCCCTATTTTCCCAACAACTGATATCAGAGCCACGGTTTCGGGCTCTGATCTTTAAATTGGAATTTAAATTGTTAAACATTAAATTGAAATTGGATAGTAGAATTGCTAGATCTTTTTTGCAGGTATCCAATTGTCATGGTTTTAATGTTGTTATTTTTTTTCATGCGTGTGAATTAATTGTTTTTAATTCGATTCGTTCGAATTCGTTTTTCTCGTGAGAAAATCCACGAGTAGATTAGTTGTTTTTATTTTGATTCGATCATTGTAATAGACTAGTCTAGATCTAGTATTTAATTTTTTTTGAAAAATAAATTGTAACCGGATCGTGACGAAGAACGAAGAATTAAAGACGGTGTACTCGGACAACGCATGCATGCGTGGCGCATGTATGGGCGTAAAATCATGCATGGGGTGAAAAAAAATGAGAACGAACGGTGAAACCCGGTGCACGGGGTGCGCGAAGCGCACGATCCGCGCACGACGGGTAGCGCGCGCGCAAGCGCATAGGGCTGCTGCCCGGCGCCCGGCTGCCGTGGGCCGACGCGCACCGTATCTTGGGCCTTGGAATTTTTTTTAAAATTTTTCCAGTTCTGCGTTTTTTATGTGATTTTAAACGTCGTCCCGAACCCCAAACGATGCTGTTTTTGATGAAGTGTTGCTGTTCGAGTGGGAGCGTGTCGAGATGAACGACGGATAGCGACAAGGATGATATTTCGCATCAAGACGTGAAGAAATTAAACCGTGACAATTGGATTTTTGTGCTCCAATGTGTTTAATTTCTTTTTATGGATGTTTTATTTCGTGCACCTATTATTATTTGTTAATATGTGTTTGCATGAATGTTATTGTCCAAGAAAAACCTTACTTTCGAAAATTACTAAGTATGTTTATTTAATCGCAATTTTATTCCGGATATTAAAATTGGATTAATTTGGCCTCCATAATTTATTTATTTGTGAAGTTCTTTTGGAATACATTTCCCCATTGGATCGGCCAAAAGAAAGGATTTCACATGAATAAATTCCGAAAGGATGGTTGTGGATTATTACTAGTGGCGGTATTGACCCTCACCACGAGTGGCTTGCTCAAAGCGAAATAATAATCCTGTATTTAATTATGGTTATTACTTAGGCATAGGGAATTGATATTAACTTACTCCTCTCGGAGTCCCTGTCAATTTCTATGTGGTCAAAGTGGGAGCCAACTATTAATTTTGAATTAAGGATTTGTAACTTTTAAGTTTGTGATCCGCTTGAATGTATTTAAATGTATAGACCACCCCTCGTGGTGCATTTAAATTGTTTCGAGATGTTGGTTGATGCATGATTATATTGTTTTAAGGTTTCAATATAATTGATGTGATCGAATTATGTGATAATTTCGTATTTTTCTAGATATTGATATGAATGTATGTTTTATTCTCATTTCATCATGTCGCAACCTTTTAATCCACTGTTTAATATACTTAAAGTTAATAAATTTTTTGGAGTGATTTTTATCGATTGGAAATGTTTTTTTTTTTTTTTAAATTTGTCCTTACTGCACGAAAACACAATTGGGTTATTTACGTTAATATACCCGGTAAGCCTAATGATAAGTCAAGCAATGGGAAAAGGCAGTTCATGATTGGAAGCGTGATAATGAACACATGAAGTGCATCATCTTGACATCTCTGTCTGAGGATTTGAGGCGTGTTCATGGAGACATTGTATCCGCTGTTGAAATCATGGAACACCTTGAAGAGATGTTTTCACATCAGAATCCCATGACTAATCGGTTCACCAAACATGACTCGGTCAAGTTGGAAATGGTGGAAGGAACGCCCGTGAGGGAGCACGTTCTCGAGATAATGTCATACCTTAACAAGTTGGAAGTACTTGGTGTAGATTTTGATTGATTTCATATACCATTCTCTACCGAGAAGCTTTGAGTAGTTTCATCTGAACTGTCAGATGAATGAACGGACAAGTCATTTACCCGAGCTCTTGCAAGCTTTAGTTTCGGTGGATGTGATAATGGAGCACCAGTCTAGTGCTATAGTGGCTAATGGTTCGTTTACCTCTTTTGGTCCCAACGGAGGGAAAAAGAGGAAGAGAACCAAAGGCCGGATCCAAGCAAATCCAATTGTTGCGAAAGGCAAATGCAAAGGCTAGCATCAAAGGGGAAGTGTTTTAGTTGGGGTGAGAGAGGACAATGGAGGTCTGCCTGTTCCAAGCCTAAGAGGCTAGGAAAGTTAGGTAATTCACACACCCTAGTCGTCGAAACTTGTGAAGTGGCGTATGCTGTCTATTGGTGGATAGTGGATACGAGAGCTACTGATCACATTTGTTTCATGGGTTCAAGCTAACCTGACCACTTAACGGAAGTGAGATCCCCATCACATCGGGCAATGCTATGAGAGTGGCAGCTGAAGCAGTGGGAGAAGTGCACCTATCTTTTGAAGATAGAGTTATGGTCTTGAGAGACATTCTTCATGTTCCTAGTTTAGAAAGAACTCAACCTTCAGTTTCTAAACTGTTTTGAATAGATACTCAGTTTCTTTTAATAAGGATGTTATTATTTCTTGAAACGATGAGTTTATCTGTTCCGGAACTTTAATGGATGATCTTTATACCATTATTTGGGCACACCACTCACAAAATTGAATCTAATAACACATCGATTATTTCGAGTAATAAAAGGAAGCATTCTTCGGACATGAACGAAACACTTTTATGGCATCTTAGATTAGGTCATATTAATCTAATGCGGATACAAAGGTTGGTGAAAAATGAATCCTTGGAGTCACTTCAAGTTGAGTCATTTCCAACTTGTGAATCCTGTTTAGAGGGTAAAATGACCTAGAGGGCATTTGGAGCCAAGGGGAATAGAGCCACCAAAGTGTTAGAACTCATTCATACCGATATGTGTGGTTCAATGACGATCATAGCAAGAAGGGGTATGAGTAATTTGATTATTACTCGAGAAATGGATACATCTACCTTATGATGCATAGGGAAAGAAGTATCAAGTTTCTACGATTTGATCGTGGAGGCGAATACCTTAGCGATGAATTCTTGAACTACCTATCGGACGAAGGGATTGTATCCCTGTTGACCGCACCGGGAACCCCTCAATGGAACGGTATGGCGGAACGAAGGAAGCAGACTCTTTTAGAAATAGTCAGATCCATGATGAGTTATTCAGATTTACCCAAATCGTTTTGGGTAACGCCTTGGAAACGGCGGCTTACAGTCTAAACTTGGTGCCATCCAAATTGTTTCCTAAAACCCTACTGGAATTGTGGACCGGGCGCGAGCCCAGTCTAAGACACTTGCAGATTTGGGGTTGTTCGGCATACGTGCTAGACAAGGAAGCCGGTAAGTTGGATCCACATTCGGAATTAAGGCTGTTTATAGGATACCCTGCAGGAACGAAAGGGTGTATGTTCTATAGTCCCAAGGATCAAAAGACCGTGATTAGTTCGCACTTTAAATTCTTGGAGGAAGACTATATGAACAAAAGAAAGCCCAGAAGTGAGATTACCTTAGACAAGTTAAGAGGGCAAACTCCTATACCAAGTATACAAGATGATGTACCACACGTCACACCTTCACAACCGGAACCCCATCGTAGTGGGAGGATTGCAAGGCAACCCGAGAGATTCATGGGAATTGGAGAATCTTCGGATTTGATTCCCGGCGATGAATCAGACCCATGGACGTACGATGAGGCAATCCAAGACAAAGACGTGGAGGCGTGGAAAACTGCAATGGAAACCGAGATGGGTTCGATGGATCATAATCAAGTGTGGGAGTTGGTCGATCCACCCAATGTGGTAGAACCCATTGGATGTAAGTGGGTGTACAAGAGGAAAAGAGGACCGGACGGAAGGGTAAAGACCTTCAAAGCAAGGCTTGTGGCCTGTGGCCTGTAGCTATGCTTAAGTCCATCCGTATTCTCTTATCAATCGCTGCACACTTAGATTACGAGATATGGCAAATGGATGTCAAGACAGCTTTCCTTAACGGAAGTCTTGACGGGATCTATATGCAACAGCCCAAAGGTTTCATTGAAAAAGGCCAAGAGCACCTCGTATGCAAGCTTAAGAGATCCATTTATGGACTTAAGCAAGCATCGCGTACTTGGAACCAGTGTTTTGATCAAGTTATTAAGTCTTATGGGTTTGTGATCAAAACAAGTTCGAAAGTTGTGTGTATAAAAGGTGTGACGGAACTGCGGTGGTATTCTAAGTATTATACGTAGATGATATTCTGCTCATTGGAAACAATGTAAAGGTATTGTCAGACGTAAGGGTATGGCTGTCAAATCAGTTTGATATGAAGGACTTAGGGAAAGCCAGTCACATCCTTGGGATCAAGATCACTCGAGATCGCAAGAGGAGGATGTTGGGCTTATCGCAAGTTTCATACGAAGCCACTATTTTGAAGCATTTCAGCGTGCAAGATTCCTAGAAAGGTTTTATACCTTTTAGGCACGAAATCCATCTATCCAAAGAAATATGCCCTAAGATGCAAGTGGAGATAGATGACATGAAAAACGTTCTGTACGTTTCGGACGTAGGAAGTCTTATATATGTAACGTTGTGTACGAGACTGGATATCTGCTTTGTCGTGAGCATGTTGGCAAGATATCAAAGTAACCCCAGGAAAGCACATTAGATTGCAATTAAATGCGTTCTTTAGTTTCTGAAAAGAACTTGGTATGGAATGTTGATTTAACAGTCAAACAGTCTAATTCCCGTGGGATACACGGACTCAAATTTCCAATCAGATATAGAATCCAGAATATCTACCTCGGGTAGTGTGTTTTGCATGGGAGAAGGAGCCATGACATGGAGAAGCGATTTGTAGAAATGCATCGCCGATTCGACCATGAACGTCGAATAAGTAACTGCTTGTGAAGTAGAGAAAGAAGCGGTTTGGCTCAAGTACTTGTTAGTGGACTTGGACGTTATTCCGAATTTGCCCATAATAATCACTGTCCATTATCATAATGTCGGGGCAGTTGCAAATTCAAGGGAACCGAGAGCCCACAAGGCCAGCAAACACATTGAAAGAAAACACCATCTTATACGAGAAATCGTTAAGAGAGGAGATAAAGAGGTGACAAAGATAAATGTCGGAGGACAACCTAGTACATCCATTCACAAAGGGTCTGCCTCAGAGTACATTCGAGAGAAATGTGGATGGAATGGGAGTCAAGACTATTGTCAATCTGCTTTAAGTATAAGTGGGAGGAATTATTAGGTTAGCGTAGGTTGACATGAGATGTCACGTAGAGCTACTACACTAAGACATGCATGATGTATACTAAAAAGCAGACTTTAAGTATAAGTGGGAGATTGTTGGAGTTATATGTGAAAGTATGCTTTTACTTTGTATAACTCATGTATTAAACACTTGTTTATGAGAATAATTCTTTTATCACATTTGCTTTAGATATGATTGAATGTTGAATATTTATTGCAAACCGTTCAATATATGGTACTAGTTACATTGTAGTTAATGTGGTGATACCCGATCACGGAAGACAACATTAACGGTTTCCTTGTAACTAAACGTACATTTTCACGACCTAGGTGGAATTGAACAATCCACCATGAAAGGTCGATGTGTAAGGCTCAGATTGGTCTATCTTGACTAAGAGATTGCACTAGCACATTTAGTATGCGTTGAAGAGGACCTACAGCGAGGATAAATTCTTCTGTTCTGAAATGTGAAGAATTAGACCTCAGTGGTTGTTAATTTCTTAATCTCCGTCACTTAAATAGGACCGTGTGTGCTTAATGGTTACTGTTTTGATTCATGTTGGGTGAGAATCATTGTGATTTTGAACTTGTGTCTTGGGCAGTAATATTAATCATACGACGGTTGCTAAGATTTAATACGGAGAAACGCGTGCGAGTACGGCTCGTGTGATTAGTCCCCTTGGTGGGCTCAGAAGTTTTATCGTACCAAATCTTGCAAGTGAAGAATCAGTTTCTTCGGTACGGATAATAATGTTGAGCTGTCTTTACTCCAAGGTGAAATATATTAATTAATTTAGAGCTATTCAGAAGCTTAATTAATTAATGGACTTGATAATCTTAAACGCGGGAAATAATAACCGGGAGCCCATATTATCGTAATATGGATTAAGATGGATAGTGCAATATTAATTTATTAGTGGTAATAATTAATATTAATGGATTGAATTATATTGGGGCTCAATATTGAAATTCAGAAGTCCATTAGGAGTTCCAATCTTAATTCTCCTTAAAGGCCCCTCAAGTAGCCCATTAAGTAGCCCAATAATGATAAGGTGATTAAAATAAAAAGATAATATTATGCTGATTTTATCCTCTAATTTTTTAAAATAAGAGATCAAGGAGAGAGAAGATTTTGTTGATTTTCTTGGAAATATATTATGGAAGATATGTATTCTTGGAATACAAGAATATCTCATATATTCAAGAAGATCCAAATCTTGGGATCTTTACTTGTGTTTTTCGAAAATTGCCTCTTTGTGAGGAGAGTGAGATTTTTGTGGAATATTTTATTATGGATAAAAGAATATATGAGATATATTCAAGATTTTTTAGAGTCTAAGAAAAGATTTTCTCCAAGCCCATTAACCCTAAAAAATTCGGCCATCACTCTTTATAAATAGGGGATGATTATTTCATCCCCAAGTACATAATTCCATGTCTTGGAAAAATCAAGAGCATAGATATTTTTCTTTTTCCTTAGTTATTTAAATAATTCGAAAGCATCTCCCACCGGTGATCGAATAAGGCAAAAGGGAATACTTGAGAAGGCTTTTGGGTTGATAAAGCGCGTACGTGTTAGTCCCGTTTTATTCAAAGGCCAAGTTCTACGAGAGGTACGTTAATCACATATTATCTTGTTTATTCCGCCATAGATTATATGTGAATTAATTCAACATGCATGATGTTAAATTGGTTGTTGGAATTATTATTTGAATTAATTAGGATTAATTCATGCTAGTAATAATTGTATTTAAATTCGTATTTAAATTTCATCCCGAATAGATTCCGGCACCCCTATTTTCCCAACACATTAAGGGCTTGGTACTTATCCGGCACGTACTTTCGTCTTTTTTGATGGACAGGCTGGATTAATATTTAGCCTGTGACAGGCGTCCCTTAGATCGATTCCCATTATGTCTGCATGTGACCATGCAAAGACATCAAGTCTGGCTTTAAGGAATTCTGTCATTCGGGTTCTGTAGGGCTCAGGGAGCTCGGACCCAATGTAAAGTTCGAGATCATCACGGTTAGGGTTAACTTTAAGGGCTTCCAGTTCCTCGACTGGAGTTGCTCATCATTTTTATCCCTTCCACCGCGGATCAATGATTGGCCCCTCTGGATTCAATTCATCTTTGATGTCCATTGGCTCAACACCTAGGTGGGAATCAAAATCGTCTGCTGAGCCAGGGTCAATGTTGGTCGCCAGGTTTGGGCCCTTCAGGATCATGTTTATAGGTTGCCCTTCAATGGCCATTGATGACTCTGCCATTAGCCAGAGTTGTTCGCCCATGGGCAATTGTTGGTTGCCCATGGGCAAGATATGCTCGTCGGTTTCCATTTGGTCATCATGAGGTCTCAAAATGTCATTGAGGACCGAAGGCTCATGGTCAAGATGACTAGTGGAGACTTCCATCATCGATACTTGTTTTTCATTTGAATGTAATTGAAGGTGGCACTCTCGAGCTTTTCTTTGATCTCCTTTCAATGTACCAGCTCCACTTGCAGTTCGGAATTTGACACAATAGTAATAGGTTGAAACTGCAGCCTTAAATTCATTTAAAAACGGCCGGGCAAGGAACCCGTTATAGGTGGATTCTTGATCTATGACTAGGAAATCCACCATTCTAGTTATATTCTTCTCGGGATCCTTAGTTGATACAAGTTGCACAGACAGCCTAATTATCCCTAATGGGACTGTTACAACATTTCCGAAGCCTAGAATTCGATGATTAGAATCTTCAATATAGCCTGCATAGTCCCCTAGCTAGTCCAGCGTCTTTTTGAAGATGATGTTGGTATAGACCCCGGTATCTACCAGTAAACGGTGTACTTTAGTCCCCATTATCTTGGCACATATTACGAGGGAATCATTATGGGGAGTTACGATTCCATCCAAATCTTTTTCCGTGAAGGTCAACTCTGCGATATGATGAATTGATAGGTTGACCCTCATTTCTTGTACCTAAGCTACCGCTCGTAGCTCAGCCTTCCTCTTCCGATTTGACATTGGAGGTCGCCCATCAGAACAACCACCAACAGATCCAGCAGGCTCCATCATTTGAATCTCGGGAACCGGTCCTTCTGCTGGAGCTGGTCGCCCCGCCCGATTCCTTCGGGGGGCTTGTTCCATATCATCCTCCTCGGAATCATCTTCTCTACCTCTCTTACTAGGTTATCTCTTCACAAATTTAGATAACTTGCCCTCTTCATAAAATCGCCATAACTGCTTTAGCAAGTCTCGACACTCACTCGTAAAGTGTCCTACACTCTGACGGTAGGTACAATACTTGTTTGGGTTTAACTTGCTAGCGTACTGGCGTATTTTTCTCGGAGGGGTAAGTAACTCCTTTTCCCGGACATTATTGTATACAACATCGATCGATATGGTGAGCACCTGATTCAACTTTTCCTTCAGTTCAGCCCCTTCATTAAATGCTTTCATATTTTTTGGAGCTCGATACCCACCACCACCAGCTTTCTTTGTATTATCCTTCTGATCGCCTCTGTCTACAACATCTTTCTGCAAGGCTTCGTGCATTGAGACAAAGACTCCCGTCCGGTCGCGGAATTCTGCATAAGTTTTGGGGCACTTGAGATGTACTTCTTTCCAAAGATCAGTGCCCTTCTTTAGTCCAGCTAGGATAGCCACAATCTTGGTATCTTCGCAGACAGACTCTCCTTCCAACAAAACCTTGTCAAACCTTTCCAAGTACGATCGGTCCGACTCATCATCAGCCTGTTTTAAGTCGGATAACCGATGTATCTGTGATAGGTAAGACCCGGCCGTGGAGAACTAGGACAAGAACTCCTTGCCCAGTTGGGCAAATGAATGAATAGAAGCCGGCGGCAAGGCCGAAAACTATTTATGAACACGATCCCCCAGGGCCAAAGGAAAGTTTCGGCATTGGGTAGCATCACTTGCCCCCATTGATATCATGTAGTAAGAATACTTCATCAAGTGCACTCGGGGATCTGCTGTGCCTTCATATTGTATACTTGCAGGAAATTGGATCTTCTTTTGAATTGGAGCCTTTAAGATTACTGAAGATAATGGAGAGGATGGAAGAGCGGTATTTCCATAACCTTTCTGCAGGTCTAACTGACCCTGCATGCTTTCAATTGCCTTTCTCATTGACACCAATTCTTCCAATGATCCCCCTTGACTTGGAGGCTGTTTGCCAAACACTGGTGCATGACCATCAGTTCGTCGCAGTACCTCACTTGGAAGGGTGATCTCATGGACTGGTTTTTTTGGATTGGGTGCCCCATTTGGACCCAGGCGACCAAAAGCTGACCTGGTCAATCTTTCATGGACTGACTGGCGAGCTAGTGCATGGGCTGGGCGAGCTACTTCAGCTCTGGGACGAGTTTCAGCTTCTCCCCGGCCAGGACGACCTAATCTGTTAAGCGCGCTCTGGCATATGGTTCCTTGACTGACCCCCACTGCTTGACCAGGGGTTGATTCTCCATGGCTAGCCGTCTCATCGAGCTGTTTCTCCTTGCCCTTTGTTTTATGGGCCTGAGCACTATCTGCCGCGTTCTGATGTTCATCCCTTGCCCTCTCATACTCACGAACTCTTGTTGGGCAATTGTACGAGCTAAATCATCAGGATTACGAGCAAATACCTCTAGCTCAGGTGGCATCAACTGATTGGTTGTTGGTTGGTTCTCTTGTTCATACCGAGCTACTTCAGCTCGCTGGCCAGCGGAGGAGCCCCTAGTGTATGAGGCCCTTCTTGAAAGATGGGAATGTTGTGTTTCCCGAGACTGTGGCATCCTTAGCTAGGGTGTTGATAAAAATCTTCAAATCTTTAAGTCTTCGAATGAAGAACACCAAGAACACCTTTGTATGAATCTTTAAAGGAAATTTGAGGATTTCTTCAAATCTTCAAGTTTTAAACTTGAAGTTCTTTCTTGATCACACTTAATCGGAGGTTCGAACCCTCCTTCTAGCGCCAATTTGTTGATGATCTTTTATAATCGCATGGATTAGTGACTATTTTTATTTGCTAACTAGATCACCAAATAATTACGTGTGATTGATCACTAACGTAATTAGTGGATATGAAAATTAGTATTGAAAAGGAATAAACACGTGTATTGATTACGTATTTATTTCGTAAGTATGTAAATCGAGGTGCTTTGCTATACGTAGTCGAAGTTTGGATGTATTTGTGAATTTGTGCTTATTTTATTAATTGAAATACAAGGTATTTATACAAGTTTTACAAGTAGGAGGTGTCTAAACCTTTGAACTTCCATGTGTGCATGCATGACACATGGTAAGTTGACTTATTTGACCTTATCTAAACTAATCTCTATCTTCTAGACTGGATTTGCTCGATTTAAGGAGCTATCCGCCTCTTCGGGCCTTGTCTTTGAAGAGTTGTTAGCTTAATTCTTTTGGTCATCCTTCTTTTTGACTTAGTGTCTTGATGCTTTGGTTAGAGCTATTCGCCTATTGGCTGGAGTTGCTCGTCAGGGCTTCATTTGGGTTCATAGGGTCTTTACCTTGAAACTGTTCGCATGTGTAGTGTAGCTCGCCTAGCTAGAATAGTTTGCCTGACTATTCCAGCTTGGTCTGGCTTAGTTGGTGCCTAACCTTGTCTTGGGTACAATTACTTCATTTAATCCTATTCGCCCTTATGGTACTTCTGCTCGCCTATCAACACCCTCACCTATATATAGGGGATGACTATTTCATCTCCAGTTTACACGTTCTATGAGTTGGAAAAATCAAGAGCAATAAATATTTTCTTCCTCCCTTATTTTATTAAATTGTTCGTGAGCGCCTCCCACCGGCGAACGAATAAGGCGAAGAGGGAATACTTGAGAAGGCTTTTACGGTTGATAGGATCGTTACGCTTGTCCCGGCTATCTCGGTTGGACGTTGCTTTAAAAGGTACGTATTCACGTAAAATTCTTAGTTTCTTCCACTGTAGAATTTTAGGTGATAATATTCATAAGTATGATCGTTTCTTATTGGATTAATTATTATTAGAATTAATTTAGGACTAATTCATGCTAGTAATAATTGAATTTAAATTCGTATTTAAATTTCATCCCAAATAGATACGGGCACCCCGTTTTCCCCAACATCCACCGCAAGACCGGTGATTGATGTAAAAAAAATGAAGCTCACATAGAAGTTTAACGATGAGAAGATCAATTTCTCAATTCAAGTATCTTGTAATTCCATGGACATTGTGGATCATTGACTTCAAGAGGCTGATTAGGGTAATAATTGCATCATTTGAGAGTTGATTTAAGAAGAATTTCATGTCATTTTGTGTGTTTTAATGATCAATATTACCCTAAGATAACAATTTTCTCCTTGTGTGTGTAATTGTTATGATTTTGTAGATGACTTGTGAGAATGGGAAGAATTGAGGAGCAAATCAAGCCATGTTTTGGAAGAAATAACAATCATAGGAGTGATCCATCGTGTGGAAAAGAGAGTCATGAAAGCAAAGGACGAATCGGGAGTCATTAAAAAGCAAAAACGTGACAATCGGAGGTCGAAAAGTGCTCGAAAAGGCAAAAATCAGGGGTGGCACGACCTAGCAAGGGGTGGCACAACCATGCCAACGAGGTTTGGCACGACCGTGCCACAAGCACGACCGTGCCGGATGGCTACGGCCAGTGCCAAAAATCATGTGCACGAGTTGAATTAATGGTGGCACGACTGTGCCACCTGGGCACAGGTCCTGCCAAATCAATTTTGAGCTTATTTGAATTCGTATTTTGCAAAATTTAGGGGTCTTTTTGCAAATTTTCACTTGGTAAACTTAATTCCACGTATATAAGGACTTAACCCCTGAACTTTGAGGCATCCCCCATCAGATTTTAGATCCAAATTAGGTTAGAGAGAGAGTTCTTCACCATTTTCCATTTCTCTTTGGTTTTATTCCAAATTCTAGCTAGGTTTTTCATTAGATTTCGATTATTGTTGCATTCAAGCTCAAGTATGGTTGTAATTGAAGGATGGATTGAAGATGTTGCTGAGTTTTCTTCTATTTAGGTATTTTCTACTCTTTATCTTGTTTACCCCTTTGTCCACTTTCATTTTAATGGCTATTTCTCTTATTTCAATGAATGTTTTGTTGATTTCTATGATGTCTAGCTAAATTCCTTGTGTTTGGGTGTTTGGAATTACATGGGTAATTAGGTAAATGATTTGATTGGAGATTATTGCTCTAGTTGGAGGTCATCCTCATAGGATTATGGTTTTTATTGTTCGATTGCATGAATTACTCTTGTAATTTGTATTAGATTGTGTGATTGTCTCAACGAGAGTTGAATGCTTGCATGAAATAGTATGGATGTGAGTAGTTCATGTGATTTGAGTTAATGTTGAGGCATCGCAACGAGAGTTGGGTGTTTTCATTAGAATTACATAATTCCTACATTAGTTACTTGATTTAGTTATTAGGTAATTAGTGGGGAGAATACAATCCAAGGGTTTAATTGACGTGTTTGTCTAGGCTTATCAAGTATGATTAATGCGTAATATTTAGTGATTGCTCCTTTTTGATGACCGAAAACTAGAGTAATGATTGCTTATTGAACATTTACTTGATTCTCATGTAAGGAAGAACACCCGAACACCTTTTCACTTTTGTCAAAACTTAAAAAAATCTCTTGTTAATTGTTTTTATTCTTGTTTACTTACCTTATTTTATTCTAAGTTTCGTTCATTACTTTCCAAAACAAACAACCTTATCAAACTCGATTTGCATTACAATTATGTGGCGACGTGTATTCCTAGGGCTATGTTCTTCAATTTAATTCCTTGGTTCGATATTAAACTTGGTCAAGTGTTTACAACAACAACGAACTCGTGCACTTGCGAGTAGTTAAATTCGTGTTAAACAAATTTAGCAAACAAGTTTTTGTGCCATTGACTTGGTCGGAGTTTTTTGAAAAATATTTTCCTACTCCCCCGCAAGAGTACGGGATCGTCGCAGTAGTGAAAGTAGACTTGGACCAAGTAGTTATCGAACCCAAAGGATTTAGGAATGCAGTGGAGCCCCAAAGTTGTGCGTTGGCATGGTACTATAGTGACGAGCAAGTTGACATTCGAAAAGTAAAATAAGCGAAAATTAAATCTAGAAAGCAATTAAACAATTAAACTAACTTTCAATTAAGAAAGTGCGAGAGAGAAAAATGCTTCGAGTGTCTTCACAATGTAATCCACTGGTGTGTGTGACAAATTCACAACCTATCATTGCCTTTTTCTAGATGTTTGCTAAGAGCGATCACGAAAGTGTGTAGACCAATCCCTTTTGAGGCCTAGGTGAACAACGTGGACTAACTAGCAATTCCTAATTATGCCCCATAAGCTCCTAAGATCGTGAATATCTAAAAACACGCGATGCATCTCTAGAATTCCCCCTTCACTAAGTACCCGAATTATCAAATTAAGATACCTAATGTCTAATGATGGGGGATCTAGCAACCGACCCCCTCTCGGGTAAACCGATTACTATTTAACTCAAATTAATTAGTTAAAACTTTCACCTAAATACCAATCATGCATACCCAACTCTCGTTGCAATACAAAAAATTAAATACATAAGCTAATCAAATCAACTAATTAATTGAGACATACAAAGCCCATCAATAGAAACAATCACATCAAGAAATAAGCATAATCAAAGCTATAAATCCATCAACACACTAATTTCATACATTGATTCAACACTCAAAGCAAAGAGAATTAGCTCATGGTTCTAGAAGAGACACCCATGGCTAATAAGCTAAAATAATAAATAAAACTGAAATTACTCATAAAAGCATGAAATTAAAGAAAGATATCACCTCAAATGATCTTTAAAAACATAAATCCTTACAAGAAATTGAAATTACCACTAATTCTAATCTAAGAAAACATTAAAAATTATCTAATGGGTGAAGGAGTGTGTGTGGGGAGAGAGGCTATTGGAGAATCCTCTTACTCTATCTTTAAAAAAAATTATGTTATTACCTCTTATGATGATATTGATGATGATTCTAATGAGTTCTATGTTGATAATGATGATAGGGTCGGAGTAATAGATATTAAAGAAGGGGAACTTGAAGAATCAACAAAGGAAGAGATGGAAAGCAAGGATCAAACATTGGATAAAAAGAAAGCTACAATACCACTTCCAAAGCATCTTAAGTATGCCTTCTTGGGGGAAAATTAGGGTTGTCCAGTAACCGCATCTTCTTTCCTTAATGATTGTGAACTAACCAAATTGCTTCAAGTTTTGAGAAGACATAAATCTGCCCTAGGTTGGTCCATAGATGATTTGAAAGGGATTAATCTTTCTATTTGCATGCATAGGATTAGACTGGATGAAGGTAGTAAGCCCTTAGTGCAACACCAAAGAAGAGTGAACCCTATAATACAAGAGGTGATTAAGAGAAAGTGTTTAAATTTCTTAATGTGGGTATGATTTACCCACTAAGTGATAGTCCATGGGTTTTACCTTTACACGTAGTTGTTGATGACCGAATCTAATCGGATGGATTAGTGGTTGTTTTACGTTAATTCAAGTGATCATTACATAATTTCGTGTGAGTGATTACCACCGTAAATGGTAAATTCTAATCTTTGGGATTAAACTGGGTAAATACGTGTAATAATTACGTATTTATTTCGTATGTGTGTGTGAAAGTGGTGTGTGAGTGTGTGTAGGAATAATTTTTTGTGTATTTGTGAATTTTTACTTAGTTTTATTCATTAAAATTTAAGGTTTTTATACATACCTCCAAGTAGGAGGTGGCTTGACCTTTGCTTTCCCATGTGTGCATGCTTGACACATGGAGAGTTGACTATTTGACCTTATCTAGGCTAAATTCTATCCTCTAAGTTGATTTAGCTCGTATTATGAGTTGTTCGTCACATTTAGACTCTTCCTTGAGGAGCTTTAGCTTGATTCTTTATTGGTTGGTCATCAGTCTTGGTTCTTTTGTCAATGTTGCTCGCCTGGGTCTTATTGGTCTTTAGGTGACGTCATTTATGCATAGGTATGAAGTAGTTTGTCAGGTGAAGTAGGTCGCCCAGTAGTAGTTGATTGTCCAAATGTAGCTAGTCGTGATCTCTGGATTAGGCCTTATTTATCTCTTTATCTTCAGGATAATTACCATAATGTTGCTCGCCCAATACATCATTTAGCTCGCCTATCATATATTGCCCCCTAGCCCGCCCTTATGCTGGGAGGTATAATCCTCAAAGCTCGATTGGTGGGGTACACCAGTTGGACGAGCTGCTTCAGCAGGTGACAGTTGGGTTCCTGGGGTGGTGCACGTCTTCTAGGCGTGACGTGGGCGGTATGATTGCTGCCGCTCACGCGCGCTTCCAATCGAGGTGATGCGCCTCCAAAAATTTCAGAGGAGGGGTCACACGTGTCTGGGATTTGTATTTTGGCCCCTAGAGAATTTTTCTCTTTCAATATTTACCCCGTCTTTTGGTACTATTAAAGGAAATTCTCATTTCTTTTCTCACTTTTCGATTCTCAGCACCCAAAAACTCTTGTCACTTTCTTTCGAATTTTCCGGTACCGTCTATCTTCTCCGACAATTATCTCCACTGTCGTCAATTTTTAGGGTAATATTTATGTGCTCCCTTCGATTTTGCCCCCAAATTTCTCTTTTTTTTATATTTATTGGTCCATAAATTTGGCGCCGCCGTGTTCTTGTTCAAAAAACCGCCATTGCTGCTTCCTTTCCCTGCCTAAAACCACCATCGCTGTCATTTGAAACCTTCATACTTTAGACACTAATGCCCTCCTCCCATTCCGAGCCAAATAGCCCTCCTCGCAACCTGGAAAAATGTCCAATCAAGGAAACCTAAATTGATCCCGTGACAGTTATTCCTTCTGAGTCAAATCCCGACGCAGCCTCGGTCGCCTGTTCAATAGACTCGGGAGCTCATCAATCCGGTGAGGAGGTTGCTCAAAATCTCCCTGCCTGCGAAGTCCACGAAGAGACGAGCTCGAATTTGCCCCCGAGGACGAACTGACTTGGGGGTACTTAGCGAGCATCAACTTCCCGATGCCGAAACCTTTTGAGCATCGAATCCCAGTAGCAGTAGCTCTCCAAGAGGACTGGTCCTCTTACGTGATAAACTACTCGGAGCAGTTCCAAAGACCTGCTCGCCGACATCGTAAGCTTAAGACCACAGAGTATATGGTGAGCTACATCGAGTCTTGTATTACCGAGGAGGACCTCGCCAAGATAAGGAGTGATTATAAAATCCTTTGTGACATTTACATGTATACCCCGGTAGTAAACTATAGAGTTGATCGCCCCCCGAGAGGATGTACAGCGATCAACTTAGCAATCCTCAAGGCCGGGCTCACACTTCCCCTCCACCCCCTAATGGAACGGTTCCTGGAGCAAACTAATTTGGCAATAAGCTAAATTACAACTGTAGGATGATGAATTTACTCTTCATCTTCATTTTGTTCGCTTTGGAAGGGTACCCCGATAGGCTTATCGCAGATGGGGTGAGCTATGTAATGGCCTTATTGGCCTATACCGGGGATGAGGCGGGGTAGTTCTACCTGAAAGCTTGCCTGGGGCTCAAAGTAGTCAAGGAGGTGGCTAACAAAGTGAAGGATTGGAAGAACGACTGGTTCTTCATTGGTAGAGATTGACGGGCTTCAGCTCGGCCCTTTGGTGACGACGAGCGAGTTAACTTTCCGATTGAATTTGGACAAATAAAGCGTGAATTTTACTTCTTCTTAACATTTGAAGAGGTAAAACTAATATTAATCTCTTTTCTTTGGTTTCAGGTCAATAAATGCTCAAGTGGAGGAGTACCAAGGACGAGGTGAGCTCCGAATTCTTTTTCATTTTGAGCTTGATCGCACTTCAAAATAAGGAAGATAGGACGATCAAACATATTTGCTCAGAGTCCAACCAAAGAACTGCTCGCCTAGTCACTAGCTCGCACCATTTAGAGGCGCGAACTAAAATTCCCGAAGGTAAATTTCTTCCGAGTGTGAACTCTTATTCTTATAAATTTGAAAATTTCACTAACACTGGTAGTTCGTTCTTTTGTAGATCAGCTCGTCACTATTACCATTTCCCCTACCTATACCGAACTTGACTAACACGTTTGGAACATGCCTCAAAACAAAGGCAAAATGAAAGGGGATCCCCCCACCAAAATGGTGGCCCTAATGGCACAGCCCACCGGGGACCCCCTCAAGGTGGCCGTCCCTGCCCCCATACAGTAGCCCGCCCCAGCGACCAGCCCGTCGGTAGCTCAAAAGAAAATGAGGTTGTGCCAAAGTGACGACACCCCTATTGTCGAGGTGGAAAGGACGCCCAAAAAAGGCAAAAAGCATCATGAGGATGAATCTACTCACCCTACTGAAAACGAGGCTGCTCAGACCTCGTCGGTGGAGATCCTGAGTGAACAACAAGTGATCTCCACCACCCAACAAAGGAGGCCAGGGTCTCCAAACAACCAGACCTACCTCGACTGGGATGTTGGTCGTTTTGCCGAGTAAGTTTCTTACTTTATACTTATTCTTTTAAATCTCTTTCTTTTTCAAATCTTTACTGATACTAGCTCTCTTGCTACCCTAATTGCTCCCAGGCCGTTCACCAGTTTTGTTGGTCGAAGGTGCCGACCTCCTTCCGGGATATACCGAGCTCCCATGTCTGGCGAGCTACTGAAATGGTTGCCCCCGCCTGGACTCGCTCGTTGGAGAAAACTGTCACTGAGAAATCCCCACGAAAAAATGCTCGACTCACCCTTGTCCAGGCAAGAAACTCTGTTGTCACAATCTAAAGCTGGTGGAGCAGGTAGACGAGTTAGAGTGGGATACACGTCAGCTCACCAGCACAGTCCGTTGCATATCCCAAAAGCGAGACAACGCTCGGGCTAAAGCCGAGGAAGCTATAGCTCGACATCAGGATAAAGTTAAGGCTGCCCAGGCCTCGAAGAAAAATGCCCTTGAAGTGCACCAAAAAATCTTCGATTAGCTAAGAGCCAAAGACGCTGAGCTTGAAAAACTATGTAACTCGCTCGAGCGGAAACAAAAGAAGAGAGAAGCGGCCGAGCTACGGGCCAAGAATGTTGAGGTAGAAGTTGCTCGCCTTCAGAGCAGTCCGCGGGGTTTATTACCCTGGACGACCTACGTGCTCAGCTGGAGGCTAAACTGGGAGCTAGCTCGA
Source organism: Ballota nigra (assembly GCA_947034835.1). Classification (NCBI taxonomy): domain Eukaryota; kingdom Viridiplantae; phylum Streptophyta; class Magnoliopsida; order Lamiales; family Lamiaceae; genus Ballota; species Ballota nigra. The sequence continues at coordinate 42,426,429 of OX344724.1, read as the reverse complement.
TCACTGGCTATATTTGTGCATACGCCGAGTGCGTCCGAGCTGTGAATGAGCTCAATGCTCCGGAGGTTCTTGCTCAGATCGCCAAGGATTTCACCGAATTCATTCAAACCTCACCTCTGGAGCCCGGTACTATCCTCTAAATTGGCGACCTGCCCAAGTACGGGGTCAAGATTGACTTTCTTAACCCTGGTGTTATCATCATCCATCCTCCAGAGGATGATGACGAGGAAGGGGAAGAGGAGGTGGGTACCGAGGTGGGTGCCCCCACTATTTAAGCTGAAGAGGCTTCGACCGAGCAAGCGGCCGAGGCACGAGGTTGATCACGGAGTTGTCAGCCGATGTCCCCGTGGATCCACAAACTATTGGGGCTCCGCTAATTGATCCCGACGATGACAACCTGCTCCCTCCGGCCTAGAATTGGGGTCTTAGTCTTGTTTAGGATACTTTACTTGTACTCTCATTCTCTTAGTTTTGTTGTAGTTGTTCGCTACTTTAGGGAGTTCGTTTTGTAATCACTTGGGCGAATAACCTTTCATCTAAATGAAATTATCTCTTTTGCTCATTTCTTCTTTATATGTTAATTGCATTACATATATTTATGCTTTGCAGTATTATAGTACATAATTGGGCTTTGTTCAAAATGAACTTTGCCTTTAATGTAGAATATGGACTTTGGCCTTAGGCTATGTTTGTCTTAAAGACGAACAACCTTTATGTGGCTTGATCTTAAAATCTGATCTATGCCTTGAGCTCAAGTCATCTCCTCTAATGAACAACTATCATTAATCTTGGTAAAAAATTACAAGTATAAAATATTTGCTCCTCACTTGCATCTATTGACGACCAACTTTACAGGTCTTAATAAATAAAGAAAATTTACAACTTTACAACTGTTTCTCGACAGTTATACACTTGCCGAACAACTTTACACTTCCCAAAATACTAAAAATATACAAGTACAAATAGGTTGCTTTACTAAGACATTTTGCCGAGCAAGTCCTGCTTGGTTTCTAGTACTTAGAATTTTTTAAAAATATTAGGCAAGTTTTTGGGTTTTACTTGCTCATATACGAATCTGATCGTCTTTTCATCATAGTTGTTCATCTCTATTCATAATACTTCTTTAAATGAACTGTATTCCAGGAGTATTGGGTTGTGCCATTCATGTCTTTAATATCATATGCACCATTGGATAACCTGCATGTTACCCTATATGGGCCCTCCCAAGTCGGTCTAAATACACCTGGAGGTGGGCGAGCAACTTGCGCAGAACCATGTCTCCAACTTTAAATTCCCTTAGCTTGACATGAGAATTATAATAATGTTCTGCTCGAGCAAATCCAGTTTGGAAGTTAAAGTAGAGCTGTTCGCCTCTTTATCAAAGTTGGTTGTTCGAATTGTTTTGGTTTTTAAATCAACTGAGATAACTGTTTCCGTTCTGAATGCTAATATGAATGGTGTTTCTCTCGTACTAGATCTAGGAGAGACTATATATGCCCACAAAACATTCGGGAGTTATATATACCCTTTTTCCTTGCTTTCTGTCAATAGTATTTCTAGGACATATTTGATTATCTTATTGATAGCTTCAACCTGACCATTTGACTGGGATGATAAGGGGTTGAGTAATATTTTCTGAATCCCCACTTAGTGCAGAAGTTTCTTAGTCTTTTTCCATCGAACTGTGGACCATTATATGTGACAATTGTTTGTGGAACTCCAAATCGACAGATAATGTTCTTCCAGATGAAACTGATCATTTTTTCTTGGGTGACTTTGGCTAAGATTTCTGCTTCTGCCCACTTAGTGTGATAATCAATCGCTACAATGACAAATCGTACATTTCCTTTTCCGGGTGGAAAGGGCCAATTATATCTATTCCCTATCTTGCAAATGGCCAAGGACTGTAGATAGAAACGAGCTCTTGTGCTGGAGTGTGGATACTTGGAGCAAATATCTGACATCGGTGATAAGTTCTTGCCATTTGAAGAGCATCTTGGCATAAGGTCGGCAAATAGTAACCTTATCTTATTGTTTTGTAGGCCAAGGCCTGCCCCTAACATGGTTTCCACAAACTCCTGAATTTATTTCTTCCAAAACGGCTCGTCCCTGCCCCCTAGGCAAATATTTGAGAAGTGGGATTGAAAATTCTCTTTTGTAAAGTTGCTCGCCCACCAGGGTATACCTGGCTGCTCGTTTTGCTAACTTGGCAGCTTCAAAGGGGTTGTTAGGTTGTTCTCCATCTCTCAAGTATTTGACTATAACTATTTTCTAGTCACCATCTTCTTGCTGTTTGTCCACTTAATTGACTTTGTAGTCTGATGTTGATGAATTAGGTATTTTGGTGATGATGATGTCGGACAACTCTGCTGGACCTTCGCTGGTTGCTAATTGGGCCAGTGCATCTGCTAAGGTATTGCTCGTCCGGGGTACTTGTTCAATATACACTTGTTCCAACATGGACACCAGGTAAGCAACAATTTTTTTTATATTCGATCATGTGTTCATCCTTGGCTTCGTATTCACCCCTGACTTGGTTTACAAAGAGTTGTGAATCTTCAAATATCAGGAGTCGTCTTACTCCTACATCAAGTGATAGGTGGAGACCTGCAATTAGGGCTTTATACTCTGGTTCATTGTTTGTGGCCATTAATTCAAATCTGATGGTTGACTTGTCTGTCAGGGCTTATGAGAACTACGCATGCCCCCGAGGCCATGTTGGTGGATGAACCGTCTACATAGAGATGTCAAGGGTGGCCAAGTCCTCTCATCGGATCTTGGGAAAAGTTAGTTCGACTATGAAGTCGGCTAATGCTTGACCCTTGATCGCTATTCGAGGAGCATAACTTACCCCGAATTGGCTGATCTCTAGAGACCATTTAAGTAGGCGACCAACTGTATTTGGGCGGTGTAGAATTTGTCAGAGCGGGAATATTGTCAATACTTCAACCTGATTATAGAAGAAGTAGGGTCATAACGTTCTCACACTCATGATAAGCGCATATACCAGCTTTTCTTTTGGAGATTATTTTACTTCAGCTTCATGTAGAGCCTGACTAACATAGTAGATCGGGTGATGGAATTTTCCATCTGCTCGTACTAGGATAGAGCTAATCGCCACTTCCGATACTGCCAGGGACAAGTACAACTTTTCGCCTGGGATAGGTTTTGATATAACTTTCACATCTCCCAGGTATATTTGAGTTGCTCGAATGCATGTTGGCAGCTACCCGTCTTTTGAAATTTACCTTTCGTGATGGCTTCGAAGAATGGACGACATTTATCACCAAATCAGGATATGAACCGATTTAGAGCTGCTAGGCAGCTTGTCAACCTTTTATTTCCTTGACTGAATCCACGATGACTTTTACTTTCACGGGATTGGCTTCACCCCATTGACTGATCAGATGGCCTAAGAACTTTCCTGAATATACTCCGAAGCTGCTCTTCTTTGGATTGAGCTTCATGTTGTACTTTCGGAGAATGTTGAACACTTGAGCTAAATGTTGGAGGTGATCTTCCTTTCGGGGGCTTTTCACCACTATGTCATCTACATACACCTCCACCGTGTCCCCAATGTGTTCATCAAATATTTTGTTCACCAGTCTCTGGTAAGTGGCTCCTGCGTTGATCAACCCAAACGGTATCCTTTTCCAACATAGCATGTTTTTATTTGTGTAGAATGTTATATCTTCTTGGTCGTCAGGATTAATTAGAATCTGATGTTAATCGGAAAATGCATCCATTAATGTTAACATTTCATGTCCTGTCGTGCTATCCACCAATTGCTCAATATGCAGAAGGGGAAAATTATCTTTTGGACAGGCTGCATTTAAACCAGTGAAGTCTATACATAGCCTCCATGTCCTGTTTGGTTTCTGCACCAGGAGTGGATTTGCCACCCATTGAGGGCAAAGAGCTTGCCGGATCAAGTCATTATCGAGTAGCTTTCTCACTTCTTCATTGAGGGCTTGATATTTATCCGGCCCGTCTTTCTTCTCTTTTGATGAATGGGTTTTCTAGCAGGAATAATGTTAAACCGGTGACAGGCATCCTTTTTCTCAATCCCCACAATGTCTGCATGTGACCATGCAAGATATCGAGATTCACCTTAAGGAACTCACTCATTCGGGTTCTGCAAGGCTCAGTGAGCTCAGACCCGATATAGAGTTCTAGATCGTCACGGTCAGGATTAACTTTGGGAGCTTCCAGTTCTTCGACTGGAGTTGCTTGCCGTTTTTGTCCTTTCCATCGTGGATCAATTATTGGTCCCTCAAGGTTTAGCTCATCCTCAATGTCCATTAGGTCAACTCATAGGCGGGGTTCCAAATCACCTGCTGGCCTTGGTTCAAGACTGTTCACCAGAATTGGGCCCTCCAGGCCACCATCTTGAGGTTGCTCATCCATATTCATAGGCTGCTTGACAAGATCTGCTGGTTCCTCCATTTGTATAAGTTGTTCGTCCCTTGGTGAATGATGTTCGCCCAAGTGTAGGATCTGCTCGTCTAGTTCCATCTGATCTTCCTGGGACTCCAGGATGTCATCTAGGACTGATGGTTCATTTGTTGGGTAACTAGTGGATGCCTCCATCATTGGAACCCTTTTTCACTTCCTTGGAGTTGAAGGAGACATTTTCTATCTTTTTCTGGTCTCCCTTTAATGAGTCTGCTCCTTTTGACGTGGGGAACTTTATACAATAGTAGTATGTTGAAACTGCAACTTTAAATTCATTAAGAAAAGGCCGGTAGAGGAACCCATTATAGGTAGATTGTTGATCTACAATAAAAAATTGTACCATTCTAGTCAATCTCCTTTCTGGGTCCTCAGTCGATACAAGTTCAACATATAATCTAATTATCCCAATTGGGATAGTTAAAACATCACAAAATCCTAAAATTCTATGATTAGAATTTTTAATGTAGCTTGTATAATCTCTGAGCTGGTCAAACGTACTCTTGAAGATAATATTGGTGTATGCTCCAACGTCAATCAATAGGCGGTGTACTTTGGTTCCCATGATATTGGCACATATAACGAGGGAATCATTATGGGGATAAGAATTCTGTCAAGATCTTATTCAGTGAAGATCAATTCTGGGATATGCTTGACTGACGGGTTGACCCTCATTTCTTGAACTTGAGCTACTGTCCGTAACTAGGCCTTTCTCTTTCTCTTGGAAATCATCTGAGCAATCTCCAACAGGTCCTGATAGCTCCATCATCAGGATTTCTCTAGCTGGCCCTACTGCTGCAGCTGGAGCTGGTCGCCCGGGCTTGTTACTCTTGAGGGGTTGTTCGTCCTCGTCCTTATCTGAGCTTTGAGGGTTGTTCACCCGAGGCCTTTTACCAGGTGCTCGTCGCACAAAATCTGATAACTTGCCCTCTTCATAAAATTGTTAAAGTTAATTGAGCAAGTCCCTACACTCACTTGTAAAGTGCCACACATTTTGGTGGTAGGCACAGTACTTGTTTGGGTTGAGCTTGCTAGCTTCTTGACGGATTTTTCTGGGTGCGAAGAGCAAATCCTTATCTTTTACATTATTATATACCGTATCAATGGATAAGGTGAGCACCTGATTCAATTTATCTTTCAGTTCTTTCCCTTCATTAAATGCTTTCATGTTCTTAGGGACTCGGTAGCTGCTTCCACCAGGTTTCTTTACATTCTCTTTCGGGTCCGCTCTGTCTCCTATATCCTTTTGTAAGGCTTCATGCATGGAGACAAAAATTCCTGCTCGGTTGCGGAATTCAACATGTTCTTTGGGCAGGCGAGGTGCATTTTCTTCCACAGCTCCGTGCCCTTAACCCAGCCAGAATGACCACAATCTTTCTATCCTCCCTCACTGACTCCCCTTCTAATAGGATCTTGTCAAACCTTTCCAAAAATGATCAGTCCGAGTCATCATCAGTTTATTTTAAGTCGGACAACCGATGTTTTTGGGATAGGTAGGACCGGCTGTAGAGAAATGGGAGAGGAACTCCTTGCTCAGTTGGGCAAAAGAATAAATTGACATTGACTGCATAGCGGAAAACCATTTATGCACCCAATTTTGAAATAAAATGAAATATCATAAATAAATGCATGTATACATGACTTACCCAATTTTCTTTAACCTCATTCGATTTCCGACCACCTTTCTTTGAAGAATGTGTACGGACATACAATTCAATTCTATCACAATCTTTTCCATTTAACTATTGTTCAGACTGCAAAAAAAAAATCTACATATTTTTAGTTAATAGTTTACACTTATTAAAAATTAACAATAAATGTTTGTAAGTATAACATTGTAATACTCACAATTTCATGGCTCTTTACTGTAAAAGCTTTTCTGCCATAAATATGCTTGGATCGCATCTTAGTCATATTCTTTTTTTATTCACTTCACTAACATGCTGCAAGAACAATACAATTTTAATATACAAAATTCTACACATAATATTATCATAGGATTTAAACATAAAATATATTTTAATGTATCATTACCTTGAATTTGTCCGATGCAAAATATTCACAGAGCTCTTCCCATTGTTCTTGGTTAGGACATATATGTGGTTTGTTGTTCTTTGCCTCTTCCAAGGTTGCATACTTTTGGAAATGCTTGTTCAACCTGTGACATTCATTTCGAGTGCTAGTTATCAGTCTATCGATTAAGCATTATTTCACTCCGGGAGTATCAACGTTAATATCTATGTACATCTACATTTCATATGAATACATCAAATCACAAAGGATGAAACTAATGATATCAATTTTGTACCATACCTTTAGGTGAGAAAACCCAGGCTCCAATTCATTTTCTTCCACATCTTTCCACTTTTTTGGAACTGGAAGCACATCTCAAGTCACTACGCCAATTTGGCTTGCAAGCTTCGCAGCCTCATCTCCATTTTTTGGTATTCCGACTGATGGTGCTACATTTATCTTTATTTTACTCTTATTAGTTTCATAGTAATTCAGTATTCCCAGGCCTTTTGTTAGACCTCTGTTTTTTTTTTCTTAGATCCTACAGCTACATGTGGAATTAAAATTTTGTTACAATAAGATACCCAAATAAACATAACAATACCTAAAATAATAAATTTTACCTGTTGCATCAGTTACATCTTAAGTTGGTGGAATTTCAAATGTTTCACAATTGGGTAATCCAGGACTTTGAGATGATGTGAGCGATATCACTCTTACGAGTATGATGTGTTAATGTACTTGAACTTCCATTTGAGATTTATATTGGTTTGAGTTATAATAGTCCTCTTTGCTTGTGTATTATTCTTTAAAACACACGACAATCCGTTATCCTTTTTAGATGTTATCTAATATCGATCCTTGCAATGAAGTTAAGTTTTTATCGCGAGTCTCCTCCGGACCCATTGCCTAAAATATTGAAGAAAATTTTCAAATTAGAATATAATGCATATTAATGGTTCACGTACAAGAATTTAAAGTACTATTGTGTGAAACCAGATAAAAATAATTTCTATATATGCCTTAAAAAATAATTATGAAGTCTATATCATCGCCTATTTTTATGGTCGAAGCATACAACCAGAGCGAACATAAAAATAAATACCATTTTTGCTAGTAAAGCCACCGAAACTAGAAATCCCCAATATCAAAATGTTTCACACTGTAAACCAACTAAAACATTCATCACATATACCAAATATCAAATTAGTAAATTAAATCAATATGCATATATGTATATATTATATATATATATGTGTGTGTATGTATGTATATATGTATGTATGTATGTAAAAAATGGGGGTCCGCCCCTGCAACAAACCCAGTATCCAGTAATACAAATAGAGGTTTAAAAAGATTTACAGGTTCAAAGAAGGTTCAAATATATTGAGTATGGTTAAACAAACCCCCCAAATTTACTATACATACCCCAATTACTATTTATACCCCATTTATAATATTTTTCTAAAAGAAAATTATTATACAAACCCCAGTTTTAGCCTATTATAACCATGTGATTAATTAATAAAAATAAAATTGGCACAACAAAGAAGAATGCATTCTTCAAACATGGCGTTGATGAAAATAAAATAAAAGGAGAGAATTATTTTTTTATTAATGGAAGAAGAAGTCCTAAATCAGTTGGAAAATTCCATCATCAAATAGAGAGATTATCAAGATGTTAACCAAGTCCCTGCCCTAACTGCTTGCCAATGGACACACATTTTCTTCACCTCACACTGCTTTGCAATCGGACTTTATGGATTTATTAATCCTAAAACTAGTTTTGTGGTTTTTTATTTTCTTTAATCAAATCTTGTTCCACTATTAGGAATTGATCAGAAGTTACTCTCCAGATTTATTTTACAATTTGGTTATCCGAAGACATTTTAAGTTCCGACAGTAGGGTTTACAATTTCGGTGCAAATCATGGTTATTATTGGTTTTTAATGAGATAGAAGATGATTAAAAAGAAAAAATATAATTTTTATAATAATTTAAATAATATTTATAGATGGGTACCATAGACATTTAATTTAAGGGTATTTTTGTGTAAAAATTTCTTGGGGTATGTATAGTAAATTCGGGGTATATTTATCCATGCTCAAATATATTTGGGGTAACACATTCACATAATTATACAAATGTTTAATGAGCCGTCTATTGTATACAAAATTTTAGAGTCGTATTGTATATATATCTGATCACAAGAGAAAAGAGGTCAGAGCAGAAAAGTACCTTGTCTATTCACGTGAAATGTATCCGGGTGTCAGGAGTAAACATTAAAAAAATGCCAGAAATCAAAGTGTTGGAACAGGCGCAATGAGAATGAGAATGAGAAGAGGGGAATTATGTTTTTTTTAAAAGGTAATCAATTACAATAGTTTCCTAACATAATCAACTACAATAGTTCTTTCAACTACCGGGTACATGGCAACGTCTTTTCATCTTGCTGTAGACCGAAACCGCAATCACCACAAAAGGGGGACCACCCGAACCCGCAACTTCGAACCACAACCGCACTGCAGCCGGAACCGCAACCACCACAAGAGGGGAACACCACCCCACCACAAGGGGAACACCACCCCACCACAAGAGAGAAATTAATTTCCTCTCCATGTCTCGAACCCAAGACCTCTAGGGTCTTAGAGAGAATTATTTTCTGCATTAGTATTAGCGTGTATGTATATATATAGGTTTAAGAGAATTGAAGATTATATTTAAAAAAAAATGGAAACCGTATCACATGAAACTTATTTTTAAGGAATTTTCTTTGAAAAGATCTTCAAATATGTTTGAAAGAACCTCGAATTTTTTGAGCTCCCAATTTATTTTAGAATAACGCTTAAATTTTAGAATTAACTTAATTAATTATGGAATAGCGCACTTAAATTAATTAATTTATTTTGAAATGACGCTTAAAATTTGGCATAGCGCTTATGGAACTTAAAATTTGTAGTAGTTTATTAAATTATTTAAGTAATATAATATTTTATGAGTGAGTTTTATATGAAAATGATTCATGATACGTTTATAATAAAACGGTTATAAAGTATCAAATATTTGATCAGAAGTAATATCACAACAATTACAATATATTAATGATTATTGTTTGGGGTCTTGTTGACTATGCTTAATGTGTTGTTGATTATTGTTTGGAGTATTATTAATTATTAATTAAAGTATTGTTGATTATTGCATTAATATTGCTGATTATTGTTTGAGGTATTACAAATTATTATATATATAAACTAGATAAGGCTTCAACGTGAATTTATATATATATATATAAAGAGCAAACAAAACAAAAATATTAGAATAGCACTTCTGGAAAAAAAAAAATTGAACTATATTCCGAAAGAGTTGTCACTTTTGTGAATATTGGGTTAAGTGCTTATAACTACCTCATTCTTTAATTTTCTTAATTTTAAATAAACTAAATCAAATAAAGGAAAAATGTAAATATAGAATATATATATATATATATATGAGTAGGTTTTATATGAAAACGCTTCATAATAAGCTAACATGAAATAGTTTTAGAGTATCATTAATCTCATCAGGATTATCATTAGTCCGAGTTCAAGAAAATTTCAAACAATTTTCTTGAACTTAGACTAATGATACCCCTGATGAGATTAATGATACTCCCGATGAGATTAATAATACTTTAAAATTGTTTCATGATAATCTTATCATGAACTATTTTCATATAATACTTTGCCCATATATATATATATATAATTGAACCGTGTTTTGAGACGAAAGAAAATAATTGATAAAATATAAGGATAATAAATATTGGACAAAGTATAGAGTGAAAATGATTTATACAAGAACGATATTAGTTGTTTTCACTAAAGAATATTAGTTGCTTTCACTGAAGGATATTAGATGTTTTCACTGAAAATATTAATTGTTTACTAAAAACAAACTAAAACTCTTCAGTGAAACCAACTTAAACCCTTCAGTGATACTACTAATAATCTTTAATAAAAACAACTAATATTTTTCAATGAATCATATATAATTTTACTCTATACAGACTCTAAAAATTGAAGCAGGAGTGTACCCTTCACATATTAATAATTAAGAATATTTGATAAAGAAATAAAAAAAATGTGACAATTTTTTATTTTTTTTAAATCTAATTGAAAAGTGTATTAAAAATCTCAAAATGGGTACTTCAAGGAGTTGAAGCCACGCCCAAAGGGGCAACGCACACAAAATGACCCCACTAGCCACAAGGCCATTCATTTCACTAAGTTTCCTCTGTTGACATAAATATTGAATCGCAATTACTTTTACTCAATTATGTACCACTTCAACTTTTTTAAAAAAAGTTACTAAGCACAATAAATTATACAATTTGTATTTAATATGGTTGTTCGTTCATAAATGGTAAATATGTAATATTAGTAATAAAATAAAATAAAATAAAATAAAATTAAATTACATGGATTAAATGGATTAAATGTGAACCATTGAAGGGTATTAGTTGTTTTTCATTGAAGGGTATTAGTTGTTTTAACTGAAGAATATTAATTGCCAATTGAAAACAAACTAAGACTCTTCAGTAAAAAGAATTATGCTCTTCAGTGTAAACAACTTATATTATTCAGTGAAAACGCCTAATATCATCAATAATTCATGTATAAACCAATTTCTCTTTCTATACTCTATTATATTCATACAATAGAAGATCTGGTAGTTATATTAACAACTTCATTGTAATTTTATTCTCAACTTACTACATAATTACATTTATAAATATTAATAAAATAATGAATATGTATAGAGTGAAATTTATTCATAGATTAACCAATTTGCAATACTTTTTAATATAACTATTAATACATGTTGATATGTGAACAATTAAATACTCAGGTGAGCACCGTTTATGTCCGTAATACAAGATTAGTAGTCAAAACTGGTCAATAATCAAAGAGACATGCAACCCCATTTGACAAGCACCTCCAATAGATAAATATCCCCACCTGAGCAGCTACAGTAGACGAGCCATAAAGAATTTATCAGACCAAGTATAAATACCTATAAGGCTTGACGAGCAGAGTGGATACTGACTCTTAAGAGAATTTATGTAGCCTAAACACAAATCAGAATCGAATTATCAACTATACCCTTTAATGTAACTAACTAATATCATTTAGTTAAAAAAAACTCATACTCTTTGTACCTTTCAACTAATACACTTCAATTAAAACTAACTAATACCCATAAATAAAAATAACTTCTCCTTCCGTCCAAAAAATGTGGTCTTGAGAAAAAATAGACAATTTTTACTCTATACTTTGCCTAATTAAAATAATAAATATATAAAATAGTTATGAACTTCATATAATAAATAAGTATGTAAAGAGTGAAATTGGTTCATACATGAATTCTTGAAGGATATTAGTTGTTTTCACTAAAAGTATATTAGTTGTTTTCACAGAAGAGTATTAGTTGTCTTAGTTTATTTTCAGTAAACAACTAATATTCTTCACTAAAAACAACTAATACCTTTTAGTAAAAATAACTAATATCATTTAGTAAAAACAACTAATACCCTTTAATGACTCATGTATAAATTATTTTCATTCTATACTTTATCATAATTTTGGTATTGTTTCGGGATGAAAAATATATATTGGATAAGTATAAAAAGTAAGGATTCTTGGAAAAAGATATTGAAAATTTAGTTTAAATCTAAATTCATCCATATAAAAAAATATCTAAATTAAATATTAGGTCTTAAACGTGAGAGATTTTTTCATTCCCATTCCCTGCTATTGGAATTCGTGTGCAGCTTCTGTAAAAAAGAAAAAAAAAAAAAGGATTAGCGCGCTATCTCTCTCTAATTCATAATTTTCTTCTTTTCTCAGACTTCCTCGCCCCTCACCCTTAGTCCTGTGCCTACACGCTGCTGCTCCTTGACGCCTATGGCCCCAAGCTCCTCACGATCTATCTCACGTGAACGGTGACGAACGTAGTCCTCTTTGAGTCTCAGTCTCTTAAGTATTTATGCTCCATTTTATTTCTTTAATTGATTAAAAATTTGAAATATCAGAATACGTGGTCTGATTGAAATTCTCATGTGTATTAGTTTTATTTTTTGGAAATTACTTGAGGAAGTGAATTATTCCAGGAATTTGATTTGGCAGTAATATTCGAAGGTTGTTTGATTCGACCAAAATTATGTTGCTTCTGTATCTTGTAGGTATATGGGTAGATTAGGGGTGGATCAATGTGGAACAAGGGGGTACAACCAGGCGCAGAGCCATGCCCCCAGATTTTTTATATTAAATTTTCCTATATATAATGCTAAGTTTCCATTTCATACTAAATAGTGGATGTGTGGCTTAACAATTCATCTTGAGGACTCAAAGCAAATTGACCTGGTTCGATTCTGTCCAATTGCAGAATTGTTTGCTCTTTAAATTTCTTTTTCATATCTTAAGATTTTCAATGTTCAATTAATATGATTTTAAAACCTTTAAATATATAATAAATATTTTTTGCCTTTTGAATTTATTTCCATATCAAATTTGTTTTTATTACGAATATATTAATTTATCTTTCAATGTTTGTATGAGGCTCCAATTTTTATTATTTCTTCACTAAACAAAATAAAAATTGGTTATAAAAGATTTTAATATGGTTACGAAATTTCCAACAAAAAATTCAATATTAGAGATTGCATTACTTATATTTTTTTTTTTATTTATATAGGCACCTTCATTCCCCATCTACAAACAGGATTTATAGGTAATTAATTATATAGAAATTAAATTTTTTAGGCAAATCTATATATCGATTTGTCAATCATCTCCCACCTCTCAAAAGCCTCTATTTTAAAATACTTTGATCTCATGCATTTGTACTATATATGACATTATATTTATCTTAATTTATAATCTCAACTATTTATATTCTCTAATTTTAATCTATTTCTGAATGACTCCCTACTTTTCTAAAACCTCTATTTTTATATTAGTTCGATTTATAACTTTTTCTTTTCTTTTACTAAATAATATTTTTAATTTTTTTAAAATTACAATTGATTAATGAATTGTGACTTACTTTAGATAAATTAAAATAAAATCATCTATTAAAGGGTTGTGGCTCTATATCATAATATAAGAAATGATCAATTTTGGTTGTTCACTCTAAATATATTATCTATTTTTATGTTAATTTATTCCTTAAAATTATAATCATAAATTTAATTAAAACAATAATCAATTAAAGGTTACAAATTAAAATTAAGATAAAATAATTAATTAATTAATTAAGAGGATAAACATAATTCTAATTGAATTAAATTTTTGAAAAATTTATTTTAAAACTAATAACATAATATTTATAAATCCGCGTAATACGAGGGGTTTAAGAGCTAGTTGTATATAGTTTGAGAAATGAAAATGACTACATGATTAGAGAATTTCGTAGGCATGTCGTAGACAATTTCACTACGAAATTTTTTGTTGAAAAATTTCATAGGCAATTCTTTATTTTCTTGAGTATTTTTACTTTTACTCTAGTATATATCTAAATTTATTGATTTATATTTTACATTAGTCAAAGCTAATTTGATCAACTTTTATTGTTTATGAAAAATATAAGTATCATATTTTCCACAAACAATAAATTTTATTGATAAATTAACCTCACAATACTTCATAATACCCTCCAACTTATGACAAAAAATAACTGCCCAAAAAGTAGGTGTAACGCCCCGAATCCAAATCACATAAAATATCTCAGATTCGAGGTGCCACTTGTGACTAAAATCCGAACTATAAATTTTTTTATATAAAAAGGGATAATAAAAGAGAGATGACTTTTTATGCAACGGAAGGAGAGAGTATAATAATTTGTATAACATATCTCACACATATATATAAAGCTTAATATCAATAGTATCATTTTATTTAAGGGGGGAACTCCGTGTCGTCTCTATTACTGTCCTTGCTCCACGAAATCATAATCTGCAAGGGTTGTAAAAAGGGGGCGTGAGATTTGAATTCTCACGTATGGGTGATTTGCAACGTCATGGGATTGGTAAATCCGAAGTATATTAAATTATACTCATTGATAAAGTATTTAATTTATTTAAGCAGTTGACATATAAATACGAATAACATATATCACAGAAGTAACAAGCTCACGTAATAATTAATTGGGCATAACAGGTTTCACGTTCACATGATTGATATATCACAAGTTAATTCACATTAAGGGGCAAAGCCCAAAACCATTTTCACGTATCGGCCCAATCTGCCAAAATCATTTTCCACATATCGTAAATCTCTCTCAAATCCTTTCTCATATTAAATTTTAACTTATTAATGACCTTACCCGGAACTCTAATGAGTTCTTATCCGGAAGCCGAACCTATTGATGACTTTACCCGGAACTCTAATGAGTTCTTATCCGGAAGTCGAACTTATTAATGACTTTACCCGAAACTCTAATGAGTTCTTATCCGGAAGCCGAACTTATTAATGACTTTACCTGGAACTCTAATGAGTTCTTATCCGGAAGCCGAACTTATTAATGACTTTACCCGGAACTCTAATGAGTTCTTATCCAGAAGCCGAACTTATTTATGACCTTGCCCGAGACTCTAATGAGCACCATATCCGGAGGCTGGGTTTATTATTAATCAATAGCTTTCCTCTTTCTCATAAGCTGACATTTCACAAAGTGGGGAGAATTCACATAATTCATACTTAAACAGATTCATGCTCACAAAATGCCCTTATATCATGCAATCGTCAACAATTCATATAATCAACAAACACAAACCATCCATATAAGGTATATATAATTATATCACGTAATTCAAACAGTTATATAATAAGGTGTACATTTATGTTGGATTAGTTATTTTAGATTGATTTAGTCGAGTTCAGAGTATACCAGCACAACGTATTATAAGCAGATCAATCAACAGATCATCACCCACCTGTTTGCTCCGGGTCCCGTGAACGATGTTCAAACAGATGGTCGGATCCTTCGTGCGGATTCCGATTAGCACAGAATCCTAATACAAAATTATTTGATTAAAAGTTGACCTTTGAATTATTAGGAAAACTTGAGAGTTTGTGTTACGAGAATCGAGGAGGTCATTGTCTTATAGACCTATTGAAAGAGACCTACTTAAAAACACACACTATCTTGGTAAATACACCACTTCTAAAAGGGTGGTGTATTGGGGGAGTGTACTAACTAATTTTGTTGTTGCGATACTATTTCGACTTCTATAAAACGATCTCTTAATATCTTAGACTTTTATAACTAAAGGTTTTGATACTTAAAAGTATATCCATATAGTATTTTCCCAGGATAAATAAAAGAATAAGAAGTTTATTTAAATAGTATTAATATAATGAAAATAAGCTTTTCTTTTTAATATTTATATTTCTTATTTTAAAAGAACTTGAATATAATTTATATTTTATAAATAAAACTCCTTTTATTAATAAATATTTTGCTTAAAGAATTTTATATAATAAATACTAAAAAATAATATAATATATATATATATTTATATTTTCCTTATCATTAGTATTACTAATCAAATTGACTTGTGTCACTTTCAAAACCAAAGAATAGTATTATCTTCTAAAAGTCCTTTTCCAATTGTTTCAACCATTTGAACAGTAGAAGACGAGTTTCCCTTTGTCTTAAAAAAAAATTCAACTAATATTACTAACTAATTTCATCACCATATCATCAGCTAACCAAACCAAACTTATTCATCAATCTAATAATATCATCCAACTAATCCAATAACACTAGACAACAATTTCAATAATACTAAACAACTTAAAATACTTAACAACACTAACCAATTACTTCAACAGTTACTCAACAACTCATCAAGTGATACCAATTCACACTAATCCAAGTGCTCTGACTTAATTCAATCAATACCAACAGCTAGGAATTTCAACAGAATAACATCTCCATCTACAACTTACAGGCTTCCAAGCCAAAAACAGTAATCTTAACTTACAAAGCCTCAACAGGGATTCGATCAATTCCTATCCCAACTAGAATTAGAGAGAAAGTTAGCGATTCTTACGAGTCTCAAATTGGGCAGCCTAACGGCGTCGTTCGGGGATTCGGAAAAATAAATCGAACAGCCTAACGGCGTCGTTTGAGGTCTCCAAAAATTAAACGGACAGCGATTCGACCGGGCTTCATCGGGAAATACGAAGAGGGCAACAACACTCCAATTTCAATTGAAAAGGAATACGAAATTGTGAGAATAAATCAAAATGGGATGTTAATCCGAGATCTGGGAATGAAAAGAATCGAAAGCAATTCGAACACGGAAATCACCCAAACGAGGATGGAGGTCAGCGGCGTTGCTTCAATCGGTGATCGGAAAGAGGGAGACGGCGCGATAGCTTCTGGGCGAAGAGAACAGAGGCGCGACGGCTGGAGCAAGGCGAGGCGCGACGGCGTTCGCGAAGCGGCACGACGGTGAGAGGGTAGCGGCGCTGGACGGAGAGAGGCGTTTGGCGGTGGACGAGTGGCGGAGCGGTGGCGCTTCGAGGCGAGACACGCCGGCGCTCTGCTTGGGGCGCAACGATGGTCGATGGCGGCGCAGGCCGTGTCCTGGCGAAGAGGACGGCGGGTTTGGCGAGAGGCGCGACGGCGACAGCTGGGAGGTGGTGACCGGCGGCGTCTGGTCGTCGAGAAGAGGGAGGACGCGGTTTTGAGGAGAGAGAGAGGATGGAAAACTGATTTTCTGCGTGAATGAATAATAGGGAGAGAGAGAGTACACGGTTTGGCTTCTTAGAGGAGAGAAGAGATATTTGTTAAAATTTAATTTCTTAATTGATTAATTTAAAAGGAAGGAATAAATATGTGGGTGGGATTAATACTTTAATTAATTTAATTCAAAAAGAAAGTAATTTATGTGGTTTAGGATTAATCCCCTTTAATTCTGATATTTTCGTTCCCACTTGATACGGTTTAGGGATCGTTTGGTTCACGAGTTTAATTCTGAATTGAGAATTAATACAGTTTTAAAACTCAATTAATATTTTAATGTATTTTAATTATTCTCAATAAATTATACGGATCGAAATCCTAATTTTAAACTTTAATAATTAATTTCTCGTAATCCCTTATCCGTTTGAAATATTCAATTTCTTTCTTCGAACTTGGGAATTTAGAATAGAGTATAAATTTAAATCACACAGTAGCACACAAAAATAATAAAATTAAAAGAAACAAGATTACAATATAAAATAAGGTTTCTAGCAAAATAAAAGGTATAAAAGGGGACGGGGTATTACATCCTCACCCCCTTAACATGAATTTCGTCCCCGAAATTCAGCTTCTAGGTATAGCTAGACTAAATCTCGTATGTTCATCTTCAAGTGGTTCCTTCCT
The DNA here is from genome assembly GCA_947034835.1 of Ballota nigra. NCBI lineage: Eukaryota > Viridiplantae > Streptophyta > Magnoliopsida > Lamiales > Lamiaceae > Ballota > Ballota nigra. Next base: position 42,408,549 of record OX344724.1, on the reverse strand, counting down.
CTACATGTCAAAGTTATTGAACTAACACACTGGGTGGTGAAACTTGAAATCGTATTAGGGTGTGTAGAGTATGGTAAAATTTTCTAACTATTTCAACTTCTGGAATTAGGTCCCATAATTTTTTTTTTGAGGTTCTATGGACCTATAATAACTAGTACATGGTGTTCGTCTTCTCGTCATTCTATTGGTGGTTCTGAAGCGAAAAGAATAATATTGCTACGTCATATAGGTATGAAAAATTATAAAAGCAGAATCGAATTACGTAATCAACACAACGCTAGTACTGAGATACACGTGAGTATGTGTTTCACCGCAACGCACTGCGGCCGTCAATGGTACAGTGATCACATACGCATTGTATAATAGAAACCAGTGACGTGTCATTTATCAATAATCAGATAAAATATGTCATGTAATATAGAGAAAGTAACGCACATTGCTATAAAAGTCTCGACTTCTATGTAGGTCAGTCTACTTACGTCATATTCGAAAATGAAAACAAGGCTTCTATGTACCGAGCCGCTACTATCTTAGGTGGATTCTGACATAGAAAGGAAATTTCTAGTCAAAATTTTAGTTATGCAGAAACATAATTTAAACAATTAAGATACATAATTTAAACAATCAAAGCATATAATTTAAACAATTAAAACACATAGTTCAAATAGTCATATAACAACATTTATGAAATTTATAAACTTTAAACAAATATATTCATTTATGCAATTCACAAATAATTGTATTTTAATTGAATATAAACGGCATTTCGTAGTTCTTTCCACACCACGTAGGTGTTGTTTTGAGTTCTTGATCTTTTGATTTGAGTTTTGTTATGAAAGTTAACTTGTTGCAAGTTTATAAACTTAAAAGCACTTTTGATAATAAAACAAGAACATACCTTCGAAGAGCTTCAGACGGTAATAGGAGACACATTTCCCCTCAAGTAATTTAATTAGTGGTCTATACACTTACATGATAAAAAAATTAATTTAAGAAAAGAATTTTGGTTTGATAAAAATAATGATTTGAGTTTAAGTCCGAAAGTTTTGAACCAAGGCTTTGATACCACCTGTAACGCCCCGAATCCAAAACACATAAAATATCTCAGATTCGAGGTGCCACTTGTGACTAAAATCCGAACTATAAATTTTTTTATATAAAAAGGGATAATAAAAGAGAGATGACTTTTTATGCAGCGGAAGGAGAGAGTATAATAATTTGTATAACATATCTCACACATATATATAAAGCTTAATATCAATAGTATCATTTTATTTAAGCGGGGAACTCCGTGTCGTCTCTATTACTGTCCTTGCTCCACGAAATCATAATCTGCAAGGGTTGTAAAAAGGGGGCGTGAGATTTGAATTCTCACGTATGGGTGATTTGCAACGTCATGGGATTGGTAAATCCGAAGTATATTAAATTATACTCATTGATAAAGTATTTAATTTATTTAAGCAGTTGACATATAAATACGAATAACATATATCACAGAAGTAACAAGCTCACGTAATAATTAATTGGGCATAACAGGTTTCACGTTCACATGATTGATATATCACAAGTTAATTCACATTAAGGGGCAAAGCCCAAAACCATTTTCACGTATCGGCCCAATCTGCCAAAATCATTTTCCACATATCGTAAATCTTTCTCAAATCCTTTCTCATATTAAATTTTAACTTATTAATGACCTTACCCGGAACTCTAATGAGTTCTTATCCGGAAGCCGAACCTATTGATGACTTTACCCGGAACTCTAATGAGTTCTTATCCGGAAGCCGAACTTATTAATGACTTTACCCGGAACTCTAATGAGTTCTTATTCGGAAGCCGAACTTATTAATGACTTTACCCGGAACACTAATGAGTTCTTATCCGGAAGCCGAACTTATTAATGACTTTACCCGGAACTCTAATGAGTTCTTATCCAGAAGCCGAACTTATTTATGACCTTGCCCGGGACTCTAATGAGCACCCTATCCGGAGGCCGGGTTTATTATTAATCTATAGCTTTCCTCTTTCTCATAAGCTGACATTTCACAAAGTGGGGAGAATTCACATAATTCATATTTAAACAGATTCGTGCTCACAAAATGCCCTTATATCATGCAATCGTCAACAATTCATATAATCAACAAACACAAACCATCCATATTGTTGGTCCCGGTACAAGACTGATGAATACGTGTATGGGGGGGGGGAATACACGTATACCAATTTTTCTAACTTAAAACTGACTGAGTCCCCTTTACTCAGAGTGGTAAAGAACTAGGAGCTGATAATATACCTACTGACTACACTTGGTGCGGGTCAGTTGGCTAACTATCAGTTCAAGTTTAGTGCGGAAATGTTTGAGCCCTGAAAGTTTAAAGTCTTGTTTAGTTTGATTTCTGAAAAATTTGTTTTACTCAAATCTGAAAGGTGTTTAGTAGGGCAGTGCTCTTTTGAAATCAGCCTGATTGATTCAGACCTGATAAACTTGAATGCGATGAATGAACAAGTAATATAGCAAGTATGCACAATATCAAAGCAGTAAGAACGCAAGGAGTTTAACGTGGTTCAGAGTCTCAAGCTCCTACGTCCACGGCCTGACTTAACAGGAAATCCACTCAAGGGATTCTTGTTTTTAACGTGCCAAGGTGCACCAAGACCAGCTATCCTCACTGATCTATACAACTCCACTTACCAACACTCTAACTGACTTACTCCCAACAAGCCTAACTTAGGGTTTTGGTTTCAGTTTGGATTCCAACTAGGTTGAGATTATCCTTACAAGGCAAAGCTATGCTAAGGATTGGATAATCTCTCTAAGCTTAAGATAATTCTAATTAGCTCTTGGAATACAGAATAACTCTCAATTGCTGAGAAACACTTGGGAAATTTAGAAGGTTTCGAGTGCTTCTCGTAATGGTTGAATACTTTTGAATGCTCGAGAGTTTGAGTAATTTCTGGCTTGGAAATTTCCCGTAACCTTGAATGGGTTCAAGGCCTTCTGTATTTATAGGTGATTTGAATAACTATCCGTTGGAGAGATAGCCTTCTAGTCATCTATGTAGAGTGGCTTCAAACGGACATATCTTCATGCAGCAGCCGTCCTTGAATGGATTTGGTATTTGCATTAAATGCACAGTAAATGCTTGCCCGTTGAATATGCAGTCTGAATTCAGTCTTCATGTTAGGTTCCGTACGTGCGTGTCCTTCTCGGATTGGTCCACGTCATCAGGTTGGTGAGAATGTCAGAACTTATTCCTGAGCTTCAGGCTTGTCTTATTAAGTTCATTTTGTCTTGAGCTCACCAGTCTTGTCCTGGCGCTGAAATTTCTTTTGCATTGCTTGGCTCTACTCCAAGTCTTCCCATTAACTCAGTGACATCCTGTTCCCTTCAGGACTGAGTTAGTAATGACCTCAGGGTCATACTCTTCATCACTGACACTTACTCAGCCAGCTTAGAAGACTGCCATAAGTTCAGGATGGTGCTCTTCGTCTTCAGGCTCTGAGTCTTGATTGTCTCCAGTGAGTTCTCCTCTCACTGAGTACCTGTGAAGTGTAAAATGACTAAGTACTAATCCTAACCAAGACTAGCCTGACAAAGACAGATTAAGGCAATCATCTTTTCAGGGGCTTTGGGATCTTAATCAAAACTGACAATGTCCCAACAATTTCCCCCTTTTTGATGATGCCAAAACACTGAAAAGATCCTCAAAACACTCAGAGGAAACAAGATAAACCTATCTATAATATAAGACAGTGTTAGAGCAATTCTTGATAAAGTACAGTATTTTAAACAATAGCCAAAAAGACAATGAGTTTTTGTCTGTGGGCAAAAGTAATAGATTTCATTGATTGATGTGGAAATGATTACAATGAATCTAATCTATTACAAAGAAGCCTGTGAACACCTAGACTAATCTCATTTCAGGCTTGAGTCCATATCCTGCATAAACTCTTGCCTTCAGCTCGTCAAGTCTTCCAGGTTGATTCACGTACCCTTCAGCTTTGGCTATCTTCAAGACTTCCATCATAATGGCCTTTGTATCATGCTTTTGAGTTCCAGGAATCAAGGGAGGAGCTCGAATGGTGAACTCAGGAGCCTTCACTTGAACTTGAGCTGCCTCAGCCTCCTCCAAGATTTTCTGGAATAGCTCAGGATGGTTGTCCATCATGTAGTCAGTGAAGTGGGCATTGATATCGTCAGTGTCGCCCCACTTCTTCACAACAAACCACAATCTAACAAATTCATCCCTTGCATCAGTCCAAAACTCCTTCAATGTCTCTGAGACGAACTCATCAACAAAAGCTTCCCTTGCTCCTGATTCTGGCCTTCTGATTTGAAGAATTGTTGATTTCCTAACTGTTGGCTTCTTCCTGTACTTCCTTGGCTCAGGCTTCGCCTTCTTCCTCCTTAGCAAGCTGATCACTGCATCATCTAGTTCACGTTGTTGAAGCTCAGTGATATCCGTCAGCTTCTCAACCTTCTTCTCTAAGATGCGCATCTTCTCCTTCTGAGCAATTTCAGCTCTGCGCATAGCCTCAGATTTTTCAGATTGATCTCCCCACGCTTCAGCACATAGCTCTGCAACCAACTCACCTGAGTAAGTGATGGGATTCTTCCTTGAGCTCATGGGAGACGATCTCTGAACTGGCTCAGGTTGTTGCTTGGAAGGTTCATTAGCCTTTGCCTTTGTTGCCTCCTCCCTCAGCTTGGCAACCATTTTTCCTCCTTCATTTTCCACCGCCGCTAACTTAGCTGGCTTCCTCACCCTTAAGATGTTCCCTTCAGGATTGGCTTCAGGGTCAGCTAGAACGGTCTTACCTTGATTGACTGCCTCCGATGCCTCAGGACGGGATCTTTTCTTCTTCTTTTCCCCCTTTTTGGCATCATCATTGGCCTCGGATGGGAATGCGTCAGATCCGCTGTTGATTACGAAGGAGGCTAGAGAATGGACATCGTTAATTCCCTCCTTCAATAATTCAACTCCCATCGAAATTCCAGTGCCTGCGTACGAAACCGAACTGATAGCAGCATTGACTTTCTTCTCAAAGACCTCCATAGAGAGTTGGAGACTTTGTTCAGCCTTGGTGATCCTTTCCTCCACCTTCAAGGACTCACTGCTGACTCTGCTGGCCTCAGTTAGTATCTTTGCAGACTCGTCAGTGGCCTTTGCCAAAATGTCTGCCACTGACTGAGAGGTGCGATCCATCCTCCCTGACTCCAGCTCCAGTTTGGAGACTGAGTCCTTCAGGGCCTGAGTGACAATAACTCCAGTCTGAACTGCAAGCCTGTCCACTGCCTGATTCATCTTCTCGTCCCTGATCGCATCCCTCTCTTCAAGCTTCTTGAGAGTGTTCCTAAGCATCTTTTTGGTGCGCTTCCTCTCATTCCTCACTGACTTGGCCGTGTCAGTCATCGTTTTCTTTAACAAAATCAGCTCCCTGTTAGCAAGGGTGTTGTAAGCTGACTTTGTCCACCTGATATGCTTTGCCAGGGCCTTGGAGTCTTCTTCCTTCTCAGCTCGTAGCCTCATTACCTCCTCCTGAAGTTCAGCTAGATTTTCTGAGGTTTTCTCCTGCTTGACCTCCACTATGCTGGTGAATTCAGCACGTCCGACCCCGGTTATGATCACATCCTCATCATCAACGGCCGCCTCAGTGATTGGCTGCTTTCCCTTGTCAGCCCTGCAGCATCAGTCCCTTCTTCAAGGTGCACTGAAGGCAGTTGTGAAGTAGTCATAGCCGCCTCCTCAGGCTCAGCTAAGCTAACTTGAACCTTGGGAGCAAGTCCCTCGGAACTGAGAGTCTCCTTGAATGCCTCAACATCTTCCTCTCTTGTCTCAGGGCAGGGAATCCCTTCATCGACAGATGTCTCATCGGCAGCTGAGATGTTCACAACATCCTCAGCCACTGGTCCACCCTTGGCACCAGTGTTCTTATCACCTTCCCCCTGAGCCTGAGGCTCAGAGTTCATCTCACCAATTTCCTGTGCAGTCTCCTCCACTGCCTTCTCCAGGTCTCCACCCTGAGCTCCTTCATCATCCTCATCCTCCTTCTCGTCACCTGACAGAATGTCAGCCTTGCTCTTGGATATCAATTCAGCCACTAACTGCTTCAGGTTATCGAAGTTCAGAAGTTGAAGCCAGCTAGTCAGTCCAAAGAAGGAGCAAATCTTGGCCTCTTCAGTCTCCCAATGCTCCCAGCCACGAGCATCCACCAGCATATGTTGCTCCTGCATGTTTGATTGTTTGAAGTCCAACCAAACCTTGAGCTCAATCACATACGCCAGCAGCTCAGTGTACTTGTATAGCCCAGGCCAGCACTTACCTGCCCATTCTGTGGCGTTCCCCCTGAGAGTGTTCTCCAGTATCCCTCCTGCCATGTGTTCATCCAGTTCCTCCTCCTCCAATTCAAGGAATTCATCCTCTTCAGTTGGAATGGATTTGGGGCAGTCCTTGGGATTGGGGTATGAGGGAAAGTCTGAGGGGTTTGGAATATTTGGCTCGACTGACTGGTCAGGCTCATTTATGTGTGAAGTTACAGGCGCTGACTCAGTCGGATGATTTGGCTCTGAGGTTTGGGGTAGTTGGGGAGTCTGAGGTGTAGGGTTAGGGATGGAAGGTGTTTGGGTTTCAGGGTGTGGGGGTGTTAGAGTGGGTGCTGTCTCAGGCTGCAGCGACTCAGCCGTCTCGACAGTCTTTCTTACTTCCTCCAAGTCAGACGCTCCAGGAGAGCTTGACTTCTCCCTCTCACTCACTTCAGGAAGTTTCTTAGCAGGGGATTTCTTTATTCCCTTCCTAAGTCTCTTTAGTGGCCTCTCTCCCTGAGCACCCTCATTTCTGACGTCATCGTCAGTTCCCTCAGCCTCAGACCCGGCCTTCTTGGGATCAAACTCAGTCCCTGACTTCGTGCTTTTCCCTGCTAGCACGACCCTTACCTTCTTCCTCTTCTCAGCCATCTCCACCTCAGGCTGCTCCACCTCCTCACCATCCTTACTCCTCTCAAGGAGGTCATCTACTCGGTCAATGAGACTGGTTGCCACCCTCTTGGCCTTACCAGCTGGCTTTTTGACCTGACCCTTTGCTTTCGCATTGGGATCAGTCAGCCCTAGCACTGAATAAGTATCACTCAGTGAGGAAAACATTACCTTCTTCGAGGAGAGACTATCCTCGAAGTCGAAGGTATACCCATGGCAAGCATGAGCAATCAGGATGGACATCCTTGTGCCGAAAGGCAAGATGGCACTGACGGAAATGTGCTTCTTTTCCTCGTCTCGCGTAAGTTTGTCCAATCCTGCCTGATGGAGTTGATCGAGGAAGAGCTGCTCCCAGTTCGCTTCTACTCCATCAACGATAGCTCCCATGAGTCTCAGCTTGGGCAGACTCAATTGCTCGTGAGAGCCAGTTGCGCCCATCACCATCTTGGATACCAAGTCCACCAGAGCTCTATACTCAGGCTTTAACGTACTCTTGTTCTGTCGAGCCCTGAACTCCGATGACCCTGACTTGGTCCATTTCCCAAGAAACTCTCCCTCTGAGTTCTCCTTGTAGGTTCTTGGGTTGATGCCTGAGAAAGGCAGCTTGAAGACTTCCCTCACCGCCTGCCTGAAGTTGATAGTGAATACCTCTGTGTTGTAAAGAGGTTCGTCATCGCCGTCCTCCTCTCCCGTCGGCTTCAGCGCAGTCACCTTTGTGAAAACTTCTCCCTTCCTCAAGAACATATTCAAATATGCTTCCACAACTGTTCTTGGGAGCACGGAAATGGGTCGGGTGGTGAAGTATGTTTCCAACCCGGCATCGAAAATCCATTTAAATACGGGTTTGATTTCCTCAACCGTAAGACAGATACCTTCCATGGAGATGACTTGCTCCGTGTGTACCAGTTTCTTCTCGACAACGTCGACGATCTTGTCGGTTGTCCAGTTGGAATCTAGGAATGCCATTGTTTGGAGAGGAAGAGATTTTTCGAAAGAGTTTAACTGTGTTTGAGCAAGAGAAAACTCAGTATGCAGATTGTGTGTTGTGTTTGCGTAAAAACCTCAAATGGCACTCTTGATTGATAAGACTAAGTCAGTTACTCAAACGTGGGGTTGAGATTGATCCCTGAATTCGAAAGGTTTTGAAATGAGGGGCCAAGATTAATCTCAGCTTCAATTAAACCCCATGTCAGTCATATTCCGTATAAAACAGACACGTATATGAAAAAGTAACTGGCATTAAATGCTCCGTGCGCGTGGGTTTTAAATATGAAAAGGCGCACTTTTAATGAAAACATAATGCATTTAATAAAGATTTTCAGGACGAAGGACTCAGAGAGACGCTTGAAATTCACAAGGGTCAGGTTAGAACTCATACCTGTCAGGGAGACATTGTAGCATCCTGATACCTCGCTGAGTCGAGTCTGGCCTGAGTTCCCCCCTAGAACCCTATGCTGACTGCTCTCCCGGATCTAAGAGTCCTAACTCCACTGACAGTTCCATAAACCTTGCTTCAGCCAGAGGCTTAGTCAAGATGTCAGCTCTTTGCCTGTCAGTGTGAATCTTCTCCATCCTAATATCTTTCTTCTCCACATGATCTCGAATGAAGTGGTGTCTAATATCCACATGCTTGCACCTTGTGTGAAGCACTGGGTTCTGAGTAATTGCTATAGCACTATTGTTGTCACAATAGATTGGAACCTGATTAGCAAACACTTGGTAGTCCCTCAACTGTTGCCTGAACCATAAAATCTGAGCACAACAACTATCTGCAGCCATATACTCAGCCTCAGCTGTGGATGTCGCCACTGAATTCTGCTTCTTACTAAACCACGAGATCAACTTACTTCCCAAAAACTGACATGTCCCTGAGGTTGATTTCCTATCAATCCTACAACCTCCATAATCTGCATCTGAATAACCTGTCAGTTCGAAGTTGTCATCTGAAGGATACCATAGTCCCATATTGACTGTCCTTTTCAAATACTTAAGTATCCTCTTGGCAGCCTCCAAATGACTTCTCTTGGGATCAGATTGATACCTAGCACACACACCAACTGCAAACGTAATGTCAGGCCTACTTGCAATCAGGTACAATAAAGAACCTATCAGCCCACGATACTCAGTCTGATTTACTGAAGTCCCTTCAGTGTCAGGATCCATCTTCCAATTTGTGTTCATAGGGATCCTTGCTGGATTGCTATTCTGAACACCAAACTTATGAATCAAGTCTCTTGTATACTTGGCCTGATTAATGAATATACCTTGATCAGTCTGTTTGACCTGCAATCCTAAGAAGAAGTTCATCTCTCCCATCATAGATATCTCAAATTTACCAGTCATCAACTTAGAGAATTTCTCACAGAGCTGATGATTTGGTGATCCAAATATTATGTCATCCACATAAATCTGGACCAGGAGAATGTCATCACCTTCAGTGATCCTGAACAAGGTTCTATCCACAGTTCCTTTCTTGAACCCATGGTCTATCAGGAATTGAGAGAGGGTATCATACCAAGCTCTTGGTGCTTGCTTAAGTCCATAGAGTGCTTTCTTCAAATGATATACTCTATCTCCAACCTCAAACCCGGGAGGTTGTTCAACATATACCTCTTCATTGAGTACACCATTCAGGAAGGCACTCTTGACATCCATTTGATACACCTTGAACTTCTTGTATGTTGCATATGCAAGGAACAACCTGATAGCTTCCAACCTAGCCACTGGAGCAAAAGTCTCATCATAGTCTATTCCTTCAGACTGACAATACCCTTTTGCAACCAGTCTAGCCTTGTTCCTTACCACAACACCATTCTCATCCTTCTTGTTCTTAAAGACCCACTCGGTACCAATCACACCTTGATGCCTAGGTCTATCCATCAGTTCCCAAACCTGATTCCTTGTGAACTGATTCAACTCCTCTTGCATGGCAATGATCCAGTTCGAGTCAGTGAGAGCTTCTTCAATGTTCTGAGGCTCTTGCTCAGAGAGAAAGCAACAGAACAATGCACTCTCACCATGGAACCGTCTGGTCCTGACTCCCTCAGTTGGATCACCAATGATTTGATCAATGGGATGATCTTCTAACCAAGTTCTCTTGCCAGGAGTTGTTCCTGAAGTACCTGCAATGTTAGTGTCTACAGGTTCATAAAATTCAGGAAATTGAACAGAAGGGGATGATCCTGAGTCTATGCCAAAGGGATTAATAAGTTCAATGTCAGGAACATTGATTCCCCCTTGATGAGGTGACTCAGGAACCGTCTCAGTTGTAACAACATCTTCATAGACGGTGCTTACCTCAGGTTGAGCCTGTTCCTCGGTCTGAGGCTCAACAATCCCTGATGTGCTGGGCTTAGGAGTGACACCTGATTCATCATCCTGATCGTCATCATCATCCCATCTCGGAATTGGCACAGTCTTGATCTTGGGATCAGAATGATTCTTCAAGCTCAGCTTGTCACACTCCTTGTGACCTCCTCAGTGTCAGGATTCAACACCTTTGCCCTAGACTCAATAGCAGATTCATCAAAGACAACATGTGGTGATTCTTCCACAACAAGGGTCCTACAATTGTAAACCCTGAAGGCTTTACTAACTTCAGAATATCCTAAGAATATTCCTTCATCAGATGGGGTCTTCCCATTGTTGAGGATGAAACACTTACAACCAAATACATGAAAATAAGAAATACGAGGTTTCCTTTTGTTCCATGTCTCATATGGGGTCTGTGCATGTTGCTTGTTCAGCATGGATCTGTTCTGAGTGTAGCATGCAGTGTTGATTGCCTCAGCCCAGAATTTCTTGGGCAATCCTGACTCAGCCAGCATGGTCCTTGCAGCCTCCTTCAGTGTCCTGTTCCTTCTTTCAGCGACACCATTCTGTTGTGGAGTTCTAGCTGCAGAAGTCTCGTGAGCTATACCAAGTTCATTACAGAAGTCAGAAATATATGAATTTATAAATTCAGTGCCCTTGTCAGATCTGATCTTAGTAATGGACTGATTCTTCTCATTGCTGAGTCTCCTGAGCAACTCTGGAAGCTTCACCTGTGTTTCCTTCTTACTTAACAAGAAAATAACCCAAGTATATCTAGAATAATCATCAATAACCACAAGGGTATACTTTCTACCATTCATACTCACAGGTGTTATGGGACCAAACAAATCCATGTGCAAGAGCTGAAGTATCCTGTCAGTGGAATAAGAGGCTTTCTCTTTGAATGACGCTCTGACCTGCTTCCCTTCCTGACAAGCTTTGCACACGTGATCTTTGCTAAAAACTTCATTAGGTAGACCATCAACAAGTGACTGTCTAGAAATTTTGTTAAGAATCTTGAAGTTCAGGTGGCTTAATCTTTTATTCCATAACCAACTGAGCTCTAGAGAGCTTTTAGCAACAAAACAGGTATTAGGAATAGTGCTGCTCCAAACAGCGAGATAAACGTTACCTTTCCTTATACCTGATAGAAGCACCTGTGTTGATTTGTCCTTGACTGAACATGTATTCGATGAGAACTCAACACTGAACCCTTTGTCACAGAATTGACTTACTGACAGCAGGTTATGCTTCAGTCCTTCCACAAAGGACACATTTTCCACTCTGACCGTACCTATAATTAGAACACCAAAACCTTTAGTAACACCTTTTGAGTTATCACCAAAGGTTACCTGTGGACCATCTTTAGCTTGATACTCTTGAAGAAGACTCTTCATTCCAGTCATGTGCCTTGAGCAACCACTGTCTAGGTACCAAACAACTTTGATTGAGTCTCCTCTCCTCTTGTTGTGATCCACAGCCGCCTGCGACTAAATCAGGCTTTAGGTACCCATTGGGTGTTGGGTCCTATTGTGTCAGCTGTACCCTTCGGGATACAGACTTGCTTCACAACCCTGATTGCCTCAGAGTGGTAAATCTGTCTCCCTGAAACATCGACATACACAACTTTCTTCTTCTTTGCCTTAGAGGAAGATGGTGTATGAGTGTTAGACTTAGGCTTCGCAGGAGCCTGAGTGGGTGCCTTTTGGGCTGGCTTCCTGTTCTTCCTAGGTCTGGGTGCAGCAAGTCTTGGGCCTTGTTCTTGATAAGGACCCTGATTTCTATTTCCCCTAGGCAAGTGAGGAAATGGAAAACAGTTAAAGGCCTCAGGATGCCAAAACCACGGGGGTGTCATAATATTTGGCCTTCCCTGTTGGTATTGCCAAGCATGATGGTACCCTCGCTGACCAGTCTAAGGGCTCTTGGCCTGAGTCTTCCTCTGCTTTCGCTGAGGTTTTCCCTGGCCTGAGCTCTCAGGGGCTTCCGTAGGTTGCTTTGCCTTTCCCTTGGGTTTTGGCTTAGCTACCTTAGGAGCAACCCTGACTGTGTCAACGGTTTCCTTGCCCTTATCAGTTTGATGGGCCTGGAGCACAACCTTAGGTGCACTCTGACCTGTCTGAACAAATACCCTCTCAGTGTTGCTCCCTGAAGCAACATGAGACTGACCTTGTGAGGATTTCTCAGGAACATATCCAAGTCCCTTTTTCTTGTTCCCAAGTATCTGGTTGCTATTTATTTCCTCTCTAGCCACTGAGGATTTATTCATTGCTGCAACCTTTTTCTTGAGAGAGCCCTCACTCTTTTTCAGGATTTCATGTCTGGTAAAGAGGTCATCAAACTTACTCTTAAGTACTTTCAGTTCTTCCTTCCTGACCAGCTCTTCCTCAGCCAGTTCCTTCAGAATCTTCTCTCTTGGAAGACGCTCAGCATTGATTAAATCAATCTCCTGAGTTAGTCTCACAATTTGAGCTGATTCTTTAAGATCAGACTGAGTAAGTTGTTCATTCAGGTTTTGAACTTCAGTACTCAATTTCTTGTTCTCCTCTACCAAGAAGACATTAGTTTCCTGCAGTCTGGCGAAATCAACCATCAATTGATCAAGACAGATCTGAAGGTTCATTTCTCTAACTGACTCTGAGCTTAGCTCAGGATTTTGACCAGTGTAAGAAGCACAAACAGAATTTGATGTTACCTCAGGCTCATCCCTAGCCATCAGACATACATCATCGTACTCGTCATCTGAGAAGAGTTCAGGTGACCTTTCAGCAGGACCGTCAGAATCTGTTGCATCTTCAGCGACCATCGCTCTCCGATCAGCAGATCTTAGATCCCTAGTGGCTCTCCTTTCCTCTCTCTCCCTTGCACTCAGCTCCGGGCAGTCGTACTGATAGTGACCAATCTTGTTACAGTTGTAACATGCTACCTGCTCACTTATTCTCTCTCTTCTTGGTTCAGGGTTCCTCCTTGAGTCAGGTTCCCTGGTTCTTGGTGAGCTTTCAGTCTTGGTTGGATATCTATCATCGCGAGTACGTCTCTGTTCATCTCTTCTTTCAGGTTTTGGTTCAGAATATCTCCTTTCATCACCACGTTCTCTCCTCTGGTCAGTGTTCCTTCGCTCCTCATATCTCCTCGAGCTTTGGTGGGTTCCTTCAGGTTTCCTGTCACGTGAGTCCTGATAAAACTTTTTATAACGACCAAACCTGGAATTGAGCTTGTCGAATCGTCTGGCCATCAGGCTGTACTCCTCAGCGAGTTCTTCCCTGCTCATCTCCATCAGTGACTTTGATGAAGAATTTGATGAGGGCTCAACAGGTTCAGACCTGGCCTTGAACGCCACACTTTTCTCAGGAGTTTTCTCCTTCACTTCCTCTTCTGACTGTACTTTCTTCTTTCTTTTGTTAAGGTCGAATTCAAGCGCTTTGAGCTCTGAAAAAAGTAAAGCAGAAGTTATGTTACTCATATCCTGAGTGTTCTTAAGCATAATTACACTGTTGTCCCATCTCTCAGGAAGGGCATTCAGGATCTTTGAAGCAACATCTCTCCTTGGGACATCCTTGTCCAGCATCACCAACTCATTCATCAACTTGATGAATCTAGACTCCATTTGATCTATGCTCTCGTCAGGCAGCATCTCGAACGCCTCGAATTTCTGAATGGCAATGTTTCTCTTGTTCTCCTTGATCTTTTCAGATACCTCACACATCCTTATCAGCTCATCCCAGACCTCCTTTGCCGTCTTTAAGTTCATCAGCCTGGCTGACTCCTCGAAGGGCACCGTGTGCAAGATGATGTTTCTGGCGACGTTGTCAAGTCCCACCATCTTGATTTCATCGTTGGTCATGTCTTTCCTTTCTTTAGGAACCTGCACGCCAATCGCAAGATCCTCATATCCCAGTCCTCTGACGTTAGGAATAGTGATCTTGATCGGTCCCTCCCTGAGTACACGCGGCATTTGGTCATGGATGGCATCTAGATGTGCTTCTAATCTGAACTTCCAATAGACAAAGTTAGACACAGAGAATTCAGGTAATGAAGCTTCAAGTCTCCTCGAAGTCATGATGATGCAAGTTTTATGAAAAGCAAACTCAGATGTGTTCAGTGACCACCAACAGTTTCTCCTCTGAAACTATTAGTATTCAAAGTCAGTGGTCTTTCGAACCACTGCTCTGATACCACTTGTTGGTCCCGGTACAAGACTGAGGAATACGTGTATGGGGGAGGAATACACGTATACCAATTTTTCTAACTTAAAACTGACTGAGTCCCCTTTACTCAGAGTGGTAAAGAACTAGGAGCTGATAATATATACCTACTGACTACACTTGGTGCGGGTCAGTTGGCTAACTATCAGTTCAAGTTCAGTGCGGAAATGTTTGAGCCCTGAAAGTTTAAAGTCTTGTTTAGTTTGCTTTCTGAAAAATTTGTTTTACTCAAATCTGAAAGGTGTTTAGTAGGGCAGTGCTCTTTTGAAAATCAGCCTGATTGATTCAGACCTGATAAACTTGAATGCGATGAATGAACAAGTAATATAGCAAGTATGCACAATATCAAAGAAGTAAGAACGCAAGGAGTTTAATGTGGTTCAGAGTCTCAAGCTCCTACGTCCACGGCCTGACTTAACAGGAAATCCACCCAAGGGATTCTTGTTTTTAACGTGCCAAGGTGCACCAAGACCAGCTATCCTCACTGATCTATACAACTCCACTTACCAACACTCTAACTGACTTACTCCCAACAAGCCTAACTTAGGGTTTTGGTTTCAGTTTGGATTCCAACTAGGTTGAGATTATCCTTACAAGGCAAAGCTATGCTAAGGATTGGATAATCTCTCTAAGCTTAAGATAATTCTAATTAGCTCTTGGAATATAGAATAACTCTCAATTGCTGAGAAACACTTGGGAAATTTAGAAGGTTTCGAGTGCTTCTCTTAATGGTTGAATGCTTTTGAATGCTCGAGAGTTTGAGTAATTTCTGGCTTGGAAATTTCCCGTAACCTTGAATGGGTTCAAGGCCTTCTGTATTTATAGGTGATTTGAATAACTATCCGTTGGAGAGATAGCCTTCTAGTCATCTATGTAGAGTGGCTTCAAACGGACATATCTTCATGCAGCAGCCGTCCTTGCATGGATTTGGTATTTGCATTAAATTCACATTAAATGCTTGCCCGTTGAATATGCAGTCTGAATTCAGTCTTCATGTCAGGTTCCGTACGTGCGTGTCCTTCTCGGATTGGTCCACGTCATCAGGTTGGTGAGAATGTCAGAACTTATTCCTGAGCTTCAGGCTTGTCTTATTAAGTTCATTTTGTCTTGAGCTCACCAGTCTTGTCCTGACGCTGAAATTTCTTTTGCATTGCTTGGCTCTACTCCAAGTCTTCCCATTAACTCAGTGACATCCTGTTCCCTTCAGGACTGAGTTAGTAATGACCTCAGGGTCATACTCTTCATCACTGACACTTACTCAGCCAGCTTAGAAGACTGCCATAAGTTCAAGATGGTGCTCTTCGTCTTCAGGCTCTGAGTCTTGATTGTCTCCAGTGAGTTCTCCTCTCACTGAGTACCTGTGAAGTGTAAAATGACTAAATACTAATCCTAACCAAGACTAGCCTGACAAAGACAAATTAAGGCAATCATCTTTTCAGGGGCTTTGGGATCTTAATCAAAACTGACAATGTCCCAACAATAAGGTATATATAATTATATCACGTAATTCAAACAGTTATATAATAGGGTGTACATTTATGTTGGATTAGTTGTTTTAGATTGATTTAGTCGAGTTCAGAGTATACCAGCACAATGTATTATAAGCAGATCAATCAACAGATCATCACCCACCTGTTTGCTCCGGGTCCCGTGAACGATGTTCAAACAGATGGTCGGATCCTTCGTGCGGATTCCGATTAGCACAGAATCCTAATACAAAATTATTTGATTAAAAGTTGACCTTTGAATTATTAGGAAAACTTGAGAGTTTTTGTTACGAGAATCGAGGAGGTCATTGTCTTATAGACCTATTGAAAGAGACCTACTTAAAAACACACACTATCTTGGTAAATACACCACTTCTAAAAGGGTGGTGTATTGGGGGAGTGTACTAACTAATTTTGTTGTTGCGATACTATTTCGACTTCTATAAAACGATCTCTTAATATCTTAGACTTTTATAACTAAAGGTTTTGATACTTAAAAGTATATCCATATAGTATTTTCCCAGGATAAATAAAAGAATAAGAAGTTTATTTAAATAGTATTAATATAATGAAAATAAGCTTTTCTTTTTAATATTTATATTTCTTATTTTAAAAGAACTTGAATATAATTTATATTTTATAAATAAAACTCCTTTTATTAATAAATATTCTGCTTAAAGAATTTTATATAATAAATACTAAAAAACAATATAATATATATATATATATATATATATATATATATATATATATATATATTTTCCTTATCATTAGTATTACTAATCAAATTGACTTGTGTCACTTTCAAAACCAAAGAACAGTATTATCTTCTAAAAGTCCTTTTCCAATTGTTTCAACCATTTGAACAGTAGAAGACGAGTTTCTCTTTGTCTTAAAAAAAAACTCAACTAATATTACTAACTAATTTCATCACCATATCATCAGCTAACCAAACCAAACTTATTCATCAATCTAATAATATCATCCAACTAATCCAATAACACTAGACAACAATTTCAATAATACTAAATAACTTAAAATACTTAACAACACTAACCAATTACTTCAACAGTTACTCAACAACTCATCAAGTGATACCAATTCACACTAATCCAAGTTCTCTGACTTAATTCAATCAATACCAACAGCTAGGAATTTCAACAGAATAACATCTCCATCTACAACTTACAGGCTTCCAAGCCAAAAACAGTAATCTTAACTTACAAAGCCTCAACAGGGATTCGATCAATTCCTATCCCAACTAGAATTAGAGAGAAAGTTAGCGACTCTTACGAGTCTCAAATCGGGCAGCCTAACGGCGTCGTTCGGGAATTCGGAAAAATAAATCGAACGGCCTAACGGCGTCGTTTGAGGTCTCCAAAAATTAAACGGATAGCGATTCGACCGGGCTTCATCGGGAAATACGAAGAGGGCAACAGCACTCCAATTTCAATTGAAAAGGAAGACGAAATTGTGAGAATAAATCAAAACGGGATGTTAATCCGAAATCTGGGAATGAAAAGAATCGAAAGCAATTCGAACACGGAACTCACCCAAACAAGGATGGAGGTCAGCGGCGTTGCTTCAATCGGTGACCGGAAAGAGGGAGACGGCGCGATAGCTTCTGGGCGAAGAGAACAGAGACGCGACGGCTGGAGCAAGGCGAGGCGCGACGGCGTTCGCGAAGCGGCACGACGGTGAGAGGGTAGTGGCACTGGACGAAGAGAGGCGTTTGGCGGTGGACGAGTGGCGGAGCGGTGGCGCTTCGAGGTGAGACACGGCGGCGCTCTGCTTGGGGCGCGACGATGGTCGATGGCGGCGCGGGCCGTGTCCTGGCGAAGAGGACGGCGGGTTTGGCGAGAGGCGCGACGGCGACAGTTGGGAGGTGGTGACCGGCGGCGTCTGGTTATCGAGAAGAGGGAGGACGCGGTTTTGATGAGAGAGAGAGAGGATGGAAAACTGATTTTCTGCGTGAATGAATAATAGGGAGAGAGAGAGTACACGGTTTTGCTTCTTAGAGGAGAGAAGAGATATTTGTTAAAATTTAATTTCTTAATTGATTAATTTAAAATGAAGGAATAAATATGTGGGTGGGATTAATATTTTAATTAATTTAATTCAAAAAGAAAGTAATTTATGTGGTTTAGGATTAATCCCCTTTAATTCTGATATTTTCGTTCCCACTTGATACGGTTTAGTGATCGTTTGGTTCACGAGTTTAATTCTGAATTGAGAATTAATACAATTTTAAAACTCAATTAATGTTTTAATGTATTTTAATTATTCTCAATAAATTATACGTATCGAAATCCTAATTTTAAACTTTAATATTTAATTTCTCGTAATCCCTTATCCGTTTGAATTATTCGATTTCTTTCTTCGAACTTGGGAATTTATAATAGAGTATAAATTTAAATCACACAGTAGCACACAAAAATAATAAAATTAAAAGAAACAAGATTACAATATAAAATAAGGTTTCTAGCAAAATAAAAGGTATAAAACGGGACGGGGTATTACATCCTCACCCCCTTAACATGAATTTCGTCCCCGAAATTCAGCTTCTAGGTATAGCTCGACTAAATCTCGTATGTTCATCTTCAAGTGGTTCCTTCCTCTACATGTCAAAGTTATTGAACTAACACACTGGGTGGTGAAACTTGAAATCGTATTAGGGTGTGTAGAGTATGGTAAAATTTTCTAACTATTTCAACTTCTGGAATTAGGTCCCATAATTTTTTTTTTTGAGGTTCTATGGACCTATAATAACTAGTACATGGTGTTCGTCTTCTCGTCATTCTATTGGTGGTTCTGAAGCGAAAAGAATAATATTGCTACGTCATATAGGTATGAAAAATTATAAAAGCAGAATCGAATTACGTAATCAACACAACGCTAGTACTGAGATACACGTGAGTATGTGTTTCACCGCAACGCACTGCGGCCGTCAATGGTACAGTGATCACATACGCATTGTATAATAGAAACCAGTGACGTGTCATTTATCAATAATCAGATAAAATATGTCATGTAATATAGAGAAAGTAACGCACATTGCTATAAAAGTCTCGACTTCTATGTAGGTCAGTCTACTTACGTCATATTCGAAAATGAAAACAAGGCTTCTATGTACCGAGCCGCTACTATCTTAGGTGGATTCTGACATAGAAAGGAAATTTCTAGTCAAAATTTTAGTTATGCAGAAACATAATTTAAACAATTAAGACACATAATTTAAACAATCAAAGCATATAATTTAAACAATTAAAACACATAGTTCAAATAGTCATATAACAACATTTATGAAATTTATAAACTTTAAACAAATATATTCATTTATGCAATTCACAAATAATTGTATTTTAATTGAATATAAACGGCATTTCGTAGTTCTTTCCACACCACGTAGGTGTTGTTTTGAGTTCTTGATCTTTTGATTTGAGTTTTGTTATGAAAGTTAACTTGTTGCAAGTTTATAAACTTAAAGGCACTTTTGATAATAAAACAAGAACATACCTTCGAAGAGCTTCAGACGGTAATAGGAGACACATTTCCCCTCAAGTAATTTAATTAGTGGTCTATACACTTACATGATAAAAAAATTAATTTAAGAAGAGAATTTTGGTTTGATAAAAACAATGATTTGAGTTTAGGTCCGAAAGTTTTGAACCAAGGCTTTGATACCACCTGTAACGCCCCGAATCCAAAACACATAAAATATCTTAGATTCGAGGTGCCACTTGTGACTAAAATCCGAACTATAAAATTTTTTATATAAAAAGGGATAATAAAAGAGAGATGACTTTTTATGCAGCGGAAGGAGAGAGTATAATAATTTGTATAACATATCTCACACATATATATAAAGCTTAATATCAATAGTATCATTTTATTTAAGCGGGGAACTCCGTGCCGTTTCTATTACTGTCCTTGCTCCACGAAATCATAATCTGCAAGGGTTGTAAAAAGGGGGCGTGAGATTTGAATTCTCACGTATGGGTGATTTGCAACGTCATGGGATTGGTAAATCCGAAGTATATTAAATTATACTCATTGATAAAGTATTTAATTTATTTAAGCAGTTGACATATAAATACGAATAACATATATCACAGAAGTAACAAGCTCACGTAATAATTAATTGGGCATAACAGGTTTCACGTTCACATAATTGATATATCACAAGTTAATTCACATTAAGGGGCAAAGCCCAAAACCATTTTCACGTATCGGCCCAATCTGCCAAAATCATTTTCCACATATCGTAAATCTCTCTCAAATCCTTTCTCATATTAAATTTTAACTTATTAATGACCTTACCCGGAACTCTAATGAGTTCTTATCCGGAAGCCGAACCTATTGATGACTTTACCCGGAACTCTAATGAGTTCTTATCCGGAAGCCGAACTTATTAATGACTTTACCCGGAACTCTAATGAGATCTTATCCGGAAGCCGAACTTATTAATGACTTTACCCGGAACTCTAATGAGTTCTTATCCGGAATCCGAACTTATTAATGACTTTACCCGGAACTCTAATGAGTTCTTATCCAGAAGCCGAACTTATTTATGACCTTGCCCGGGACTCTAATGAGCACCCTATCCGGAGGCCGGGTTTATTATTAATCAATAGATTTCTTCTTTCTCATAAGCTGACATTTCACAAAGTGGGGAGAATTCACATAATTCATACTTAAACAGATTCATGCTCACAAAATGCCCTTATATCATGCAATCGTCAACAATTCATATAATCAACAAACACAAACCATCCATATAAGGTATATATAATTATATCACGTAATTCAAACAGTTATATAATAGTGTGTACATTTATGTTGGATTAGTTGTTTTAGATTGATTTAGTCGAGTTCAGAGTATACCAGCACAACGTATTATAAGCAGATCAATCAACAGATCATCACCCACCTGTTTGCTCCGGGTCCCATGAACGATGTTCAAACAGATGGTCGGATCCTTCGTGCGGATTCCGATTAGCACAGAATCCTAATACAAAATTATTTGATTAAAAGTTGACCTTTGAATTATTAGGAAAACTTGAGAGTTTGTGTTACGAGAATCGAGGAGGTCATTGTCTTATAGACCTATTGAAAGAGACCTACTTAAAAACACACACTATCTTGGTAAATACACCACTTCTAAAAGGATGGTGTATTGGGGGAGTGTACTAACTAATTTTGTTGTTGCGATACTATTTCGACTTCTATAAAACGATCTCTTAATATCTTAGACTTTTATAACTAAAGGTTTTGATACTTAAAAGTATATCCATATAGTATTTTCCCAGGATAAATAAAAGAATAAGAAGTTTATTTAAATAGTATTAATATAATGAAAATAAGCTTTTCTTTTTAATATTTATATTTCTTATTTTAAAAGAACTTGAATATAATTTATATTTTATAAATAAAACTCCTTTTATTAATAAATATTTTGCTTAAAGAATTTTATATAATAAATACTAAAAATAATATAATATATATATATATATATATATATATATATATTTATATTTTCCTTATCATTAGTATTACTAATCAAATTGACTTGTGTCACTTTCAAAACCAAAGAATAGTATTATCTTCTAAAAGTCCTTTTCCAATTGTTTCAACCATTTGAACAGTAGAAGACGAGTTTCCCTTTGTCTTAAAAAAAAAAATTCAACTAATATTACTAACTAATTTCATCACCATATCATCAGCTAACCAAACCAAACTTATTCACCAATCTAATAATATCATCCAACTAATCCAATAACACTAGACAACCATTTCAATAATATTAAACAAGTTAAAATACTTAACAACACTAACCAATTACTACAACAGTTACTCAACAACTCATCAAGTGATACCAATTCACACTAATCCAAGTGCTTTGACTTAATTCAATCAATACCAACAGCTAGGAATTTCAACAGAATAACATCTCCATCTACAACTTACAGGCTTCCAAGCCAAAAACAGTAATCTTAACTTACAAAGCCTCAACAGGGATTCGATCAATTCCTATCCCAACTAGAATTAGAGAGAAAGTTAGCGATTCTTACGAGTCTCAAATCGGGCAGCCTAACGGCGTCGTTCGGGGATTCGGAAAAATAAATCGAACGGCCTAACGGCGTCGTTTGAGGTCTCCAAAAATTAAACGGACAGCAATTCGACCGGGCTTCATCGGGAAATACGAAGAGGGCAACATCACTCCAATTTCAATTGAAAAGGAAGACGAAATTGTGAGAATAAATCAAAACGGGATGTTAATCCGAAATCTGGGAATGAAAAGAATCGAAAGCAATTCGAACACGGAACTCACCCAAACGAGGATGGAGGTCAGCGGCGTTGCTTCAATCGGTGACCGGAAAGAGGGAGACGGCGCGATAGCTTCTGGGCGAAGAGAATAGAGGCGCGACGACTGGAGCAAGGCGAGGCGCGACGGCGTTCGCGAAGTGGCACGACGGTGAGAGGGTAGCGGCGCTGGACGGAGAGAGGCGTTTGGCGGTGGACGAGTGGCGGAGCGGTGGCGCTTCGAGGCGAGACACGGCGGCGCTCTGCTTGGGGCGCGACGATGGTCGATGGCGGCGCAGGCCGTGTCCTGGCGAAGAGGACGGCGGGTTTGGCGAGAGGCGCGACGGCGACAGCTGGGAGGTGGTGACCGGCGGCGTCTGGTCGTCGAGAAGAGGGAGGACGCGGTTTTGAGGAGAGAGAGAGGATGGAAAACTGATTTTCTGCGTGAATGAATAATAGGGAGAGAGAGAGTACACGGTTTGGCTTCTTAGAGGAGAGAAGAGATATTTGTTAAAATTTAATTTCTTAATTGATTAATTTAAAAGGAAGGAATAAATATGTGGGTGGGATTAATATTTTAATTAATTTAATTCAAAAAGAAAGTAATTTATTTGGTTTAGGATTAATCCCCTTTAATTCTGATATTTTCGTTCCCACTTGATACGGTTTATGGATCGTTTGGTTCACGAGTTTAATTCTGAATTGAGAATTAATACAGTTTTAAAACTCAATTAATGTTTTAATGTATTTTAATTATTCTCAATAAATTATACGGATCGAAATCCTAATTTTAAACTTTAATAATTAATTTCTCATAATCCCTTATCCGTTTGAAATATTCGATTTCTTTCTTCGAACTTGGGAATTTAGAATAGAGTATAAATTTAAATCACACAGTAGCACACAAAAATAATAAAATTAAAAGAAACAAGATTACAATATAAAATAAGGTTTCTAGCAAAATAAAAGGTATAAAACGGGACGGGGTATTACAGTATGCCTACTAATATTGGACGGAGGGAGTAATATATTACTCCCTTCGTTCTAGTTTTATTTTCTCATTTGACTTTTCTTGACTCTTAATGTGAAATTTAATTTTTAATATTTAAAACAAAATGTAGATATTTTTTTTATGTAATAATTAGTGGAATGAGATGTAATTTGGAAGTGTTTGAAGGGGGATGAATAGTGCAATGAAAAAATAAAACTGGGACGGAGGGAGTATATGTTTAGAGAATACTAATATGAGACAAAATGCAGACATAATTATTTTTAGTTGGGCCCCTTGAGCCGAATTTTTGGCTCCGTCACTGGTTACAACTGTACCCCCAAAATAAATGAAAAATTGCCTATTATATATAGTATACGGTTGAAAATAAGTTGTGTTTTTTTTTTTTGTTGGAATTTTCGAGGATATTCGATTAGGATTACAGATTTACTGAATCAATTTTTATTTGGATTGGGTGTTCTATAGTTGCATTATTCCGGCGATTCGGGTCTTCAGTGGTTATTCCAAAATTCATTTGACTGGATCTTCGATTTTCTGTCTTTCTCTCACAAATGAATTAATTGCTTTACCTAAGTTGAGGGCTTTCCTTTTGTAATTTTATTTGGACCGGTTAATTTGTAAGATTTAATTTTTTTTGGACCTGATTAATTTTTTAGAGCTTTTGATCTTTTTTTATTATTGTAGCTCTCTTGGGTAGCTATTTCTTTTTGTAATGATTTAAACTTTGGCCTATTTTCTCTTTGTTTTGCTCTAGCATTTTTTAAATTTTTAGGCTTTTTTTTCTCATTTTACTTTGAGTGATGTGATTATTCCTTTTCCTTTTTATAATATACAATAGATTTTAAATATTACATGCTACTCCCTCCGTTCCACAACTATTTTTACACTTTTAAAAAGAAAATAATTTTGTCTCACAAAAGGAAAAAAAGTAATTTTGTTTTATTAAAAAATATTCCACCCCACATTCACTTGCACATGTCATTCACTATTATGAAAGTAGTTCTAGGACGAATGATGTATTATAGTAATAATTTTATTGTACCCCCATAATTAAAATCTTGGATCCGCATCTGGGGTAGATAATATGTTGTTTCTATCGACCAAAATTATGTTGCTTCTGTTTGATTTGGCAGTAGTATCTGTGCAAATAATTTGCACTCCTTTGTTAAGATTTGTGTTGCTTCTTTCATCCTCTGATATGATTGGAATTTTGAAATTTGTAGGGTGTAATAATAGAGGGACCTCTTCCCACATAAACTTGTATGTGTTAGTTGTCAGAATGTTCTCTATCTTCTAACCTTGTCAATCAGTTTAAATTTTGTGTAAATCTTGTCATTCCCTTGTAACTCAGCATGTTTTTACTTAGAAATCGGAAGTAGCTATGTTTCTAGACAGTCTAAATATATTACACGATAAGTGCACTGCAAAAATGGACAAGACTTGGATGACTGCTATCAAGTGGTCTAAGAGTTATATAGATGGAGTAAACGATTTTTTCAATTTTTTTAGAACTCATATGGGTAGTGAGGTGATGTTCGTTGCCCGTGTAGAAGTTGTTTGAACTTAAAAATAATAGATCAAAATACAGTTAATGTTAATGTTGGGACAATGTCAGTTTTGAGTTGATCCCAAAGACCCTGAAAAGATGAATTTGCCTAAGCGTGTAATAGTCAAGATTAGTCTTGATAGGACTGTATAAGACTTAGAATGTTTTACATTCACAGGTACTCAGTGAGAGGAGAATTCACTGAAGATGTTAATGTTGTTTGTAGTGAAGTATTCACTATTTACTTTGAAACAACATGAATTTGCCCTTTCTTCTCATTAACTAACACTTTATGATCAAATGTTGTCTTAGATGTTTTAACATGCAGGATGAAGATTTAGAAGGATCTACAAGTCCCTGGAATACTCAATGTTGCAGTGAATGTTGCAAGCATTGGTTGCAACATGGGCAGTTACAGGTTCCAGAAGGATCTACAAGGACCTACACGATCCAGGCTATTTCAGAACGGTTTAGAACGATCTAGATCAGGCGGTTGCATCAAGAAATATAAGAAATAAAGATAAGATCGTGGAGATAACATAAGATCATGGAGCGGTTACATGAAGAAGTTATTTCGGATTGAAGACCTCCATCTATAAATAGAAGTCGAAGTCTTCAGTACAAAGTGTGGAGTAAACGAGTACACCTAGTCTAGTGTTGATCCTGAGTTCAAAGGTGATAGGGCAGTTATTCCAACATTTATGTTATGCCTAGAAGTTTAGTACATCTAGCATAACTTGAGATCGATCCTATATCCATAGATAGAGAGATCATAGATATAGAGTGAGATCAACTTTGACGGTGTATAGTGTTATACACTTAGCCAATTTAGATTTGATATGTGATATCGAGTCTTGTTTCCGTTGTGAACGATTTAATCTTCACACAACTTTTGTATAACTACTTTTGTTATAGTGAACGTTTCGCCGTAAGGCTGGCACAAGCCATTTTATATAGTTTGTGTTAAAAAGTATTTCATCTTGCAATTGTGTGTTTAAGTCTTCCGTTGTATACGTTTTTATCTCTGATTTTCCAGATTGTTTTAGTGTTTGCTTTAACATCCGTTACAACATCTATACTTTCTAACACACGCACACCTTTAATTGGTATCAGAGCCATAAACTTGATATACTAAGTTTAGATCCTGTATTTTAGTGTGTCCTTTGCTATCGAATATCCTGTAAACACCCCACTTAGGCCTCCTATACTAGATGGAAACAACTATGCCTATTGGAAACCTAAGATGCGCATGTACATCAAGTGTATTGAGGAACGTGCTTGGAGAAGTGTTCTGACCGGCTGAGAATGGCCCAAAAATCAAGCAGATGATGACGGCGAGATAAGAGTCAAACGGGAGATTGAATGGACAAATGAGGAGACCACAACGGCATGCTACAACTCCAAAGCTCTCAATGCTATCTTTACCTCTGTTGATGTGTCTATGTTTAAGATTATATCAACATGTACCACGGCTAAAGATGCATGTGAAAGGCTTCAAGAACATTGCGAAGGAAGTGGAAGTGTTCGAAGGACCAAACTTCGAATGCTTGGGACCAAGTTCGTGAATCTAAGGATGAAGGATAATGAGACAATCACGGCTTACAATGAGAGGCTGTGTGAGATTGTCAACGAATCACACGCACTTGGTGTGACGTCCCCACTTAAATAGTACGGAAAATATGATGTGGCACAAGTAGGAACATCACTAAAATAACATTTTGTATTAAAATATACACACGCTACACATTTATACAGCGGAAGTAGTAAATAAGTGTGTTCGTAGCTTAGTTTACAATCCAAAATTTAAAATATTATTATTAAAAATATAAAGTCTTTAAGGAAACTTCACAGCCCGCCGAGTTCATTCGCCCACTTCAGAATCCACAGCATCTGTAAAAATTTAAAAGTGGAAGGGATAAGTGTTTGTAAACACTTAGTAGGAAACCTCTTATTAATTGCACAAACTAAAAATCAATTGTTTATAAGATGTGAGCCCCCAGAATTTCACCGGGTATATGCTTGGGTGGCGTGACCAACCCGTGGTGCCGGAACGACCGGACTATATGCTTGCCAACATAAAGTTGGACTTATATGTGGGGCCAGTCGATAGCGGGCCAGACTCAAAATTTAACATTCAACGTTTGATAAGTGCAATTAAATAATAATAGGACACTCGGTGAAGAGCGAAGTGATTCCCCACCTTGCAGGTTTGTACCTACAAGTAAATTTTTTAAAATAAAAACATTGTTACTTATCCCTTCACTTTTGTAAATTGTAAGACTTGAATTCAATTTCAATATATACTCAAATATTGTATATTAAAGAAAAAATATCAATTAAGTGTGTAAAATCATCAAATAACAAGTTATAAATATCGACCGTAAACATGTAAACGGACCATTTCAACTTTTCTTAAAAAATTCATTTTTTGCAGATTTACACACCTAACTTTGAAAATTCACCATAAATCAACCATAAGTCCAGTACTCTTGAAATTTTAACCATGAACTTCCAACTTCATGAATTTTATCTAAAAACTTTTATTTTCTTTAAAAGCTTAACCGATTATTCTCTGATCATAACAATCTTCTACCGTTCCTGCAATTACGTCCAAAACCCTAGCTCTACTTCGAAAAATCACCACGAATTGAACACTAGTCCAAAAATTATAAAATTTGAAACCTAAGTTCCATCACAAGTCTATTTGCATATATAAAATTTTCAGAATTATCCACCGACAGATTGGATCAATAACGAAATTCCTTCACAAGTTGTCCAGATTTTTAGTTTTCATGCATATATGAAGAACATATCATTTTATATTCATTCTAACCCATATAAATTCTTGATTTCTACTTCTAAAGCATATATATTCAAGTAATAAACATGATTTTGGTCATAACTCATGAAGAAATTGAATTAAACATTCAAACATGAAGTAAAACATGTATAACATGCAAATTACTCATCAAAATTCATTTTCATATCATTTAATTCACATATCATGCATAAACTTCATACTACCACTTAAATAATTACTCAATCAAGAAGAGAAACTTACTTAGAGATAGGTAGCTACAAGAAATCTCTTCTCCTCCTTTCTATAAGTGTAGTATTTGTCTTGGTTTTCTTGAACTTATGTTTAAATTTTCATGCAAGGTCGCCTATTTATAGTAGAAGATGTGCTTGGAGGCTACTCAATACTCCCTCTTGACCGCCACTTTAAGAAGAGTGTGGAGGATTTTGGATAATCTTGGAGGTTAAGCAAAGTACACTTGTTATCTTAAGGTTAGAAGCCAATTTTGACTTTTCTTTTTACTAACCTTATCTTATCTTATCTTAATCTTGAAGCTTCTATAATTCTCCTAATTTATTCCTAATTTTCGAAAATCAAGAGGAGTCCAAGAGTAGTCTTGTATTTTGTAGAAATAACACATATATACTATGAATTTAATAAGTAGAAATTGTGATTATTGGAATTTCTAATAAAATTTACTTATACTATCTTATGAAATAAAATTAAAACCCTTCTAAGACTCTAAATAAATTACAAAGTCTATATACTGATCATAAAAATATATCGAGTAATCGATACGCAATTCGTTTCTTAAAGAAACATTCATTTTTCAACTTATAACTTACGAAATAAATTACTATACTTAAGGACTTTATAAATTTTTATATCAAATAATTTAAGACATAAAATAAAGATCATATAAAAATTATAAAACTCAAGAAATAGCATGTATTGAGCAAATAATACAGTGATTGTAACTATCGAGTATTTAAAACACATAAACATGCTTTTTACGTAATTTTGGATGTAAATGCGTCACATAGATTTATGAAGAATTATAAAGTATTTAGTAAAGCAAATAAGATCATGAAAACCTAGGGTATTACAGTCTAACCCCCTTAAATAAATTTCGTCCTCGAAACTTCAAGTGTTACCGTGGATATTGAGGTATGGGTACTTTGCTAAGATTTCATCCTCTCGTTCCCATGTAGCTTCTTCTACCCTATGTCTATTCCACTGGACCTTAGCCATAGGAATCTCTCTATTTCTTAACCTATGAAGTTTTCTATCAAGTATGGCTATAGGGACTTCATCATAGGTTAAGTTGACATCAATTTCTAATTCAGGTTGGTTTACTACGTGGGTAGGGTCAGGTGCATACTTTCGGAGCATCGAGATATGGAATACATCGTGTACTCCTGCCAATGATGGTGGTAACGCCAATCTATAAGCTAATTCTCCAACTTTTTCCAATATCTCATAAGATCCAATATATCTAGGCTTCAACTTTCCTATTTTCCCGATGCGGAAAATTCCTTTCATTGGAGATACCTTCAAGAATACCTTGTCTCCAATCTTAAAACTTAATTCTTTCCTTCGCCTATCCGCATACATTTTCTGTCGATCTTGAGCCGCTTGCATCTTTTCTTTAATTTTCTTTACCACCTTGTTAGTTTCTTCCACCAATTCCGGTCCTAACAATTTCTTTTCTCCGATTTCATCCCAGCATAGTGGAGATCTACACTTCCTTCCGTACAATGCTTCGTACGGTGTCATTTCAATTGTGGCTTGATAACTATTGTTATAGGCAAATTCTACTAAAGGTAAGTATCTTTCCCAACTTCCTCCGAAATCGATGATACAAGCTCTCAACATATCTTCCAAAGTTTGAATTGTTCTTTCCGATTGACCATCTGTTTGAGGATGAAAAACTGTACTGAATTCCAACTTGGTGCCCATAGCTTCTTGAAGACTGTACCAGAATCTTGATGTAAATCGCAGATCTCTATCTGACACAATAGAAATTGGAACTCCATGTAATCGGACAATTTCCTTAATATAAATCCGAGCCAATTTATCCAATGTGAACGTCATCTTTATTGGTAAGAAATGTGCCGTCTTGGTCAACCTGTCGACAATTACCCAAATAGCTTCATTTCCGTGTATTGACTTGGGCAATCCCACCACAAAATCCATTGTAATATGTTCCCATTTCCATTCAGGAATCTCAAGTGGCTTTAATAATCCTGATGGTCTTTGATGCTCAGCTTTCACCTGCTGACATGTCAAACATCTCTGTATGAAATTCCCAATATCTCTTTTCATATTTCTCCACCAGAACAACTTCTTTAATTCTTGATACATCTTTGTTCCTCCATGATGAACTGTATATGGTGTAGAATGTGTTTCCTCCAATATTTCTTTCTTGAGTTCTTCTAATTCTGGTACACATATTCTTTCTCGACATACTAATGTACCATCTTCAAGTACTGAAAATTCTTTTGCTTTTCCTTCCTCGATCTTTTGCTTCATCTTCTTTAAGAATGTATCATCCATTTGAGCCTTTGCTATTTTTTCCTTCAATGTTGGTTTCACAACCATGGCATTGATCTTTATCTTCGCTTTGCGACTTAAGACATCAACCACTACATTTTCCTTTCCCGGATGATACAATATCTCGCAATCATAATCTTTCACTAACTCCAACCATCTCCTTTGCCTCATGTTCAACTCCTTTTATTCGAAGATATAATTCAAACTCTTATGATCTGTGTATATTTCACACTTACTTCCGTATAAGTAATGCCTCCAAATTTTTAGCGCATATACTACTGCCGCTAATTCCAAATCGTGTGTAGGATAATTTTGCTCGTGTAGTTTTAACTGTCTTGATGCGTACGCTACTACTTTTCCATTTTGCATAAATACGCATCCCAAACCTTGTTTAGAAGCATCACTTAATACTTTAAATCCTTCCCTACCCTCCGGAATTGTAAGAACTGGAGCTGTTGTTAATCTTTTCTTTAACTCCTGAAAAGTCCTTTCACATTCTTTCGTCCATTCAAATTTTGCTTCTTTCCGAGTTAGCTGAGTTAAAGGTTTTGCAATCCGAGCAAATCCTTCAATAAACCTTCGATAATATCCAGCTAACCCAAGAAAACTCCTGACTTCATTCACCGTAGTTGGTGTATTCCATTTGTTTATAGCTTCTAGCTTTGTTGGATCCACTTCTATTCTCAAAGATGAAATTGTATGTCCAAGAAATACCACTTTTTCCAACCAAAATTCACATTTCTTGAATTTAGCATACAATTTTTCCTTTCTCAGGATTTCTAGTGTAATCCAAAAATGTTCCGTGCTGCTCCTGATTTCTCGAATACACCAGAAAATATCATCAATAAAAACGATCACAAATTAATCAAGATATTGATGAAATACCCGATTCATTAAATTCATGAAAATAGCTGGTGTATTACTGAGTCCAAATGGTAGCACCACAACTCATAATGACCATATCGAGTCCTGAAAGCTGTCTTCGGAATATCAATTTCCTTTATTTTCACCTGATGATACCCCGATCTCAAATCAATCTTTGAAAATACACTAGCTCCTTTTAATTGATCGAACAGATCTTCAATTATGGGAAGAGGGTATTTGTTCTTGATGGTAAGTTTATTCAATTCCCGATAGTCGATGCACATTCTTAATGACCCATCTTTCTTCTTCACAAATAACACTGGTTCTCCCCAGGGTGACACACTTGGTCGAATAAAACCCTCATCTAGTAATTCTTGCAGTTGCACCTTCAGTTCTTGCAATTCTTTTGGTGCCATTCTGTAAGGTGCTTTTGAAACAGGCGCTGCTCCGGGAATTAAATTAATAGTAAATTCTAACTGACGATCTGGGGGTAGTCCTGGCAAATCATCTGGGAATACATCCTTGTATTCACATACTACCGGCATATCGTCCAATGTTGGACCATCAGACTTTGTTGCTACAACATTTACTAGAAATGCTGTACATTCTCCTTTCCTTAAAATTTTCCGAGGCTTTACTGCTGAAATTACCCGATGTATATTTCTCACTCTTGCACCATAGATTGTAAAATTCACACCTTCCGGTTTTCGCACCGATATTTCTTTCTCTTGGAATTTTATAAGAGCATGATTAGCCTTAAGCCAATTCATTCCTAATATAACATCAAAATCCTTCATCTCTAATATATGTAGATCTGCCGGAATTACCGTATGATCGAAATCCATCCTTACATTTCTACATAATCCTAAGGATTGTATTGTAGTACCAGAATGAATATTTACCTCTAGGAAATTTCCTTCTATTATCATATGAGTATCCTTGATTTGCTCAAATATCTTCCTAGAGATAAATAAATGTGTGGCACTAGTATCGAATAGTGTAAGAGCAGGTACTTGAAATTTTTTGAACATACCTGCCATTACTTCCGGGTTTACTGTAGCCTCCTGCTGGTTCATAGTGAATACTCAGGCAGGTGCCGGCCTTTGTTGTTCTTTCCACTTTGGATAATTAGTTATGACATGTCCCGGTTCCTTACATCTGTAACAGATTCCTGTTCCCTTCAGGCATTACCCAAAGTGTTCCTTCCCACAATTTCTGCACTTAGGTGGCCTCTGTTGTTGTTGTGGCACTATTTCTGTCTTTTTAACTTGCTTATAATTTCTTCCTTGGTTCGTACCCATCCACTTCCTTTTTTTATTGTGATTCCGGCGTTCTTACGTCCTCTGATTTCATATATGCTGCTATCATCTGAGCTTTCTCGAATGTCGAGGCATAAGACTTAATATCTTGTGCCGCTAAGATAATACTGATTTCCGGTCGTAAATTCTGCATAAATCTTTTTGCTTTCCTTTCATCAGTATTAATCAAATGAGAAGCATATCTTCCCAATTGATTAAATTTCCTTTCATATTCCTGTACTGCCAGGTTCCCTTGTTTCAACTGTAGGAATTCAGTCTCTTTCTGATCTAAGAATGACTGTGGTATATAGTTCTTAACCACTGCTTCTATAATTTTTTCCCATGTAACTGTAGTTCGTTCTTCTTCAGTCATTGTCCTACAGTGAGCTTCCCACCAATAATCTGCATCTTCAGTCAGCTGAAATATAGCGCAAGAAACTTTCTGCTCATCGGTGCACTTATGATAAGCGAATATTTTCTCCAGACTTCGAATCCAGTTCTCTACTTCCATATGGTTCTTTTTCCCAGTTAAGGTTGAGGGTCTGAATTTCTTAAACTGACTAACAATATCATATTTTTGGGCTGAAGATACAGGGGTTTGTGATGATTGGCTCTGCTGCTCTAATTGCTGAGCTAACCCCCTTAAGACGGAAGTTAGATCCTCACTCATGCCTGAGTTGTTTTGGTTTCCTCTACGACTCATAGTTCTATTCAATATCAAATTTATTAGTAACAATTAAATGACATAATAATTATGACACATTTTTCATATATTCAAAATACAGCATACATTACATGCATAAATATTACATCCAAAAAACACCATACATTTATTACATCCAAAAGCATATAGTATATCAAAAGCATTTAGTACACACATCATCTAATATCATATAATTTTTATATAGCCATATAGTATGCATATCAGGTAAAACACATAGTTTTAATTATCATCATCATCAATGATGATTATATCTGGTTCATCATTTTCTTCT
This sequence comes from Ballota nigra, assembly GCA_947034835.1. Classification (NCBI taxonomy): domain Eukaryota; kingdom Viridiplantae; phylum Streptophyta; class Magnoliopsida; order Lamiales; family Lamiaceae; genus Ballota; species Ballota nigra. The sequence goes on along the minus strand of OX344724.1, from coordinate 42,375,210 downwards.
TCTCACATCTCGATGGAACTGTCGCTACTATCTTCCTCCATTTCAGAACTTTCATAGCTACTATCCTCCTCCATTTCAGGACTTCCACAGCTTTCTTGTACTGGTTCCCTCTCAAGCTGCCTTTCCTGGTTTTCCCTTATCTCAAATGTTGGACGTAGTGGTGTAAAATGGACTGTTTCTGATTGGGCCCATTCACAATATAACATCGAAGTAAAACACGGAAAGCACTGGTGTCCATGTTTATCAAATACATAGTCATGTATATCCAGAGATACATGTACCCAAGTAAATGCCAGGGTGTCGAGAAGCAAGTGACAAAAATAATCATCAGTTATATGATATCCGTTAATTAACGTATGTCTATACTGTGATGTTATTTTCCCGATATGAGCCCCTAGATCTTCCACCTCGGTTCTACCTATTTTATGTACTCGTTCTAATCTTTTAGTATTCTGTCTTCTAACATCCTCGTCCATTTCTGTTTACTTTACACACTTTACTGGTTAGTTTAAACAATAATAACAAACTTTCAAATAATCAATCACACTTTCAAATAAATAACACAATTTAAGCACATATAAAATATTTACCTGATCCCGTTGTGGAGAATGATCTCGGTGCGGCTTTTTCCTTTTAAAATTTTAGAACACACTCTTTTTTAAAATACTTTAGCAGGCGAACCTTGCTTTGATACCACCTGTGACGTCCCCACTTAAATAGTACGGAAAATATGATGTGGCACAAGTAGGAACATCACTAAAATAATATTTTGTATTAAAATATACACACGCCACACATTTACATAGCGGAAGTAGTAAATAAGTGTGTTCGTTTACAATCCAAAATTTAAAATATTATTCTTGAAAATATAAAGTCTTTAAGGAAACTTCACAGCCCGCCAAGTTCATTCGCCCACTTCAGAATCCACAGTATCTGTAAAAATTTAAAAGTGGAAGGGATAAGTGTTTGTAAATACTTAGTGGGAAACCTCTTATTAATTGCACAAACTAAACATCAATTGTTTATAAGATGTGAGCCCCCGGAATTTCACCGGGTATATGCTTGGGTGGCGTGACCAACCCGTGGTGCCGGAACGACCGGACTAAATGCTTGCCAATATAAAGTTGGACTTATATGTGGGGCCAGTCGATAGCGGGCCAGACTCAAAATTTAATATTCAACGTTTGATAAGTGCAATTAAATAATAATAGAACACTCGGTGAAGAGCGAAGTGATTCCCCACCTTGCAGGTTTGTACCTACAAGTAAAATTTTTAAAATAAAAACATTGTTACTTATCCCTTCACTTTTGTAAATTGTAAGACTTGAATTCAATTTCAATATATAATCAAATATTATATATTAAAGTACAAATATTAATTAAGTGTGTAAAATCATCAAATAGCAAGTTATAAATATCGACCATAAACATGTAAACGGACCATTTCAAATTTTCTTAAAAATTTCAATTTTTGCAGATTTACACACCTAACTTTGAAAATTTACCATAAATCAACCATAAGTCCAATACTCCTGAAATTTTAATCATGAACTCCCAACTTCATGAATTTTATCTAAAAACTTTGATTTTATTTAAAATCTTAACCGATTATTCTCTGATCATAGCAATCTTCTACCGTTCCTGCAATTACGTCCAAAACCCTAGCTCTACTTCGAAAAATCACCACGAATTGAATACTAGTCCAAAAATTATGAAATTTGAAACCTAAGTTCAATCACAAGTCTAATTTCATATATAAAATTTTCAGAATTATCCACCGAGAGATTGGATCAAAAACGAAATTCCTTCACAAGTTATCCAGATTTTCGGTTTTTTATGCATATATGAAGAACATATCATTTTATATTCATTCTAACCCATATAAATTCATGATTTCTACTTCTAAAGCATATATATTCAAGTAATAAACATGATTTTGGTCATAACTCATGAATAAATTGAATTAAACATTCAAACATGAAGTAAAACATGTATAACATGCATATTACTCATCAAAACTCATTTTAATATCATTTAATTCACATATCATGCATAAACTTCATACTACCACTTAAATAATTACTCAATCAAGAAGATAAACTTACTTAGAGATAGGTAGCTACAAGAAATCTCTTCTCCTCCTTTCTATAAGTGTAGTATTTGTGTTGGTTTTTCTTGAACTTATGTTTAAATTTTCATGCAAGGTCACCTATGTATAGTAGAAGATGTGCTTGGAGGCTACTCAATACTCCCTCTTGACCGCCACTTTAAGAAGAGTGTGGAGGATTTTGGATAATCTTGGAGGTTAAGCAAAGTACACTTGTTATCTTAAGGTTAGAAGCCAATTTTGACTTTTCTTTTTACTAACCTTATCTTATCTTATCTTAATCTTGAAGCTTCTACAGTTCTCCTAATTTATTCCTAATTTTTGAAAATCAAGGGGAGTCCAAGAGTAGTCTTGTATTTTGTAGAAATAACACATATATACTATGAATTTAATAAGTAGAAATTGTGATTATTGGAATTTCTAATAAAATTTACTTATACTATCTTATGAAATAAAATTTAAACCCTTCTAAGACTCTAAATAAATTAGAAAGTCTATATACTAATCATAAAAATATATCGAGTAATCGATACACAATTCTTTTCTTAAAGAAACATTCATTTTTCAACTTATAACTTATGAAATAAATTACTATACTTAAGGACTTTATTAATTTTTATATCAAATACTTTAAGACATAAAATAAAGATCATATAAAAATTATAAAACTCAAGAAATAGCATGTATTGAGCAAATAATACAGTAATTGTAACTATCGAGTATTTAAAACACATAAACATGTTTTTTATGTAATTTTGAATGTAAATGCGTCACATAGATTCATGAAGAATTATAAAACATTTAGTAAAGCAAATAAGATCATGAAAAACTAGGGTATTACACTTGGTGATCCAATTTTCAATGTACGAGTTGTACACAAAATTTTGCCATTTGTTCCTAAACGGTTTGATACAAAATTTGTGCTATTGAAGAAGCCAAGGACACTGACACTCTAAGTCAGAATGAGCTTGTAAGTATTCTCAAAATATATGAGATGAACACAACTCAATCTGATGATACAAGTGAAGGAAAGAAGGTTATTGTTTTCAAAGGTGGAACATCTTCTAACAATGAAAATCAGTCCTTTGTGACTGAGGTTGAGTCTGATGAAGATGTTTTAGACCAATGTTACAACACTCCTGAGCACATTGTCTTCCTCACAAAGAAGTTCAACTCCTACCTGAAGAAGAAACTGAACAGATCCAAAGGAAATGTCCAACAAAGAACTCCTTTCAACAACACACCATCAGACCCAGAGAAAAGGAAGGATCAGAATCAATCAAGATAATTCAGAGGTAACAAATCAAGGTATGACCCTGAATTTAGAAAATCAGTTAGATGTGATGCATGTATTGGATTTGGACACTATGCAAATGAGTGTGCAAATACCAGATTAGACAGAAACTGAACTTTAATGTTACCTTTAGTGATGACTCAGATGATGAACCTGAAGGTTCTAAAGATGAGGAATTAGCTTTTTCTGCAAGGATTGATTATGATGATTCTTTAGATGATGATCTGGATGATCTAGACACTGATGTTGTTTCCAATGTTATAACATCAGAAACAATATTTGTCAAAAATCATTCAGATTTGAACTGCTTTAATGGGTGTGTTGATGAGACAGGTTTTAATGACATAAGGGATGATGATTCCAGTATAACCAAAGAGAATGATGATCTCAGAGAGACTGTGACAAAGTTGGAAGTCATTTTAACATGAAAGGATTTAGAAATTTCTAAGCTAAAGGAAGAATTGAAAAATTCTACCTTAAGTTTTAAGAAGTTTTCTAAAAGTTCTTCTATTGTAAGTGATTCTTTAACTACTGGACAGTCTAGCAAACATGGTTTAGGCTATTGTGGTGAGACTACTTCTAAATATGTGAGTAATCCTGTAAAATTTGTGAAGGGAAAAACTGAGCTTTTTGCTGAAACAAAGGTACATGTGATTGAAAAACCTGTTAAGAAGTATGTGTGTCACTATTGTTCTGAAATTGGTCATATTCGTCCTTATTGTCAAAAGATGAAAAGGGATATGGAAATTCAAAAAGTATTGTTTGAAATGTCTTCACATTCTAAGAAACACTGGTCAAAATCTGCTAAGAAAAAGAAAGAGCATCTTACTTGTAATGTTGTTCAAACTTCTCTGAAAGCATGTGTACCTGATCTATGGTATGGTTGTTCTAGACATATGACTAGTCATGTTAACTATTTATCTGATTATGAACCTTGTAATGGTGGAACTGTTACATATGGTGGTGGATCAAAAGGTAAAATCATTGGAAAAGGATCCATAAATGTTGAAGGTTTTCCTAAGCTTAAGAATGTTTTGCATGTTGATGGTTTACTTGCTAATCTACTTAGTATAAGTCAACTATGTGATGATAATTTGCATGTTGAATTTGATAAAGATTCATACTATGTTCTAAACAAGGATAATCAGTGTCTAATGACTGGAAATAGGTCAGCAGATAATTGTTATCTAATTGGAACAAACAAAGTATGTCATTTGTTAAATTGTGATGATAATGCCCTATGGCATCAAAGACTTGGACATGCAAATTATAGATTCATGCAAAAATTGGTTAAGTCTGAAGCAGTGAGAGGTTTACCTAAACTGAAGATTGTTACACCTACTGCATGCGGTTCATGCCAAAGAGGTAAGCAGGTAAGAATATCGCATAAGATGTTATCACATTGCACGACACATCGTTGTTTTGAATTACTGCATATGGATCTTATGGGTCCTATGGAAACTGAAAGCATTAGTGGTAAGACATATTCACTGGTTGTGGTAGATGATTACTCTAGGTTTACTTGGATTGAGTTTTTAAGAGAAAAATCTGAAACTTTTGATGCTTTTAAACCTCTTTACAAAAGATTTAAAACTGTTTTCAACATAAAAGTTAGCAGGATTAGGACTGATCACGGTATGGAATTTGAAAATAGCATGTTTTTAGAATTCTGTAATAAGAAAGGTATTGTCCAAGAGTTTTCTTCTCCTAAAACTCCACAACAAAATGGGATAGCTTAAAGGAAAAATAGAACTCTTCAAGAGATGGCAAGAGTAATGCTTACTTCAAAAAATCTTGCAAAGAAATTTTGGGCTGAAGCTTTGAATACAGCATGCCATATTGCTAATAGAGTCTATTTTATATTTGGAAGCAACAAAACCCCATATGAGATCTTGAACAATAAGAAACCGAATGTAAAATATTTTCATGTTGTTGGTTGTGTGTGTTACATTCTGAATGATAGGGATTAACTACATAAGTTTGATTCTAAGAGCGACAAAGGTTTTTTCTTAGGTTATTCTAGAAATAGTAAAACCTATAGAGTTTATAACCTTAGAACTAACACTGTTCAAGAATCTGTGAATGTTGTTTTTGATGATGATAAAAATATGATAGATGGAAATGATACTGAAGATGTGACTGAAGTTACTGAAGCTCCAAAAGAATCACTGACAACAGAGAATGTTACACCAAATGTTACAGCATCTGGTCCAACATCCCCTGTAGATTCAGTTGATACTTCACAGAACAATCAGTATACTCCAAAGAAGAATCCAGCTACTTGGATTACAAAAAGCCATCCTTCGAATCAGATCATTGGAGATGCTTCAGCTGGTGTTCAAATAAGAAGGAGAGTAAGTACAAACTGTGTTGATGTGGTAAGGTTTGTGTGCATGTCTTCAATATGTAATGTTGTGAATGCTCAGTGTTACTATTCTGAAATTAAACCTAAAAATGTTACAGAAGCATTAAAAGATGAAAATTGGATTAATGTTATGCATGAGGAACTTAGTCAGTTTGAGAGGAATGATGTTTGGTCATTAGTTCCAAGACCTGACAATGTCAATGTCATTGGAACTAAATTGATCTTTAAAAACAAAACTGATGAGTCTGGTAACATAATTAGGAACAAAGCTAGATTGGTTGCACAAGGTTACACTCAAGTTGAAGGTATTGATTTTGATGAAACATTTGCACCTGTTGCTAGGATAGAGTCCATTAGACTGTTACAAGCAATTGCATGTTACATTAACATTAATCATCATCAAATGGATGTAAAAGCTGCATTTCTGAATGTCATATTAATTGAAGATGCTTTTTGTAGAATAACCTAAAGGTTTTGAAAACCTACAGTATCCTGATCATGTGTACAAACTAAAGAAAGTCTTGTATGGTCTCAAACAAGCTCCTAGAGCTTGGTATGGTAGACTTACTGACTTTCTGTTGCAATTTGGTTTCATAAGAGGAGAGGCTGATAGAACCTTGTTCATTAAACATACCGGAGAAGACTTACTAATAGCTCAAATATATGTTGATGACATTGTTTTTGGTTCAACCTGTAACATTATGTTAAACAAGTTTGTTGAAGCAATGACAACAACATTTGAGATGAGCATGGTAGGTGATTTGAATTACTTCCTAGGACTTCAAATCAAACAAACGGATAAAGGTATTTTCTTCTCTTAGAGTAAGTATGCAAAGCATTTAGTGAAAAGGTTTGGTTTAGAAAGCTCAAAAGTCATGAAAACTTCAATGGGATCTACACAAAAGTTGTGTAAAGACACTGTTGGTCAAGATGTTGATCCAACTTTGTATAGATCCATGATAGGTAGTCTTCTGTACCTAACCTCAAGTAGGCCTGATATTATGTATAGTGTTTGTGTTTGTGCTAGGTACCAAGCTTGTCCCAAGGAGTCACATTTGAATGCTGTCAAGAGAATCATAAGATATGTGGCTGGTACAACTGATCATGGTAGTTGGTATACCAAAGACACAAGCAGTGCACTTGTTGGATATAGTGATGCTGACTGGGCTGAAGACATTGATGATAGGAAGAGCACGAGTGGTGGTTGCTTTTATATGGGTAACAATTTGATTTCATGGCATAGTACAAAGCAGAATTGTGTATCACAATCTACTGTAGAGTCTGAGTACATTGCAGCAGGTAGTTGTTGTACACAACTTCTTTTGTTAAGTAAAATGTTTAGTGATTATGGTTTAGAGAGTGACATTTTAACTGTATATTGTGATAACACTAGTGTGTTGGGAAAATAGGGGTGCCCAGAATCTATTCGGGATGAAATTTAAATACGAATTTAAATACAACTATTACTAGCATGAATTAATCCTAATTAATTCAAATAATAATTCCAACAACAAATTTGACATCATGCATGTTGAATTACTTCACATATAATCTATGGCGGAAATAATCAAGATGTTATGTGATTAACGTACCTCTCATAGAACTTGACCTTTGAATAAATGGGACTAACACGTACGCGCTTTACCAACCCAAAAGCCTTCTCAAGTATTCCCTTTCACCTTATTCGATCACCGGTGGGAGATGCTATCGAATAATTTAAATAACTAAGGAAAAAGAAAAATATATATGCTCTTGATTTTTCCAACGCAAGGAATTATGTACTTGGGGATGAAATAATCATCCCCTATTTATAGGTAGTGATGGCCGAAATTTAGAGGGATATTGGGCCTTGGAGAAAATCTTTTCTTAGACTCTAAGAAATCTTGAATATATCTCATATATTCTTTTCTCCATAATAAAATATTCCACAAAAATCTCACTCACCTATATTACTATGATTTTCGAAAATTACTAGTAGAGAATCCAAGATTTGGATCTTCTTGAATATATGAGATAATCTTGTATTATAAGAATACCTATCTTCCATAATATTTTTTCAAGAAAATCAACAAAATCTTTTCTCTCCTAATAAGGCCCTTTTTCGAAAATATAGAGGAAAAAATCAGCATTTTATTTTCTTTTTATTTTAATCATCTTATCATTATTGGGCTACTTAATGGGCTACTTGAGGGGCCTTTAAGGAGAATTAAGATTGGACCTCCTAATGGTCTTCTGAATTTCAATATTGAGCCCCAATATAATTCAATCCATTAATATTAATTATTACCACTAATAAATTAATATTGCACCATCCATCTTAATCCATATTACGATAATATGGGCTCCCGGTTATTATTTCCCGCGTTTAAGATTATCAAGTCCATTAATTAATTAAGTTTCTGAATAGCTCTAAATTAATTAATATATTTCACCTTGGAGTAAAGACAGCTCAACATTATTATCCGTACCGAAGAAACTGATTCTTCACTTGCAAGATTTGGTACGATAAAACTTCTGAGCCCACCAAGGGGACTAATCACACGAGCCGCACTCACACGCGTTTCTCCGTATTAAATCTTAGCAACCGTCGTATGATTAATATTACTGCCCAAGACACAAAGTTCGAAGTCATAATGATTCTCACCCAACATGAATCAAAGCAGTAACCATTAAGCACACACGGTCCTATTTAAGTGACGGAGATTAAGAAATCAACAACCACTGAGGTCCAATTCTTCACATTTCAGAACAGAAGAATTTATCCTCGCTGTAGGTCCTCTTCAACACATACTAAATGTGCTAGTGCAATCTCTTAGTCAAGACAGACCAATCTGAGCCTTACACATCGACCTTTCACGGCGGATTGTTCAATTCCACCTAGGTCATGAAAGTGTACGTTTAGTTACAAGGAAACTGTTAATGTTGTCTTCCGTGATCGGGTATCACCACATTAACTACAATGTAACTAGTACCATTTATTGAACGGTTTGCAATAGAAATTCAACATTCAATCATAACTAAAGCAAATGTAATAAAAGAATTATTATCATAAAACGAGTGTTTGATACACGAGTTATACAAAGTAAAAGCATACTTTCACGTATAACTCCAACATAGTGCTATCAACATTTCGAAAAATCCAGTTCAACACTCACTTACTAAACACATAAGTATTAGACATCATTTCATAAGGGATCTTGTAGAAAAGAATATTGTGAAGTTAGAATACATTCCCACTGAAAATCAATTTGCTGATGTGTTTACTAAAGCATTAGACCATGAGAGATTCTCATTCTTGAGGAAATCTCTTAGTATGTGCACAATCTGAATAACTGTGAAGCGGATGTTATTATGTATGCTTAAACATCTATAACAACATCAGGGTATATCTTATTCTTGTCTTTTATTTCATAATTTCTTTGTAAAATAAATCTGGACTAAGTATGATTGTTGTGTAAAAATAAAGAGGAATCACTCTTCTCAAATGCATAATAAGTTTTTGAAAAAGCACATCAAGATGTAACTAATTCACTGAGTAACTATGGAGCACGGAGTTTGCTACTACGATGTCTTCTTTTCAAAAGGTGATTAGTAAAACATCAATATGTCACAAATCCATTGAGTAATTATGGGGCAAGGAGTTCCCTGCTACGATGCACTCTCTTGAAAAGATGGATCAATGTGAATAAAAGTGCTAAAATTGTTTGATGAAAATTGCGGCATTGGATGATAAACCGATGTTGAAGTGTGTGTTCCAATTTTGAATACAACATCATATGTTGTTCGTATTTATTTTCTGAGTCAAGTTATGAACCGATTTTTCAGGGATTTGTTTTTTTTAATTCCCACATGATAAAACCCACGTTTTTTTATTCATGTCGTGCGTAATTTCTTTTTTTTTAATTAAAATTCGGATGTTAGATTATGAGAAACCCACGATCTCTTCATGGGGGAGTGGAGGATCCTCACATAATTAATCCAGAATTTTCTTTTGTGGGTAACTAAAAATAACTTCCGTATCCTTTCTTCTATAAATATCCTTCGTGACTTATGTTTAATTTTTTGTGTTTAGAATATGAGTAAAGTTCAGTATTTTTCATATAATTGTTGAAAGCATTGTGTTCGTATTCTAGGGTTTAAAGTGTTATTTCTTTTAAATTTTATTTCACTTGCATTTTTCTTAAGTACTTAATGGCTGGAAAGCAAAAGAAACCCTCTCACATTTCCAAAACTCCCTCAAACTCTCTACCTTCTCAAACCTCGAACCTAAATCTTCTAGCAGAAATGGCCTCAAGCCAAAACCCGTATGCTACTCCTGCTGCTCCATCATCGAGTGCAACACCGCCTTCCACTCTAACTCCTGTTCACGCCTTTCCAGTGAACATCTCCAAATGAGGCAACTGTTGATCAACTTGAATCAATTGCACGCGGTATTGCTCAAAGCCTTCAAGGAAGCCCTGTTGTTCCTAAACTAACCATTGGCTCGATAGAAGTCGATGTTGCTTCTTACCTGAACCAAACTAAAAAATCTTCACCTACTGTACAAGTCGAAGGCACCTCTTCGATTGCTCAACCAGAAATTCCTCAATCCTCAAGCCAAGCCAAAAACCATACTGCTAATATTTCAAAAAATGTTGAAACAAGTGATCAAGCTATGGAGGATGCTCCCATTGCCGAGGAAGCTGTTGCTGAGGAAGTTAGGGAACAAAGCCCTAATGTTGAAGTTCCTGATGTGGAGATGCCAGAGGAAGACAAGGAAGAATCAACCAAAACTGATTCTTCAATGTCTAAGGACTCTGAGCCTGCTCCAATAGCCAAAGCTGTGAAGAAGAAGGGTGGTAAGAGAAAGAGGAGCCCTGTTCAATCAAGGAGAAGATAGGAAGAGCAAAGAAAAGAGTGAACTACTCTGAAACCTCAAGGAAAAAAAAAAGAATGATGAAGGAGATGTTGTTTCACGTCCTATTCAAGTGTTTTCTGAATCTGACAAGGAGTCAAGCCCAAAGGACTCAACTGGAAGTGAATCTGGTGGCTCTCAAAGCCAGGGGAAAGAAGCTTCTGATGAAAGTGATGTACCCATTATTAAACTGAGAAGGAGAGCCAGAGTCAAGCTGAGAACAAAAAGGAAGTTTGAATATGCTGCTGGTGGTGCTGGAACAAGTGCAGCAGTACCAGAACCTGAGGATGATAGTAGTAGTCCGAAGAGTAGCTCAGAAAAGACCAAGACCGATTCTGACAGAGGTAATGAATCTGAACACTCTGTAGAACAAGTTAGTACTGATGATGATGATGAATCCTTGGAACAAAAGATAACTAGGTTAAGCAAAAGAAATCTGTTAATTGAGAGGAAAATTAACATTGATGAATTCGAATCTAAGGGTCTTGTTAGATACTTAGAGGAAAGGAGTTTGATTCATGCTGTGACCTTTGCTGATGCCTTTGTTACTAATTGGGTTTATGAATTTCATGCTTGTCTGAAGAAGAATCATGCTAGAAGAAATTCTAGATGGTATGGGTCTGTGAGATTTAGGGATAGGAATGTACCTTTCACTCCTGAGCTAATTAATCAGTTTTTACATGTTGAGAATGTTGAGGAAGAAGAGGTTCCTCATATGGATGAGATTATTCATACTCTAACTGGAGGTAGAGTGAACAAGTGGAAAAAGAATATGTTTGCTGCTTCATTAACTTCACTGTATTCCGTCTTACACAAACTTGTGGTGTATAACTGGATACCTTCTACCAACTCAACAAAAGTGACCAGGGATCAAGCTATTCTGATGTATAGGATAGGTGTGATGAAATTTTTTAACCTTGGATTGGTTATTTATCATCACATGATGAAATTTACTGGGAAGATCTCTGAAAAAAGACAACTTGCCTTATCCTGTGTTGATATATGGCTACTTAAGGAGTCATAATTTTGTCCATAGGAGAAATGAATTGTTGAGGGGGAGAGTAAGTTTGATGGGCATATCTCACTACTTGTTTTCTGGGAATAGAGTGCTAGATTTACCCTTACAGGAAGATGCTGATGAAGAAAATCCAGAACAAAATTAGCCTGTTCCTGATCCTGCTCCTGCACAAGATACTGCACAGAATGCTGGGAACATACCTAGCAACATTCCCGCTCCTACAACTCATACCTTGAATATCTCACCCGAGTTTATTCAAACTCAACTGAAGCACTTGCAGGACTCTATAGATGAACTCCAATTCCTAAAGAACTACTGGGAAAACCTACTTTCTGCCACAACAGGGGGAGTACCAGTTGCTGCTGCTGTTCGAGGAGTTGAGATTCATGAGATGGATGATGTTGTTGAACCTGCTGCTAAGGTTGCTGAAGAAGGAAGTGCAGTTGCTGATGAAGCTATTGCAACTGGACCTGATGATGCTGGGAGAAGTGCAGATGCTGCTGAAGATGTTGTTGCAAACCTTGCAATAATTCATATCCAGGAAGCAGAGGAAGAGGAGCTGTATGGTGATCTGCCAGATATTTCTGCCAAAGTTTGAGTTGATTTAGAGACTAGAGGAAGCACAATCCATGGGGGAGCTTAGTGCAAGATGCTTGTAGCTGCAGCTGTATATTTTATACAGTGATATCAAGTTCATTATTGTGTTAACTCTAAGTACCTTTGTGTTATTTATGCTTTTGATTAGTTTGCTCTAATAGTAAGTTTTAATTTCTGAAAGATAATATTATATTAGTTGTTAGGTTATTATATTAGAATTGATAGAATTTATTTCAGTAAGTTGTAATTTGAATGGGTAAACACTATGTTACTCATTTTGATTATTTTAATGAGCATACATGATGATGTTCATTTGGTTTGAGTGAGCAAATGTTTTTTCATTCTGTTTTTTGGTGAAATTAACTTATTGTTATTTCATCTCGATTTTGGTGATTCAACTTAAAGTTGTTCATCTTGTTTTTTTACTATTTTGCTACACAAGTGTGAAAAGCTAAGTGTACAATACGATGTTAATCTCTGTTGTACATACATCACTGACTTATATATTGAGAAATATATACATCAGGTGTGTTGTAGCAGAAAGGTCAAATTGGGGGAGATTGTTAATGTTGTTGGTAGTGAAGTATTCACTATTACTTTGAAACAACATGAATTTGCCCTTTCTTCTCATTAACTAACACTTTATGATCAAATGTTGTTTTAGATGTTTTAACATGCAGGATGAAGATCTAGAATGATCTACAAGTCTCTGGAATACTCAATGTTGCAGTGAATGTTGCAAGCATTGGTTGCAACATGGGCAGTTATGGGTTCTAGAAGGATCTACAAGGACCTACACGATCCAGGCTATTCCAGAATGGTTTAGAATGATCTAGATAAGGCGGTTGCATCAAGAAATATAAGAAATAAAGATAAGATCGTGGAGATAACATAAGATCATGGAGCAGTTACATGAAGAAGTTATTTCGGATTGAAGACCTCAATCTATAAATAGAAGCCGAAGTCTTCAGTACCAAGTGTGGAGTAAATAAGTACACCTACTCTAGTGTTGATCCTGAGTTCAAAGGTGATAGGGCAGTTATTCCAACATTTATGTTATGACTAGAAGTTTAGTACATCTAGCATAACTTGCGATCGATCCTATATCCATAGATAGAGAGATCATAGATATAGAGTGAGATCAACTTTGACGGTGTATAGTGTTATACACCTAGCCAATTTAGATTTGATAGGTGATATCAAGTCTTGTTTCCATTGTGAACGATTTACTCTTCACACAACTTTTGTATAACTACTTTTGTTATAGTGAACGTTTTGCCGTAAGACTGGCACAAACTATTTTATATAGTTTGTGTTAAACAAGTATTTCTTCTTGCAATTTTGTGTTTAAGTCTTCTGCTGTATACGTTTTTATCTCTGATTTTCCAGATTGTTGTAGTATTTGCTTTAACATCCGTTACAACATCTATACTTTCTAACACACGCACACCTTCAGAAGACATTCAAGACTGAAGCCTGAAGACACAAAGAGCACTATCACTAAACTTAAGTTTGTCTTTCTAATCTGGCTAACTAAGTGTCAGGGTGAAAAGCATGATCCTGAGATCATTGCTAACTCATCAGTCCCGAAGGAGTCAGGTTGCACTGAGTATTTGGGAAAGACTTGGAGTAGGATCCAAGCAAACAAAAGGAATATCAGCGCTGGACCATGTACGTAGATAAGGACAAACCTTAACTCAGATAAGACAAGACTGAACTGAAGAATGAGCTCTGACATTCTCACCTACCTGAGGATGTGTACCAATCAGAGGAGGACAAGTCATGTACGGACCCTGACTTAAGCCTGACATCCCTGCAGAGTTCAACGGGCATGCATTAAATGCATTTACCAAATCCACGCAAGTAAGCGGCTGCATGAAGACTTATGTCCGTTTGAAATATCCTACAAGAAAGGTGACTAGAAGGCTATCTCTCCAAGTGATAGTTTTTTAAAATCATCTATAAATACAGAAGACCTTGGCCCAAATAAGGTTATGGAAAATTTTGAAGCCAAGAAATTACTCAAGACTCACAAGCATTCAAGAATTCAAAGAAGCACTCGAAATCCTCATAAATTTCCCAAGTGTTCCTTATATTCTAGAGTCATCTGTATTCCAAGAACTTAACTTTCATATCCTAAGCTTAGAGTGATAATCCAATCCTTAGTTTAGCTTTGTCTAGTAAGGATTATCACACCTTAGTTGGAATCCAAGCCAAAACCAAAACCATAAGCTGAGTCAATGTTAGGTTTGTTGGTTGAGGTAGTTAGTGGTTAAGGAAGGAGGACTAGAACACATGAATTCTAGGGATCAGTGTGGTTGATCATTGCACACCTTGACACGTTAAAAATAAGCTAATCCATTAAGGGATTCTCCTGTTCAATCAGGACCGTGGACGTAGGAGCTTGAGTCTCTGAACCACGTTAAACTGCTCTGTGTTCTTTATTGCTTTGATTTTGTGCTTAACTCTTTATCATTTATTCATTGCATACTTTGTCAGTGTTGAATCAATCAGCCTGACCTTGAAACTCAGTGCACTGCCCTTTTAACCACGACTTCATAACAAGGAAAACCTCAGTTTTTAGAAATCACTAAACAAGTCTAAATCTTTCAGGGCTCACATATTCCGCACTCAGGCATAAATAGATAGTTAGCCAACCGACTTGCTTCAGATCTGTTAGTAGGTGTACTATTTATTCAGTGCTTAACACTAAACTCTGAGTAGAGGGACTCAGTTTAGAAAAGATTTGTATACGTGTATTCCCCCCATACACCTATCTTAGACTTGCCCGGGACCAACAAGTGGTATCAGAGCAGTGGTTCAAAAGACATTGACTTTGAATACTAATAGTGTCAGAAGTGAAACTGGTGGTGGTCACTGAAAATATCTAAGTTGCATTATTTCTGAAAACTTACATCATGACTTCAAGGAGGCTCGAAGCTTCTTTGCCTGAATTCTCTGTCTCTAATTTTATCTATTGGAGATTCGGGATGGTTGCACATTTGGAGACTATCCATAACCAGATGCATATGGTCGTCAAGAACGGCCCTATCAAGATCACCATACCCAACGGTCGAGGACTAGGATATGATGATTTGCCCATTGGAGTGCTGGTTCCAAAGCCCAGACATAAGCTCAATGCTAACCAGATCAAGATGATTGGACTAGATAATGTGGCTATGAACATCATTCTCCACACAGTGCCATTCGAGGAGTCAACGAGACTGATGCATCTGACGACTGCTAAGGAGGTATGGGATGAGGTGAACCAGATGTGCGAGGGATATGAGAAAATCAAGGAGAATAAGAGAAACATTGTCATTCAGAAGTTTGAAAGCTTTGAAATGCTGCCTGAGGAAAATATTGATCAGATGGAGTCAAGATTCATCAAGATGATGAATGAGTTAGTGCTCTTAGGAAAGGAAGTTCCTAAGAGAGAAGTTGCTTCAAAGGTCCTGAACTCTCTCCCTGAGAAATGGGACAATATTGTTATCATGCTTAAGAACACTTAGGATTTGAGCATCATCACTTCAGCTACTTTTCTCTAAACTTAAAGCTCTTGAATTGAACCTGAATAAGAGGAAGAAGAAAGTAGTGGTTGAAGAGGAGGAGAAAGCCCTTGAGAAAAATATGGCTTTCAAAGCCAAGTCAGAACCTATTGAATCACCATCAAAGTCATTGATGGAGATGAGTAAAGAAGAGCTCGATGAGGAGTATAGTGTGATGGCTAGAAGGTTTGAGAAGCTGAATTCAAGATTTGGTCATTATAAAAGTACTATTAGGACACAAGAGATAGGAAATCTGATGGAGATCACAACAGTTCTAGAAGGTATAAAGACCGGAGGAACCCAGACCAGAGACGCGATCGAGGTGAAGAAAGAAGGTACTCTGACCCGAAACCTGATCATAAGGAGTTGGACCAGAGACATGCTCGTGATAACAAGTACTCTAGCAGACCTGAGAGCTCATCAAGATGGAGGGAACCTGACTAAAAAAGGAACCCTGATGTAAGAAGAGAAAGTGGAGATGATCCAACCAAGTGCTACAAATGTAACAAAACCGGACATTATTAATATGATTGTCCAGAGCTGAGTGCTAGAGAGAGTGAGGACAGGAGGACTAAGAGAGACCAGAGGTATGTGGATAGGAGAGCTATGCTCGCTGAAGATGCATCAGACTCAGATGGTCCTGAGCAAAGGTCGCCTGATCTCTTTTCTAACGACGAGTACGATGATCTCTGCCTCATGCCTAGGAGGAACCTGAAGTAAATTCCAACTCTGAGTGTGCTTCATACACTGGTCAATATCCTGAGCCTAGCTTAGAGTCAGCTAGAGAAATGAACCTTCAGCTCTGTCTCGAGCAATTGATGGTTGATTTCTCCAGGCTGCAGGAAACTAATGTCTTCTTGGCTAAGGATAACGAAAAATTGAGTACTGAAGTTCAAACACTGACTGACCAATTGACTCGGTCAGATTTGAAGGAAGCCTCTCAAATGGTAAGGCTTACTCAAGAGCTTGACATGGTCAATGCTGAGCGCCTTCCAAGAGTGAAGCTTCTTAAGGAACTAGCTAAAAATCAGTTAGTCAAGATGAATGAACTAAAGGAACTCAAGAGTAAGTTTGATGACCTTTTTGGCAGACATGAAATCCTGAAAAAGAGTGAGGACACTCTCAAGAAGAAGGTAGCAGCAATGAATAAATCCTCAGTGGTTGTGGAGGAAATAAATAGCTGCCAAAAACTTGGGAATGAAAGATCTGGAATTAGCTTTGATTTCAGGAAGTCCTCACAAGGTCAGTCTCATGTTGCTTCAGGTAGCAACACTGAGAGGGTGTTTGTTCAGGCTTGGCCAAGTACTAAGAAAGTTATGTACAAGGCCCGCTAAACTGACAAGGGCAAAGAAACTATTGAGACAGTCAGGGTTGCCCCCAAAACTGTGAAGCCAAAACCTAAGGGAAAGGCTAAACAACACCAATAGGCCCCTGAGAGCTCAGGTCAGGGAACTTCTCAGCACAAGCAGAGGAGGACTCATGCCAAGAGACCTTAGACTGTTTAACAGAGTTATTATCATACTTGGTAATACCCTCAGGGAAGGCCGAATATGATAGCACCTCCATGATTTTGGCAACCTGATGCCTATAACTATTTTCCAAATCCTCACTTGTCTAGGGGGAATAGAAAATAAGGCCCCAGTTAGGAACAAGCCCCAAGGCCTGCGGCACCTAGGCCTAGGAGAAATAGGCGGCCTGTCCCAAGGTCAAACACTGAGGCTCCTATGCCTCCTAAGCCTTACACTCATACACCATCTTCCTCTAAGGCAAAGAAGAAGAAAGTTGTGTACGTGGATGTGAATGGAAGACAAATCTACTCCTCTGAGGCAATCAGGGTTGTTAAGCAGATTTGGGTTCCTAAAAGTACAACCAACACCATAGGACCCAACACCCAATGGGTTCCTGAAGCCTAATTTCATTGCAGACGGCTGTGGGCTACAGGAAGAGAAAGGATGACTCACTTAGAGTTGTTTGGTACTTAGACAACGGATGCTCAAGCCACATGACAGGATCAAAGAGTCTCCTTTAGGACTTCACTGCCAAAGATGGCCCATAGGTAACTTTTGGTGACAACTCTAAAGGTTTAACCAAAGATGGAAAATGTGTCCTATGTTGAAGGACTGAAGCACAACCTGTTGTCAGTAAGCCAGTTCTGTGACAAAGGTTTTAGTGTTGAGTTTTCATCGAATATTTGTTTGGTCAAGAACAAATCAACACTTCAGGTGCTTCTTACAGGTATTAGAAAAGGTTATGTTTATTTAGCTGATTGGAGTAGCACTATTCCTGATACTTGTCTCGTTGCTAAAAGCTCTTCAGAGCTCAGTTAGTTATGGCGTAAAAGATTAAACCATCTGAACTTCAAGATTCTTAACAAAATCTCTAGACTTTCACTTGTTGAAGGTTTACCTAATGATGTTTTTAACAAGGATCATATGTGCAGGGCTTGTCAGGAAGGGAAGCAGGTCAGAGCTACATTCAAAGATAAAGCTACCTTCTCCACTTTAAGAGTTCTTCAGCTCTTGCACATGGATTTGTTTGGTCCTGTAACACCTGTGAGTATGAATGGTAGGAAATATACCCTTGTGGTCATTGATGATTATTCTAGGTATACTTGGGTTATTTTCTTGTTAAATAAAAAGGGAACACAGGTGAAGCTTCCAGAGTTGCTCAGGGGACTCATCAATGAGCAGAATCAGTCTATATCAAGAATCAGATCTGACAAGGGTACTGCATTTATAAATTTGTATATATCTGATTTATGTGATAAACTTGGTATTGCTCATGAGACTTCTGCAGCTAGAACCCCACAACAAAACAGTGTCACTGAGAGGAGGAACAAGACACTGAAGGAAGATGTCAGGACAGTGTTGGCTGAGTCAGGATTGCCCAAGAAGTTTTGGGCTGAGGCAATCAACACTGCATGTTATACTTAGAATTGATCCATGCTGAACAAACAACATGCTCAGACCCTATATGAGATATGGAACAAGAGGAAGCCTCGTATCTCTTATTTCCATATATTTGGGTGTAAATGCTTCATCCTCAACAATGGGAAGACCCAATTAAAGGCTTTTGATAGCAAGTCTGGTGAAGGAATATTCTTAGGATATTCTAAGGTCAGTAAGGCATTCAGGGTCTATAATTGTAGGACCCTTATTGTGGAAGAATCACCACATGTTGTGTTTGATGAATTTGTTACTGAGCATAGATCAAAGATTGTGGATCCTTACTCTGGGGAGGTCACAAGGAGAGAGACAAGGGTTGAGTTTGAAGAATCAACCTGATCCAAAGGTCAAAGTTGTGCCTATTCCATGCTGGGATAATGACGATGATCAGGAAGATAACACTCAGGCCGCTCCTAAAGTCAGCACTTCAGGGATTGTTGAGCCTCTTACCGGGGAACAGACTCAACCTAAGGTAAGTACCGTCAATGACGATGCGGTCGCAGCTGAGACAGCTACTGAGTCACCATATTAAGGGGGAAACAATGTCCCTTACATTGAGCTTGTAAATCCCTTATATTCATTTTCCTGAGCTTATAGAACCTGTAGATACTAACATTATAGGTACATCAGGGACAACTCCAGCAAAGAGAACATGGCTAGAAGATCATCCCATTGACCAAGTCATTGGTGATCCAACTGAGGGAGTCAAGACCAGAAGGTTCCATGGTGAGAGTACTCTATTTTATTGCTTTCTCTCTGAGCAAGAGCCTCAGAATATAGAAGAAGCTCTCACTGACTCGAACTGGATCATAGCCATGCAAGAAGAGTTGAATTAGTTCACAAAGAATCAGGTTTGGGAACTGGTAGATAGACCTAGGCATCAAGGCGTAATTGGTACCAACAGGTTCTTCAAGAACAAGAAGGATGATAATGGAGTTGTAGTGAGTAACAAGGCAAGGCTGGTTGCTAAAGGATATTGTCAGTATAAAGGAATAGACTATGATGAGACCTTTGCCCCAGTGGCTAGGCTAGAAGCAATCAGGTTGTTCTTTACATATGCAATATTCAAAAAGTTTAAGGAGTATCAAATGGATGTGAATAGTGCTTTTCTTAATGGTATACTCAATGAGAAGGTATATGTGGAACAATCCCCAGGGTTTGAGATTGGAGACAAGGTGTACCACTTAAAGAAGACATTGTATGGACTTAAGCAAACTCCTAGAGCTTGGTATGATACTCTCTCTCAATTCCAGACTGACCATGGGTTCAAGAAGAGAACTGTGGATAGGATATTGTTCACGATCACTGAAGGTGATGACATTCTCTTGGTCCAAATATATGTGGATAACATCATATTTGGATCACCAAATCATTAGCTCTGTGAGGAATTCTCTAAGTTGATGACTGGTAAATTTGAGATGTCTATGATAGGATAGATGAACTTCTTTTTGGGATTGCAAGTTAAGCAAACTGATCAAGAGATTTTCATTAATTAGGTTAAGTATACAAAAGACTTGATTTAGAATTTTGGAGTTCAGAATTACAATCCAGCTAGGATCCCAATGAACAAAAATTGGAAGATGGATCCTGCACTGATGGGGTATCAGTGAATCAAACTGAGTATAGAGGGCTGATAGGATCATTATTATACCTGACTGCAAGTAGGCCTGACGTATTTTTTACAGTTGGTGTACGTGTCAGGTATCAGTCTGACCCCAAGAAAAGTCATCTTGAGGCTGCAAAAAGGATACTGAAACACTTGAAGGAAAAGTCAATTTAGGACTTTGGTATCCTTCAGATGTCAACCTAGAGCTGACAGGGTATTCAGACGCTGATTATGGAGGTTGCAGGATTGATAGGAAGTCAACCTCAGGGACATGTCAAGTTGATCTCTTGGTTTTCAAAGAAGCAGAATTCTGTAGCAACATCCACAACTCAAGCTGAGTATATGTTTGCTGGTAGTTGTTGTGCTCAGATTTTATGGTTGAGGCAACAATTGAGAGACTACCAAGTGTTTGCAAATGAGGTCCCAATTTATTGTGACAATAATAGTGTTATAGCTATCACTCAGAATCCAGTACTTCATACAAGGTGTAAGTACGTGGATATTACGTATCATTCCACAAGAGATCATGTGGAGAAAAAGGACATCTGGATGGAGAAGATTCACACTGATAGGCAGAGAACTGACATCTTGACTAAGCCTTTGGCTGAAGCAAGGTTTTTGGAACTATCAGTGGAGTTAGGCCTCTTAGATCCGGGAGAGCAGTCGGTGTAGAATTAAGGAAAAATCAGGTTCAGAGTCGACACTGATGAGGTATCAGGGTACTACAATATTGCCCTGACTGGTATGTACTTCTAACCTTGACTTTGAATATGAATCGTCGTCCTGAATTTCCTTCAATCCTAAGAATCACATTAAACGTATTTTGTTATCATTAAAAGTGCAACTTTTGATATTTAAACCCATGCGTGTCAGAGCATTTAATGCGCACAATTACTTTTTCATATACGTGTCCGTATTATACGGAATATGACTGATGTGATCAAAAAACATTTTTTTGAATTAATCCTGGCCCCTTATTTCAAAACCTTTCGAATTCAGATTTAATCTCAGCCGCTCGTCAGAGTAACTGTTTGACTAAACATCAAGAGTATAGCCATTTGAGATTTCTTACATTTCCAAACTTACAATTGCACACAGAGTTTTCTCTCACACTCAGAACTTTGCAAACTTGAAATCTTCTTTTCTCAAAACACAAATGGCTTCTTTAGACAACGATTGGACTATTGTTGATTACGCTTCCGTAGTCCAGAACAGATAAGTCCACATTGGGCAAATCATTGCCATGGAAGGACCGTGCTTAAAGGTGGAGGAGATTAAGCCAGTTTTTAATTGGATTTCCAAGGCTGGATTAAGGACGTACTTCACCAGGAGACCCAAACTGGTGGTTCCAAAGGCGGTGGTAGAGGCATATGTGAAGATGTATACCACAGTCAACAGTAATTTGCTCACCAGGGTGACTATTGATGTGCTCGAGGGAAAGAATACGAAGGAAAACCCCATCTTTGAGCAAGAGGAGAGGGAATTCGACCTCAGGTCGATGGTCAAAGAGGTGTTTGCATTGCCTCACATTGGGGTTAATCCAATCACCTACCAAGAAAATAATGAAGGGCCATACTTGTAAAGGTTCACGAAATCAGGCTCACCAGATTTCCACACCAGAATGCACAAGGACAACTTCAAGCCTGAGTACAGGGCCCTTGTGGACATTATAAGCAAGATCATCATGAGGAATGTGGGTTCCCATGTGTTGTGAGTCGTGACAAAATTAGGATCATGGGTGCTATTATTGACCAAGCTGAAGTCAATTGGGAGGACTACTTCTTGGATGCTTTGGCCATTAAGGCACAGGAGAAGGTCAAGCGAGATGATAAGAAGAAGGATATCACAATCAAAGAAGTGCTTCATTTCAGGGCATGGTTGTTAATGCTCATCACCAATGCCTTCCCTGACTGCTCCTTTGACATGGAGATGGATCTTCATGTCAAGAAGATCATGTTCTCTTCTGAGAAGGTTACATATCCAATTTTAGGACAAGCTGGCCCAAATGCTCCTCCCAAGGGCCAGAAGAGGAAGACTGTGCCCAAGGCTAAGAAGCCCACGAACCGAAACTTGATCGAGGAGGTGGATGACCTCATGAAGAAAGCTGAGGAGGTCTTTGAGACTGCTACTGAGGAGTCTGAGAAGATGAAGGAAGCTGCGAATGAGGCTGAGAAAGCAGCTGAGGCTGAGAAGGAGAAGGAGGGGGGGAATGAAGGGAGGTGGCACAAGAGAAATTGAAGGGAATTAGGCTGAAGGGAGTTGTAATCAGGGAACCTATTGTTGGGAAGAGGACCAAGAAGGCTGCCACTGAGCCTGAGGTCTCTGACACTGAGACAATGGTTGATGGTGTCATTATTCGCAAACCTAGGACCCATCTAAGGCTGAGGAAGAAGTTCCAGAGTTCACCAGTTAGCACGATGGGGATTCTGAGCCCGGTGAAGGAGAAGGAGGTTGAAGGAAGGGGGAATGAATACTCTGACTTACACCAAGCCAGATAGGTCATCAACTCTGCACCCATGTTGCAAACTGACCCCAACCAAAATAAACCTGAACCAACACCCACTGATTTTGTCAACCCTGAACCCACAACCACTGAGCCCGCTGAACCCACCAATCCCACTGAACCCAACCCCAATCCCATTGAACCTCAAACATCTATCCCAACACCCGCAGACTTCCTAGTCACTGACAAAAACCTCAAACTTCCCACACCTTCAAATCCTAAAGAACCCACACCCAATCCCGAAGCCTCAACCCACTAGGAGGGGGAGGAAGATGACGATACCTCCATGGATCTATTTGAAAATTTGACCAGGAGCAAGGCTAAAGAGTGGGTGGTGAGGTATTTTCCAGGTTTAAACAACTATCCATCATTAAGAAGTCATGTCGCAGATTTGAAGGCTTAGCTCGAGTATAAGCAAGCAAATATGCCAGATCAGCGCATGATGGTGGAATCTAGAGGATGGAACTTCTGGTGTGGAGAAGAAGCTCGATTGTGCACTTATTTTGGGATTACAAGCAACCTTGAGGTCCTTGACATGGATGCGATGAGGGAACTTGTTACCAAAATGAAGGTGATGAGGAAGGAGAAGGGTAAGTTTGGTGATACCCCTGAGAAGGAGGATAGAGATGAGGATGAAGATGGAGTTGACGATAAGGGGGAAGTTAGTGAGAAAGTGGTAGAGGAGTTCACTGCTGAACTCGAATGAAGGAGCGAGGATGGCAAGGGGGTCAGAGCTCAGGGTGGAGAGAATGTGAAGGAAACAGGATCCAAGGGTGGATCAGTTGATAAGTCCAACAAGGTTGGAACTCATCCGCCGATGAGGCAACTATCGATAAAGGGATCCCTGTCCTGAGGCAAAGGTGGAAGTTGCTAAGGTACCCATGAAGACACATAGTTTTGATGGGTCATTCTCTGAGGAGGACCGCCTTGAGATTCGAGTTGGCTCAGTTGAGCCTAAAAGGCAGGCGACTGAGACCACTCCACAGGTTCCCTTAGTGTATCCTGAAGAGGAGACTGAGAAGGCAGGGGCTGTCAAAGGAAAATAGCCAATGACTGAAGGTGAGGAGGACGATGAAAACGAAGATGTCCAAATCACAGGTGTAGCCAAGGGGAATTTCACTAACATATCATAGTGAAACAAGAGAAAACTGATGGGTTACTTGCCAATCTTGCTAACAAAATGGATGTATTTGGAGATGAGCAAGGCAAGAAGATCAAGACCCTAAGGAAGCATTACAAATGGATGAAGAAGGCCCTTGGTGTTGATCTCATCTGGAACAAGTATCAAGCAAGACTTGTTGGGATCAACAACACCAAAGTCATGAGGATGGAGCAGACTCTGAAGGCTGCATTGGAGACCATGGATAAGGAGAGGAAGGCCGCACTAAAGCTGATGAAGAAGACAGTCAAGCAGGCCCTGAAGCAGTCTGAGCTAAACACTCAATCATTTCTCAACAAAGCAGTGGAGCAGCTGACTGAAAAGTCATCTGAGTTGTTCACTAAGGCCATCTCTGAGCAGTTAGTGAAGTTGATGTCAGAGTCGGAGGGAATCATGAAAAGGCCGACTGAAACTTAGAGCACACTGAGAGCATCAAAGGAGGAATTTTAGAAGAAGTTAGGATCAGGGCTGGCTCAGTTGAAACATTAAGGAGCTGGAATTCAGATTTGTGTGGAACTCGTAAAGGAGCAGTTGAACGTAGTCCAATTCCTGACTGCCTTCGTTGTTTCCAACCAAGATGAACTCTTGCAGGATGCAGCGCCAAAGTCTAAGGCCAAGGATGATGCCCGAAAAGGGTGAAAGTGTGAAGAGGAAAATATCCACCGTGAGGCATCTGAGGCATCCAAAGCTGTTGTGTAATCCACTCCAAGAAAGTCAGCCAGGATTGCGGCTCAGGCTAGTGAACCTTCTCAACAGCCAATACTCCCACCTATTCCTAAAGCTTCAGAGCACTCCCCAATCGACACGAGGAAGAATCCCATTACTTATGATGGTGATCAAGTTGCAGACTTATTTTCTGAGGCATGGGGAGTGGCTCCTGAAAGAACTGAAGCTTAGTGTCGCGTAAAAATTGCTCAAAAAGACAAACAACGCATTCGGAGATGAAGATCGAAAAGCTGACATAAATCACTGAGATGCGCAACAAGAGCTGAATGATGTTCAGTCTGTTGAGAAGAAAGAAGGAGAAGTCTGAACCAAGGAAGTACAGGAAGCCTGCAGCACCTAGAGCCAAGAAAGTTCAAGACCCGAAGGAGTCACCAGTGAAGAAAATACTCATTGATTCTTTTATCCCTGATTCACTGAAAGAATTTTGGGAGGATGCTAGGCATGAGTTCATCAGGCTATGGTATGTAGTCAAGAAGTGGGGCGACACTGATAATATCGATGCGCACTTCACTGACTTTATGGTCGACAACCATCCTGAATTGTTCAAGCTAATAATGGATGAAGCTGAGAAAGCAAAGGTCCATTTTAAGGCCCCTGAGCAGATCATTCGCACCCCTCCCTTTGTGCAAAACTCAACGATGTATGACTCCAGGGTAATCATGAAGGAAGTGCTCAGGATAGCCAGGGCAGAAGGGTACCTGAATCAGCTCAAGAGAGTGGAAGAGCTTAAAGAAAGAGTTTATTCTAGCTACGACATCAAGCCTGAGATGCGTAGGATCTGATGTACCCTTGAAAATTGGTAATAGATAGGTTCATTGTAACACTAAAAAATCTATCAATGAAATCTATTACATTTTTCCCTCAGACAACAACTCATTGTCTTTTTGGCCATGCATTTAAAATTCTATACTTTATCAAGAACTGCTCTAACACTGATCTTTTATCTTATAGATAGGATTATTTCCACTAAGTGTTTTGTGGATCTTTTTAGTGTTTTAGCATCAACAAAAAGGGGGAAATTGTTGGGACAATGTCAGTTTTGAGTTGATCCTAAAAACCCTGAAAAGATGAATTTTTCTAAGTGTGTAATAGTCAGGATTAGTCTTGATAGGGTTGTATAAGACTTAGAATGTTTTACATTCAAAGGTACTCAGTGAGGAGAATTCACTGAAGACATTCAAGACTGAAGTCTGACAACACAAAGGGCACCATCACTGAGCTTAAGTTTGTCTTTCTAACCTGGCTAACTAAGAGTCAGTGTGAAGAGCATGATCCTGAGAACATTGCTAACTCATCAGTCCTGAAGGAGTCAGGCTGCACTGAGTATTTGGGAAAGACTTGGAGTAGGATCCAAGCAAGCAAAAGGAATGTCAGCGCTGGACCGTGTACGTAGATGAGGACAAACCTGAACTCAGCTAAGATAAGACTGAACTAAAGAATGAGTTCTGACATTCTCACTTACCTAATGACGTGGACCAATCAGAGGAAGACAAGTCATGTACGGACCCTGACTTAAGCTTGACATCCCTGCAGAGTTCAACAGGAATGAATTTACAAAACCCATGCAAGTAGGCAGCTGCATGAAGACTTATGTCCGTTTGAAATATCCTACAAGAAAGGTGACTAGAAGGCTATCTCTCCAACGGGTAGTTTTCCAAAATCATCTATAAATACAGAAGACCTTGGCCCAAACAAGGTTACGGGAAATTTCGAAGCCAAGAAATTACTCAAGACTCACAAGCATTCAAAGAAGCACTCAAAACCCTCATGAATTTCCCTAGTGTTTCTTATAGTCTAGAGTCATCTGTATTCCAAGAGCTTAACTTTCATATCCTAAGCTTAGAGTGATAATCCAATCCTTAGCATAAGTTTGTCTTGTAAGGATTATCACACCTTAGTTGGAATCCAAGCCAAAACCAAAACCCTACACTGATTAGTGGTTAAGGAAGGAGGACTAGAACTCACAAATTCTAGGGATTAGTGTGATTTATCATTGTGCACCGTGGCACGTTAAAAACAAGCTAATCCATTAAGGGATTCTCCTGTTCAATCAGGATCGTGGACATAGGAGCTTGAGTCTCTGAACCACGTTAAACTGCTCTGTGTTCTTTATTGCTTTGACATTGTGCTTAACTCTTTATCATTCATTCATTGCATACTTTGTCAGTGTTGAATCAATCAGTCTGACCTTGAAACCCAGTGTTGGGACATTGTCAGTTTTGATTAAGATCCCAAAGCCCCTGAAAAGATGATTTGCCTTTGTTTGTCTATGTCAGGCTAGTCTTGGTTAGGATTTGTACTTAGTCATTTTACACTTCACAGGTACTCAGTAAGAGGAGCACTTACTGATGACAATCAAGACAAGAGCTTGAAGACGAGGTTTACCATCCTGAACTTATGGCAGTCTTCTAAGCTGGCTGAGTAAGTGTCAGTGATGATGAGTATGACCCTGAGGTCATTACTAATTCAGTCTTGAAGGGAACAAGATGATAATGAGTTTATGGGAAGACTTGGAGTAGAGCCAAGCAATGCAAAAAGAACTTAATAAGACAAGCCTGAAGCCTAGGAATAAGTTCTGACATTCTCACCAACCTGATGACATGGACCAATCCGGGAAGGACACGCACATACGGAACCTGACAGAAGACTGACTTCAGACTGACTTCAGACTGCATATTCAATGGGCAAGCATTTAATGTGCATTTAATGCAACTACCTAAATCCATGCAAGGACGGCTGCTGCATGAAGATATGTCCATTTGAGCCACTCTACATAGTTGACAAGAAAGGCTATCTCTCCAATGGATAGTTTTTCAAATCAACTATATATACAGAAGGCCTTGAACCCATTCAAGGTTACGGGAAATTTCCAAGCCAGAAATTACTCAAACTCTCAAGCACTCAAAGCATTCAGTCATTGAAAGAAGCACTCGAAACCATCTAAATTTCCCAAGTGTTTCTTAGATATTGAGAGTTATTCTGTATTCCAAAGAGCGAACTAGCATTATCTTAAGCTTAGAGAGATTATCCAATCCTTAACATAGCTTTGCCTTGTAAGGATAATCTAAACATAGTTGGAATCCAAACTGAAACCAAAACCCTAAGTTAGGTTTGTTGGTAGTAAGTTGTTAGTGAGTTAGTAAGGAGTTTGTATAGGTCAGAGAGGTAGCTGATCTTGGCGTACCTTGGCACGTTAAAAATAAGAATCCCTTTAGCGGATTTCCTGTTAAATCAGGCCGTGGACGTAGGAGCTTGAGTCTCTGAACCACGTTAAACTCCCTGTGTTCTTATCGCTTTGATATTGTGCTTACTTGTTATATTACTTGTTCATTCATAGCAATTGTTTTATCAGGCTTGAATCAATCAGCCTGATCCTCAAAAAGAGCACTGCCCTACTAATCACCATTCTGAGTAAAGTAATCAAGGTTTTCAGAAAGCAAACTAAACAAGACTTTAAACTATCAGGGCTCACACATTTCCACACTGAACTTAAACTGATAGTTAGCCAACTGACCCACACCAAGTGTAGTCAGTAGGTGTGTTATCAGTTCCTAGTTCTCTATCACTCTGAGTAAAGGAGACTCAATAAGGTTTTAAGTTTGAAAAATTGGTATACGTGTATTCCCCCACCCCATACACGTATTTCTCAGTCTTGTACCAGGACCAACAAGTGGTATCAGAGCAGTGGTTCAAAAGACCACTGACTTTGAATACTAATAGTTTCAGAGGAGAAACTGTTGGTGGTCACTGAACAGATCTGAGTTTGCTTTTCATAAAATTTGCATCATCATGACTTCGAGGAAACTTGAAGCTTCATTACCTGAATTCTCTGTATCTAACTTTGTCTATTGGAAGTTCAGATTAGAAGCTCATCTTGATGCCATCCATGACCAAATGCCGCGTGTTCTCAGGGAAGGACCGATCAAGATCACCATCCCTAATGTCAGAGGGAGGGGTTATGACGATCTTGAGATTGGCTTACCCATTCCAAAGGAGAGGAAGGACATGACCACTGACGAGATCATGATGATGGGACTGGATAATATGGCCAGGAATATCATCTTGCATACGGTGCCTTTCGAGGAGTCAGCAAGACTGATGAACTTAAAGACGGCAAAGGAGGTTTGGGATGAGCTGACCAGGATGTACGAGGGGTCAGAAAAGATAAAGAAGAACAAGAGAAACATTGCCATTCAGAAATTTGAAGCGTTCGAGATGTTGCCTGATGAGACAATCGATCAGATAGAGTCAAGGTTCATCAAGTTGATGAATGAGTTAGTGATGCTGGACAAAGATGTCCCAAAGAGAGATGTTGCTTCAAAGATCCTGAATGCCCTTCCTGAGAGATGGGATAATAGTGTAATTATGCTTAAGGACACTTAGGATATGAGTAACATAACTTCTGCTTTACTTTTTTCAGAGCTTAAGGCACTGGAATTTGGTCTTAACAAAAGAAAGAAGAAAGTTCAGCCAGAAGAGGAAGAAAAGGAGAAAAATCCTGAGAAAAGTGTGGCGTTCAAGGCCAGGTCTGAACCTGTTGAGTCTTCATCAAAGTCACTGATGGAGATGAGCAAGGAAGAGCTTGCTGAGGAGTACAGTCTGATGGAAGTTTGATCGCTATAAGAAATTTTATCAGGACTCACATGACAGGAAACCTGAAGGAACCCACCAAAGCTCAAGGAGATATGAGGAAAGGAGAAACACTGACCAGAGGAGAGATCGTGGCGATGAAAGAAGATATTCAGATCCAAAGCCCGATCGCAGAGATGAACAGAGACATACTCATGATGACAAGCACTCGGGGAAGACTGAAAGCTCATCAAGACAGAGGGAACCTGACTCAAGGAGGATCCCTGAACCAAGGAGAGAAAGAGGAGATGAGAAACCAACATGTTACAACTGTAACAAGAGCGGGCACTATCAGTATGATTGTCCGAAGCTGAGTGCAAGGGAAAGAGAGGACTGGAGAGCCAAGAGAGACCAGAGACTTGCTGACCGGAGAGCCATGCTCGCTGAGGATGCAACTGACTCTGATGGTCCTGAGGAGAGGTCGCCTGAACTGTTTTCTGATGATGAGTACGATGATGTCTGCCTGATGGTAAGGGAGGAACCTGAGGTAACATCTAACTCTGTATGTGGTTCCTACACTGGTCAAAATCCTGATCTTAGCTCAAAGTCAGTCAGAGAAATGAACCTTCAGATCTGCTTGGAACAATTGATGGTTGATTTCTCCAAATTGCAGGAAACTAATATCTTCTTGGTAGATGAGAACAAGAAATTGAGTACTGAGGTCCAGAACCTGAATGATCAGCTAACTCAATCTGATCTTAAAGAATCAACTAAGATTGTGAGACTAACTCAGGAGATTGATTTGATCAATGCTGAGCGTCTCCCAAGAGATAAGATTCTGAAGGAATTAGCTGAGGAAGAGTTGGTCAGGAAGGAAGAACTGAAAGCACTCAAAAATAAGTTTGATGACCTATTTGCCAGACATGAACTCCTGAAAGAGAGTGAGGACTCACTCAAGCAAATGGTTGCAACAATGAATAAATTCTCAGTGGCTAGAGAGGAAATAAATAGCAGCCAGATGCTTGGGAATGAGAAAAAATGACTTGGATATGTTCCTAAGAAATCCTCACAAGGTCAGTCTCATGTTGCTTCAGGGAGCAACACTGAGAGGGTATTTGTTCAGGCAGGCCAGAGTGTACCCAAGGTTGTACTTCAGGCCCGTCAAACTGATAAGGGCAAGGAAACTATTGACACAGTCAGGGTTGCCCCCAAGGCTGCTAAGCCAAAACCCAAGGGAAAGGTAAAGCAACCAAATGAGGTCCCTGAGAGCTCAGGCCAGAGAAAACCTCAGCAAAAGCAGAGGAAGACTCAGGCCAAGAGCCCTCAGACTGGTTAGCGAGGCTACCATCATGCTTGGCAATACCAACAGGGAAGGCCAAATATGATGACACCCCCATGGTTTTGGCATCCTGAGGCCTTTAACTATTTTCCATTCCCTCAATTGCCTAGGGGGAATAGAACACAAGGTCCTTATCAAGAACAAGGCCCAAGACCTGCTGTACCCAGACATAGGAAGAACAGGGAGCCAGCCCAAAAGGCACCCACTCAGGCTCCTGTGAAGCCTAAGTCGAGCACTCATACACCATCTTCCTCTCAGGCAAAGAAGAAGAAATTTGTGTATGTTGATGTTTCAGGGAGACAGATTTACCACTCTGAGGCAATCAGGGTAGTTAAGCAAGTCTGGATCCCGAAGGGTACAACTGACACTATAGGACCCAACACACAATGGGTACCTAAAGCCTGATTTGCTTGCAGGCGGCTGTGGATCACAACAAGAGGAGAGGAGACTCAAACAAAGTTGTATGGTACCTAGACAGTGGATGCTCAAGGCATATGACTGGAATGAAGAGTCTTCTCCAAGAATTTCAGGCTAAAGATGGTCCACAGGTAACCTTTGGTGATAACTCAAAAGGTGTTACTAAGGGTTTTGATGTCTTGATCATAGGTACAGTTAGAGTGGAAAATGTGTCCTTTGTGGAAGGACTTAAGCATAACCTGTTGTCAGTAAGTCAATTATGTGACAAAGGTTTCAGTGTTGAGTTCTCATCGAATATATGTTCAGTCAAGGACAAATCAATACAAGTGCTTCTATCAGGTATCAGGAAAGGTAATGTTTATCTCGCTGATTGGAGCAGCACTATTCCTAATACCTGTTTTGTTGCTAAAAGCTCTCTAGAGCTCAGTTGGCTATGGCATAAAAGATTAAGCCACCTGAACTTCAAGGTTCTTAATAAAATTTCTAGACAGTCACTTGTTGAAGATCTACCTAATGAAGTTTTTAGCAAAGATCATGTGTGCAAAGCTTGTCAGGAAGGGAAGCATGTCAGAGCTTCATTCAAAGAGAAAGCTTCCCATTCCAATGACATGATTCTTCAGCTCTTGCACATGGATTTATTTGGTCTCATTACACCTGTGAGTAGGAAATATACCCTTGTGGTTATTGATGATTATTCTAGATATACTTGGGTTATTTTCTTGTTAAATAAGAAGGAAACACAGGTGAAGCTTCCAGAGTTTCTCAGAAGACTCAGCAATGAGAAGAATCGGTCCATTACTAAGATCAGATCTGACAAGGGCACTGAATTTATAAATTCATATATTTCGGACTTTTGTAATGAACTTGGTATAACTCATGAGACTTCTGCAGCTAGAACCCCACAACAAAATGGTGTCGCTGAAAGAAGGAATATGACACTCAAGGAAGCTGCCAGGACCATGCTGGCTGAGTCAGGATTGCCTAAGAAATTCTGGGCTGAGGCAATCAACACTGCATGCTACACTCAGAACAGATCCATGATGAACAAACAACATGCACAGACCCCATATGAGATATGGAATAAGAGAAAACCTCGTATTTCTTACTTTCATATATTTGGCTGTAAGTTCTTCATCCTCAATAATGGGAAGACCCAATTGAAAGCCTTTGATAGCAAATCTGATGAAGGAATATTCTTAGGATATTCTGAAGTTAGTAAAGCATTCAGGGTTTACAATTGTAGGACCCTTGTTGTGGAAGAATCACCACATGTTGTGTTTAATGAATCTTCTAATGAGTCTAGGATAAAAATGTTGAATCCTGACACTGAGGAGGTCACAAGGAGAGTGACAAGGCTGAGCTTAAAGAATCAACCTGATCCAGAGGTCAAAACTGTGCCAATTCCAAAATGGGATGATGACGATGATCAGGATGATGAACCAAGTGCCACTCCTAAGCCCAGCACATCAGGGATTGTTGAGCCTCAGACTGAGGAACAGGCTCAACCTGAGGTAAGCACCGTCTATGAAGATGCGGTCGCAGCTGAGACGGTTCCCGAGTCACCTCATCAAGGGGGAACCAATGTCCCTGACATTGAGCTTGTTAATCCCTTTGGTATAGACTCAGGTTCATCCCCTTCTGTTCAATTTCCTGAATTTTATGAACCTGTAGACACTAACATTGCAGGTACTTCAGGAACAACTCCTGGCAAAAGAACATGGATAGAGGATCATCCTATTGATCAAGTCATTGGTGATCCAACTGAGGGAGTCAGGACCAGACGGTTTCATTGTGAGAGTGCATTGTTCTGTTGCTTTCTCTCTAAGCAAGAGCCTCAGAACATTGAAGAAGCTCTCACTGACTCAAACTGGATCATTGCCATGCCAGAGGAGTTGAATCAGTTCACAAGGAATCAGGTTTGGGAACTGGTTGATAGACCTAGGCATCAAGGTGTTATTGGTACCAAGTGGGTCTTTAAGAACATGAAGGATGGGAATGAGGTTGTAGTAAGGAACAAGGCTAGACTGGTTGCAAAAGGATATTGTCAGTCTGAAGGAATAGACTATGATGAGACTTTTGCTCCAGTGGCTAGGTTGGAAGCTATCAGGTTGTTCCTTGCATATGCCAAATACAAGAAGTTTAAGGTGTATCAAATAGATGTCAAGAGTGCCTTCCTGAATGGTGTACTCAATGAAGAGGTATATGTTGAACAACCTCCCGGGTTTGAGGTTGGAGATAAAGTATACCATTTAAAGAAAGCACTCTATGGACTTAAGCAAACACCAAGAGCTTGGTATGATACCCTCTCTCAATTCCTGACAGATCATGGGTTCAAGAAGGGAACCGTGGATAGGACTTTGTTCAGGATCACTGAAGGTGATGACATTCTCTTGGTCCAGATTTATGTGGATGTCATAAAATTTGGATCACCAAATCATCAGCTATGTGAGAAATTCTCTAAGTTGATGACTGGTAAATTTGAGATGTCCATGATGGGAGAGATGAACTTCTTTTTAGGATTACAGGTCAAGCAGACTGATCAAGGTATCTTCATTAATCAGGCCAAGTATACAAGAGACTTGATTCACAAGTTTGGTGTTCAGAACAGCAATCCAGCCAGGATCCCTATGAATATAAATTGGAAGATGGATCCTGACACTGAAGGGACTTTAGTAAATCAGACTGAGTATCGAGGGCTGATAGGTTCTTTATTGTACCTGACTGCAAGTAGGCCTGACATTACGTTTGCAGTTGGTGTATGTGCTAGGTATCAGTCTGATCCCAAGAGAAGTCATTTGGAGGCTGCTAAGAGGATACTTAAGTATTTGAAAAGGACGGTCAATATGGGACTATGGTATCCTTCAGATGACAACTTAGAACTGACAGGTTATTCAGACGCAGATTATGGATGTTGTAGGATTGATAGAAAATCAACCTCAGGGACATGTCAGTTTTTGGGAAGTAAGTTGATCTCGTTGTTTAGTAAGAAGCAGAATTCAGTTGCAACATCCACAACTGAGGCTGAGTATATGGCTGCTGGTAGTTGTTGTGCTCAGATTTTATGGTTAAGGCAATAGTTGAGGGACTACCAGGTATTTGTTAATGAGGTTCCAATATATTGTGACAACAATAGTGCTATAGCAATTACTCAGAACCCAGTGCTTCACACAAAGTGCAAGCATGTTGATATTAGGCATCATTTCATTCAAGATCATGTGGAGAAGAAGGATATTAGGATGGAAAAAATTCACACTGATAGGCAGAGAGCTGACATCTTGACTAAGCCTTTGGCTGAAGCAAGGTTTATGGAACTGTCAGTGGAGTTAGGACTCTTAGATCCGGGAGAGCAGTCAGTATAGGGTTTAAGGGGAACTCAGGCCAGACTCGTCTCAGCGAGGTATCAGGGTGCTACAATGTCTCCCTGACAGGTATGAGCTCTATCCTGACCCTTGTGAATTCCAAGCGTCTCCCTGAATCCTTCGTCCTGAAAATCTTCATTAAATGCATTCTGTTTTCATTAAAAGCGCGCCTTTTTCATATTTAAACCCACGCGCAGGGGAGCATTTAATGCCTCAGTTACTTTTTCACATACGTGTCCGTTTTATACGGAATATGACTGACATGGGTATTTGATTGATACTGAGATTAATCCTGGCCCTTAATTTCAAAACCTTTCGAATTCAGGAATTAATCTCAACCCCACGTTTGAGTAACTGACTTAATCAAATCAATCTAGAATGCTACCAGCTTATAGAGTGTATGTCACCAATCAGCCTATCAAGTCAACTAGACCATTGACGAATAAGAAATAAAGATCTGAAGGCACATCAACATTGAACATTCAGGTGAACAACTTATAAACCATATAATCAAGGAGCGGGCAACAAAGGCAGAAGACACAAGTGAAGCCTCCAAACAAATAATGACGAACAACACTAGATCCGTGATAAGATCAAATACAAGACTTTGTAACTAAGTTTCAACTTAGATAAGGTCAAATGTGGTCAAAAGGACACATGTCAAGCATGCAAGCTTGGTAGTCCAAGAGTCATGTACACCTCCTACTTGGTGATTAGTATAAATAAGTTGTTTTCCAGCAATAAAAATAAGTTCAAATTCACAAACACTCCAAATACATACACTCATACACCTAAACGTACACACACACGAAATAATTATGAATTCAATACTCATATTTATGATTTTATAACCCGAACTATCAAATTTACCATTTTACGGTGGTAATCAATCACACGTTCTTGTTAGGTGATCTCTAAGCCAGTTAAAAACAGCCACTAATCCACGCGATTAGAACCAATCACCAACAATTTGGCGCTAGAAGGAGGGTCCGAACCTTCGGTTTAAGTGTGATTATCAAGAACTTCAAGTTTAAAACTTGAAGATTTGAAGAAATTCTTGAAGATTCAAACAAAAGTATTATTGGTGTTCTTGGTGTTCTTCAAGTTCAAATTTGAAGATTCAAAGATTGAGAAGATAAGCTAAATCAGGATGCCTAAATCCAAGAAAACTCGGGTTTCACATCCTTCAATGGGAGTTTCCCTGACTCGAGCCTCATCAGCCGGTCATCGAGACCGAGAGCCACGACACGCGAACAAGGCTCGGCGTTCAGCAACAACCTATGTAATGCCTCTAGAATTAGAGGCATTAGCAAGCAATCCCCATGATTAGGCTAAAATGTTAGCTGCTCTCCAGGAAATTCAGAAACAACAAGAATAACCTAGACCTTCACAAGCAAGGTCTAGGTCTCGACAACCGGAAGTAGTGAGAGCAAGATCTGCTAGGGGCGAGCAACATGAGGTTAATAGCACCCAAAATAAAAAAGATAAAGGCAAAGCTAAGATGATGGACCACATGGAGGGCCAGGCTGAATCTGCCCATGGACAAACAACAATGTCTAGTCACGGGACGTCTCGTTCCAATGCACAGGACAGATTGGGCCGACCACAACTTCAACCAGAAGTTGTTCGCCCAGAACAAGGGCAAGGGCGAGCAACTTGCGAGCAAGCACGCCCGTCAGTACATGAAAGACTGACTAGGTCTGCCTTCGGGCGCCTAGGACCAATGCGGCGAGCAACCCAAGGAGGCAGCCTCAAGAGATTCCCTCTCCAAGTGAGGGACTACGACGAGCAGAAGGACATGCATCCTTGCTCGCCGAACAGCCTCCAAGCCAGGAGGCATCTCTTGAGGAGTTATCAAGCTTGAGAAAAGCTGTGGAGAGCATGCAAGGCCAGCTTGACCTTCAAAGAGGGATTGGGGTGACCAGCATGCCATCCTCACCACTATCTTCAATCATCTTGAAGGCCCCAATTCAGAAAAAGATACAATTTTCGGCAAGCTTACAATATGAAGGCATTGTTGATCCCCGTGTTCATCTAATAAAAGTATTCAGATTATATGATCTCAGTAGGAGCAAACGATGCTACCCAATATCGAAACTTTCCCCTGACTTTGGGGGACAGAGTACATAAGTGGTTTTCTGCAATGCCACCAGCATCCATTCACTCGTTTGCTCAGTTGAGCCGGGAATTCCTCTCACACTTTTTGACTGCAGGATCGTATCTTTCCCAGAAATATCGGCTATCAGATTTAAAATAGAACGACGATGAATCAGACCGGGCTTTTATGGAAAGGTTCGATAAAGTATTGCTAGAAGGGGAACTGGTTAGTGAAGATTCCAAGATTGTAGCCGTCATGGCCGGGTTGAGGAAAGGGTCAGACTTATGGAAAGAGGTACGTCTAAAGTGCCCAAAAAGTTATGCCGAATTCAGAAACCAAGCAGGCATATTTGTCTCCATGCATGAAGCTTTACAGACAAATTTGGGAGACAACAAAACTGATCAGAGGAGAACAACAAAAAACCCGGCGGAACAAGTTACCGAGTTCCGAAAAACATGAAAGCATTCAATGAAGGGACATAATTGAAGGAGAAATTGAACCAGATGCTAACAGTATCTATTGATACTGTGTACAATAACATAAAGGAGAAAAAGTTACTCTCCCCTCCTCGGAAGATTCGTCAAGAAACTGGCAAACTCAATCCAAACAAATACTGTGCCTACCACCAAAGTGTGGGGAACTTTACGAGTAAGTGTTGAGATTTTCTTAAGCAACTTTGACGGTTTTACGAGGAGGGAAAGCTCTCTGACTTTATCAAGAGGCAACCTGGAAAGAGATGTCGGGAGAGCAGTTCAGGGGATGAGATAGATGACCAACCTCCGAGGAACGACAGACCTGGACGACCAGCCCCCGTTGTTGTTGCTCGCCCAGTAGAAGATGTATATATGATGGAATCCACAGGACCAGCCGGAGGATGTTCTGATGGGTGACCACCAATGTCAAATCGTAAAAGAAAGGTTGAATTACGGGCGATTGATCACGTACAAGAAATGGGGGTTAATCCATCCGTCCTACAAATATCGGAATTAACCTTTAATGAGAAAAACTTAGAAGGAATATTGACCCCCTATAATGACTCTCTCGTAATTTGTGCCAAGATTATGGAAATTAGGGTGCATCGATTGTTGGTGGACGTCGGGGCTTACACCAACATCCTTTTCAAAAAGACTCTCGATCAATTGGGAGATTATTCGAGCTATATCCAAGATTCAAATCATCGCATCCTAGGCTTTGGCAATGCTGTAACAGTCCCTTTGGGAATTATTAGGTTGTCTGTACAACTCGTGTCGACCGAAGAACCCGAAAAAAATATAAGAATGGTAGATTTCTTGGTCGTAGATCAAGAGTCAACTTATAATGGGTTCCTTGGTCGTCCCTTTTTAAATGAATTTAAAGCTGCATGTTCAACCTATTACTATTGCATAAAGTTCCCAACAACAAGTGGAGCTAGTTCAGTAAAGGGAGACCAAAGAAAAGCTCGTGAGTGTCTTCTACAAATGCAATAAAAAGAAGGCCGAATTTCCATGATGGAGGCCACCACCAGTTATCCGATCGATGAACCATCAGTGTTAAAAGACGTGATGGAAATTGAAGAAGACCACATGTATCTGGACGAGCAACTCCTTCCCGCTGATGAAGGAGAAACCTTCATCAGACGAGCAACATTCGGGTGGTGACGAGCAACTTGCCACCGATGGCCTGGAGGGCCGTAACCTGGAAAACAATAATGAACCAAGATAGGTAGATGATCTTGAACCCCATTTGGATGTAGACCCGATGAACATCGAAAATGATATCGACCTTGAGGGACCTATAGTAGATCCTCGTTGGAAAGGAATAAACGACGAGCAACTCCAGTCGAAGAACTGGAAGCCTTTAAAGTTAATCCTGAAAATGAGGATCTAGAATTGTACATAAGATCTGAGCTCCCTGAGCCTTACATATCCTGAATGAAAGATTTCCTCAAGGCGAATCTAGATATTTTTGCATGGTCTCATGTAGATATGGTGGGGATAGATCTAAAGCATGCTTGCCATAAACTCAATATCAATCAAGCAAGAAGGTCAGTCCATCAAAAAAAAGGAAGTACGGCACAAATAAGTATGAAGCTTTAAACGAAGAGGTGAAGAAGTTGCTAGACAATGATCTGATTCAGCAAGAACTTTGTCCACAGTAGGTGGCAAACCCGGTCCTTGTGCGGAAGCCAAATGGAACCTGGAGGCTATGCATAGATTTCACAGATCTGAATGCAGCATGCCCGAAGGACAATTTTCCTCTTCCGCACATCGATCAAATGGTGGACAGCACTGCGGGGCATGAGATGCTAACATTCATGGACGCATTTGCTGGATACCATAAAATCCCGATGCATCCCTACAACCAAGAAAATACAGCATTTTATACAAATGAAAATTTGTTGTGCTGGAAGAGAATGTCATTTGGTCTTATCAATGCGAGAGCAACATATCGAAGGCTGGTGAACAAGATGTTTGATGAACAAATTGGGGATACGGTGGAAGTCTACGTTGATGATATTGTGGTCAAAAGTCCCAAGAAGGAAGATCATCTTCAACACTTAGCCCAAGTATTTGATGTCCTCCGACGCTACAATATGAAACTGAATTCAAGGAAAAGCAGTTTTGGAGTGCATTCAGGGAAATTCCTGTGCCATCTTGTCAGCCAGCGTGGTATTGAGGCCAACCCATCAAAGGTCAAAGCAATCGTAGATATGCAACCACCTCATTTAATAAAAGAAGTTCAAAGAACGACAGGTTGCCTAGCAGCTCTGAACAGGTTCATATCACGATCAGGAGACAAGTGTTGTCCATTCTTCGAAGCTATCAAAAAAGAAAAGTTCACATGGACGAACAACTGCCAGAGAGCCTTCGAACAACTTAAAGATTACCTAGGAGATATGAAACTTCTATCAAAACCTATCTCAGGAGAAAAACTCTATTTATATCTGGCATCATCTAAAGTGGCGATCAGCTCCGTGTTAGTACGGGAGGATGGCAAATTCCATCAACCGATCTATTACATCAGCCAAGCTTTGCATAAAGCAGAGATCAAGTATTTACCAACCGAAAAGTTGGCATACACACTTGTCATGAGTGTAAGAAAGTTAAGACCGTACTTCTTTGATCATCAAGTGGAAGTACTAACAACTTTCCCACTTAGACAAATTCTTCATCGCCCTGATACAGCTGGTCGACTATTAAAATGGTCACTAGAGATCAGCCAGTTTGGAGTGACTTACGCTCCTCGAACAGTGATCAAAGAGAAAGCATTAGCCGACTTTATCGTCGAGCTAACTTTCCCTCAAGATCCGACGAGAGGACTTGATCATCCCTGGCATCTCTATGTTGACGGATCTTCCACCAACATGGCCTCGGGGGCAGGCGTAGTTCTCATTAGCCCCGACAGATAGGTTTTTACCTCGGCCATCATATTCGGATTCATGGCAACCAACAACGAAGCTGAATATGAGGCCCTCATCGCTGGTCTCCACCTATCTCTAGTAGTAGGTGTTAGACGCTTACAAATGTTTGGCGACTCACAGTTGATCGTGAACCAAGTTCGAGGTGAATAAGAAGCAAAGGATGATCAAATGATCGAATACCAATGAATAGTTACTCACCTGATGTCCTTATTAGATCAAGTTTTTATTGAGCAAATTCCAAGGACGAGCAACACTCAAGCAGATACAGTAGCTCGCTTGGCAATAAGCGAAGGGCCAACAAAGTTGGTAAATATTGTTAACAAAGATGAAAAACCCGTCAACGACAAATTACAATGTAAATCAGCTAGATGAGCAAACCAGAGAAGAAGACTGGAGAACAGAAATAGTCAAATATTTGAAGAGTGTAAAAAAACCAAACAACTCTTTTGAAGCTGCCAAACTAACAAAGCAAGCCGCCAGATACACCCTGGTAGGCGAACAACTTTACAAAAGAGGAATATCAATTCCACTCCTCAAATGTTTGCCTAGGGGACAAGGACGAGCAATACTTGAAGAGATACATGCTGGGGTATGTGGATACCATACTGGGGGGGCAGCTTTGGGGAATTCGATGGAAAAGAGTTAAGAGACTTCTGCACAAAGTGGGGAATTAAAAAATATTATTCTACTCCCTATCATCCTCATTCCAATGGATAAGTTGAAGCCGTCAACAAGATTATCAAGCATACTTTAAAAATACGATTTACGGAGAGTAAAGGAAATTGGTCTGAAGAGCTCCCGAAAGTCTTATGGGCATACAGGATTTCTCCCAGGTCTAGCACCGGAGAAACACCCTTTGCAATGGCTTTTGAAACAGAAGATGTTATCCCAATTGAGTTAAAGGCCAATACAATCAGGACGACTAACTTTGATGAGCAAGCGAATAACTCTGCTTTAGCTACTAAAATGGACTTGCTCGAAGAAAAAAGATTAAATGCCGAGCTAAGAAATGCTACATATAAGCAGCGAGCAGAGCGTTATTATAATTTCCATGTCAAAACCAGGGAATTCAGAGTTGGATATTTGGTTCTAAGAAAGTTGCTCGCCCAACCTCCAGGTGTATTGGGACCGACTTGGGAGGGTTCGTATCGTATAACGGATAAATTCCTAATGGTGTGTACGATATTGAGGACATGGAAGGCAACCCGGCCCAATACTCCTGGAATGTCGTACATTTCAGAAGTACTATCAATAAGGTGAACAGATTCAACTAATGGGCAAGCAGAAGTCTATGAGGGCAAGTGAACCAAAAAGTTGCCTAATTTTTTGAAAATTTTGTTAAGTGTAGGATGAAAAGTTGTTCGACACATTGTGTAGCTTGGTGCTGTTCATTTTTATTTCCATGTAAAGTTGCTCGGTAAAAATATTATAAGCGAGCAACTATTTTGAGTAAGTAGTCGAAGTTGTTCGTCAGATTGTATATGTTAATGACGAACAATCTTAAAACACTTGTAGATTTTCATGATGTATATATAGTTGTTCGTTCAAGGATGAGTCTAAGCTTAAGGTATAAGTCCAACTTTAAGGATCAAGGCCAGTTAAAGCTTGTTCATCTTTTAAGATGAGCAGAACCTTAGGCTAAACCCATATTCTATTTAAGGCAAAGTTCAAATCAAACAAAGCCCAATACTATATGTTGTAATTGCAAAGGCATTAGACAATAATGTAAAGGCAATTAACATATAAAAAGAAGATGAGCGAACAAAAAAAAAATACTTTCATTAATACTAAGGCTTCAAGCCTAAAAAATATTACAAAAGGTATTAAGGTGAAGAGCAACTACAACAAAAGGATGACGAGCAACTATGGGGTGTATGGGAGAGTATGGTGCTTGTGTCCTTGAATTTTTTAATATGTATGGGGTGTGAATATTTTAAAGGATATGGCTAACCTTTGATAGCTTTTCCTAGAAGTTTTGGGCAGTCATTGTGGGCCCAGGGGCGGGCCAATTGACTTGCTAGGTATCCTTGGACATGATGTAGTTTTCAGTGTTGAAATTAGGTGTTTTTCGGCTATATTTTGGGCTCCAAAAATTAACATCTTTGCTCGTTTTGTTATCCGAAAGTTTAGGTTTTCATTTCATTTATTAAAATTGACATTTATCTTTATTTATTCATCAGATTCGAAATTCAGGGGTTTCATGATTTTTTGTTCGACTTTGGGCGACAAAGAAATAATTTTTTTTTTAGAATTTTCCCTTAAGTTAAAGTCCTCAAATTTCCTATTCTAGAATTTTATTTTACTTATTTTGTCAGTTTATATAGACTCATTTCGTTGTTACAGTGCTAGGTGTGTTGCCGGTTCCGATTCGCCCGTCCGTACTTAAGATATTGGGCTTAAATCGCAAAGTATTTCATTTCGAAAATATTCATTAACTCTTTCCATTTTAAAATGGAAATCATAAATAATAATAATAATAATAATTTGGTTCGGGGTATTACACATTTGCTCCTTTTTCTTATAAGATGTTGTAGCAATTATATTTCTTGTACATGTTGTTAAAGTGATGTCTTTGTGGTGGTAGCCTTATTTGCTGAGGAAACATGCATAGGGGTATGTGGTTGATATCATAAATTAGTCCAAGATGTAATGCTTCTTATTTTGTTGGTTTTTTTAAATCATTGAGTTCCTTGATTAATTAGTTCTAGCGTTGCCTTCTAACTTCAAGTTGTTTACTACGAGAGTTTGAATACTTTTTCATGTCTTCCCCTTTAAAAATAGAGGATTTTTCGAATTCTGACGACAACCTAGGATGCCAAAGACCTCTGGTTTTCACGATAATTTCTTACTTTATTTTAAGACCTTTAGTATTTGTTTCAGTATTGATCAGACTTATAAGACATACTTTTCTATTTTCCTATTTCTTCGATTAGACTTGGATTTGAGTTCTTTAAAAATTTATTGAACCAATATTGGTGAATTGAGGGCTCAGCCTCTCAACAAGACAGTGACTCGAGAGGTTATACTTCAAGTCACTGCGCTGCTTAGAGGCTGAGTTACCAAGTCAGTGCGAAGACTTGGAGACTCATGCTCTAAGCAACACAGTGACTCGAGATACTGGACTCTTGAGTGCTTGCTTAAGCATGTCAGTGAGATTGGTTCTCCCTGACTAAATTACTCAACCAAAGTTTCTTTAACAATGCTCTCAGTGAGCAGATTTTACACCACACTTTAGTAAGTACTTAAAACAATAAACATCGCTTAGTTTAACGTGGTTCAGAGACTCAAGCTCCTACATCCACGGGCCTAATTTAACAGGAAATCCACTAACTTGGGATTCTTGCTTTTAACGTGTCAAGGTGCACCCAGATCTATACAACTCAGATCTTGCTTTCTTCCTTCCTAACTCAACAACAACTTCCACCAACAAACCTGACAAGTAGAGTTTTTGGTTTCAGTTAGGTTTTCTCCAACTAGGTGAGGTTTTCCCTTACAATGTGTTAGCCTAAAGCTAAGATTGGGAAAACCTCTCTAAGCTATGAGTTACAAGCTGAACACTCAATTTATATATGCGAAGACCGTAATGGTCAGTGAACAAAGTGTAAGAGGTGCCTCCTTATATCTCCCATGAAAATGCACTATCCTCTCACACCTTCACAGCTCGTAGGTGTTGATTTTTCTCATTCACACACACTTCAAACCGCAGCTATGAGCTTGCATTTATAGTGTGGATTTAAATGTAACCGTTGGAGGAAATTACATTTGAATCCATACAATTAATAGGTTTCACCTACTTTTCTTGGAATGCGGCCTTGTTAGTGTCAGATATGCTGTCTTGACTTGATTGGTCCACGTGGACTGAATCCAACGGATCTTTGGTTCAGTGAGCTTGATCAGGGCGCACTGACTTCAGATGGCTTATCCTCCACTGACTTGATGATCTTCAGTAGACATGACTGTCTTCAGTGTAGTTGTCCTTCAGTAGACTCTTGAAGATCTTTCCAAGAAGTTTGTCATAAGGCTGAATGACAAACTTTCCTGACCACAGTAGCCTGACTCCTTCAGGGCCTACTTGGTACAGCACTGATCCTCCTGATCATGCTCTTCACTGAGTAGTCCGCTGACTTAGCATAGATCAGTCGGGTTTATACTCAGTGGGACATCCTTCAGGCTTCTCTTCAGGTTCAGGTCTCTGCCATGACTTCAGTCAGTTCTTCTTGTGATGTCATCTTGATTTCCTCAGGCTGTGTTGCTGAGTTCCCCCTCGCTGGGTTCCCCCTCAACTGAGTGCTTCCTCAACTAAGTTCTTCTCAACTGACAACCTATTCTACTGAGAAATAACCTAGCCTGACCTGAAAATAAAGATACTATCCTGACTGCTTCAAACCTATTACATGTGGTTTTGGAAAATCATCAAAACTAATCCATATCCCAACAAAGTTTGAGACACTCCTTATATTTTTTTCTATCATAATTTACCACCAACTGTTCCTAGTTTGTTTCTTACGCTATTGTTTATTTGATTTTGCATAAAGCTTTTTCAATCACTACTGTTAATACTATGCATGTTCTTGCAACAAGCTCATTATATTAGGCTTCATAATTTACTTTTCTTTGCAATCAAAGATTGATGTGATGATTTTAGTTAAACTACTTACAAATATCACAGTCGAACAAATATACATCTTTATGACGTTAAATATAGTTATCAATTATTATTAAACTCATCATTTACTTGTATTGTGGACTAAGTGG
This sequence comes from Ballota nigra, assembly GCA_947034835.1. NCBI lineage: Eukaryota > Viridiplantae > Streptophyta > Magnoliopsida > Lamiales > Lamiaceae > Ballota > Ballota nigra. The sequence continues at coordinate 42,330,511 of OX344724.1, read as the reverse complement.
AATAGCTCAAATGGCCAAAGCTCTTGTACTTATGACAATGACGTCACGAGTTTGAGTCACCCTTTTACCGATAAAAAAAATAGATCTATCGGTATTGTGAAGTAAGAATATTTGCCACTAATTAGTTCAACAAATTAATAATGAAAAGCATTGCTGACTTGAAAATATATTATTTATGATGTCGAATATACTTAACAATTATTATTGTGATAAAAAATTGTAACTAATTATTTAAAATAATTAATTAAGACCAATAACAACAATTTTTTATGACAAAAAAATATCAATGCCAATAAAATTATATTTTTTACAATGTTGAGTATCGTGAAAAATTATAAAATCATCACCAATAATACATTGGGCAAAATAATATTTTCAGTAATTATTTCAAATAATTAATGATGAAAATAAGATCATCATGAAAATATATTTTTTACATCGCCAAATATAGTCAACATTTATTTATTAAAATCATAACAATTATTATTGTGATGAAATTTTGTGTCATTGTTTATTTTAAAATTTTAATGACGAAAAAGTAGCATATTCATGAAAAAAAAATTCAATGTCAAATTTCGTCACCATTCATTTATTAAAATTGTCACCAATTATTATTACGACGAAAGAATTCTGTCACTAGTTGTTTTGAATAACTAATAATGAAAAATAACATAGTCATGAAAATATATAATTTTATGATGGGAAATTTTGTCATAAATTATTATTAAAATCGTCACCTGTTACTATTGTGACGAAACAGGTTATATCATCTCTTTCAAAAAAAAAAGAAATAGGTTATATCATCACGAAATTTACGTTAGCGACGAAATAAATTATTAATTGTGACAAAATTAAATTTTGTCACAACTTAAAGTGTTTTAACCACTAAAATAAAATTTGTCATTTTTAAATAACAAATTGTGACTATTTTTATGACTTTGCAAAGAAATTGATCACGGAATTCGTGATTTCTTGTAGTGATTAATGATGCATGCACTTGAAAATGACAATACGTATGTGATGTCTGCAATTGATGGGCAGCAAATATAAGCAGGCAAACCCAACTTGTACCTCAACAGTTTCCTCTTCTAGTTTTGAACTCATCATTTCACCTCTCTGCAAAATTAAATTCTATTATATAAAATCTCTCTTTCACCTTTCATCATCATCTCATCATCTCATCATCATACATGTTATACTCATGCATTCGCACTCTTGCTTTATAAGACCACCTCAACTAATTACTCTTTTCCCCCCAATTTATTTAGGTCAATTTTTTTCTGTTATTTTTTTTTTAATATATTGAAAGGTGTTATGGAATATTATGAGGAATATTTACGAATACAATATTTATTTATGTAAAAAGTAAGTATCATATTTTTCATAAATAATCACTTTATTTATAAATGGACCTCACAATATCCCATATAATAATTTCCAACATATCACAAAATAACAGACTTTCAAATTGACTTAGTAAAATTGGAAGGAAAGAGTATATATTATAACATATAGGCTTAGTCTTATATGTATTAGTTTCACCGTGCAACTGATTTGCATTTTTTAAAAATTATCCTTATTATTATTAAAAAGTTATCCTTATTTGTATTGTCATGTTACCACTTGTTAAATCTTTTTTTAAGTATAAATAATTATAATTTTTAAGTTGTAACATGAGTAACTTTTTTAAAGTTAGTCTGATGACAAGAAAAGTGCTGAAATGTAACCCTGAAGCACACTACATCTTATGCATATGAAACTTTCTACCTAGTCATCTCTTACTTTATTTTGACCTTAACAAAGTAGGATTTTTCTTAGCTCCGGTACACTATCGAGTTGTTTGATATTAGATACGGTCTATAATTGTGACACGTGTCGTCGCACTATATCACACTAGTCTGCAACTTATTGAGTTAAAAAAATTTAAAATAATTTTTATATTATAATTTTTAATTTACTGTTACACCCCTTTAAACTTAAATTACCTAATTAATAATATTCATCTATATATAATTTTCTTTTAAAAAAATCATAAATTAATTAATTAAAACCAAACAAAATTAAGTAAAACCAAACAATTCAAATTTTAGACGATTGAATTTCTTTTTGGGATCTTACGACATCTCTCCCTCTCCAACCGCCGCTCCCGTCTCACCGCCGATAGTTCGTGTAGAATATTTCCTTCGAGATAAAAATGTAATTAAAGGAAATTGAAACATATACCATGAAGTGAATACTAGAAAATTAGATGATTAACTCAACAGGCTACAAGTTATCAAATTTAAACCATTAGATTTTATTATATTTTAGATCTGATAATTTACAAAGTATTTCTGTTAGCAGGCAATAGAGTGTTTGATATAAGAAAACCACAACAAAGTATCATGCGATTTATGTTGATTTTATTTTACCTGCTAATAAAGTTAGCCAATATATATGCTCCTTACAATTTACAAATATCCTTGTAAACCAAATTCTTCCATTAAACAACATATTAGTCAACAATGAAGAAACAAGGATAATAAGCTACCAAACTTAATACAAATTGAACGCCACATTTCTTTTAGTTGGCGTTCTAAAAGTGTCACTGTTAGGAAAATAAATTAATTAATTAACTTTAACACTTCTCAGTCTATAAGTGAGGGGTGATAGGGAAATAAATAAATAAATAAATAAATAATTTTTTTTCTACAAGTTTGAACTTTTAATGAGATGAAATTATTTTAGTTACTTTTAATTAAAGTTAATTATTGTGGGCCCTGCCATGACCAATTAGTATACAAGTCAAATTTAAGTCTAAACTGCTTCAAGTATAATATGGAATTTGTGCACAAACGTTAATGTTCATACAAGATAAATACTACCTTCGGTTAGTTGTTAAAATTAGGAAATGGTGTATGTTGACTATTATACCCTTGTAGTTAGTTCCTTCTCTCCCACAAATATCCCTTCTCTTATATAGATGGACTATGGTCAATTGATTTATTTAGGGAGTAGAATTAATAAAAGGTAAGGTAGAATATGAGTGATATTTTAGGGGGATTGAAATAGGGGTATAATGGAGAAATAAGGTATAAAATATGTATAACATCAAACATTTTGAAACAAAAATTACATCCTAAAACTTCACTCATTTTGAATCAACGGAATACTTAAAACAAAAATATAAAATCTCGTCTGGATTATATAGAGTAGATTACACTTTGATGTTATTGCATTTCCTTCTCTCGTTACTTTGTTTCTTGAATTAAAAATTGCTCAAAACACGGATGTGATGTTGCAAAATGTAATGTACTTGTTGTAAATAAGTGCGTAAAATAAAAGACGAGATTTGTTCACCCAATTCGTCGAGAACGACTACGTCTGGGGGCGAGTCAAGCCAGGAGTTTCACTAATGTTCTTGTGTATCAGTATTTACAATTCTGAGTGCAATGGTATATTTATAAGAGTAAAACCCTAGTCTAATATATTAAGCCCATTGGGTTATTGGTCCATTAGTAATGTCCACATCAAAGCTTCTAGATTTGGAATAATAAATCTTCTAGATTTACAACACTCCCCCTTGGACATTACGACATAACATAAATATTTTGTCATAAAAACTCCACGTGCTAGGTATCGGTCAAATAATAAGTTAGGGAGGAATGTAATCGATCTTCTGGATCAAATCTTCTAGATTTGTTTCGGGGTTACCGCTCCCCCTGAAAACAACAACACTTTGAGTCTTTGCATCCCAATACCATGAACGTACTTTTCAAAAGTAGACGTAGGTAAGGACTTAGTGAACAGATCTGCTAGACTGTTACTAGATTGCACCTTTTGAATGGTAATCACGTCACTCTTCTGGAGTTCGTATGGGTAGAAAAACTTAGGTGAAATATATTTCGTCAGGTTTCCCTTGACGTACCCATTACTCATTTGTGCGATGCAAGTTGCGTTGTCTTCAAATATAACGGTGGGAGGTGTATCGCCTTTAGCGATACCACACGAGTCACTAATGTGTTTTACCAAGGACCTTAACCAAACACATTCTCGTGCGGCTTCAAATAAAGCTATTATCTCTGAGTGGTTTGAAGACGTGGTAATCATAGTTTGGTTAACTGATCTCCATGAGATCGCAGTACCACCTCAGAGAAAAACGTAACCAGTCTGGGATATGGCGTTGCGGGGAGCAGACAAATAGCCAGCATCCGCATAACCTACTAAGGTTTTGTCTTGGTTCTTATGGTAAAACAATCCAAGATCTTGAGACCCTTGGAGGTACCGTAGAACATGCTTAACACCATTCCAATGTCTCCTTGTAGGAGAAGCGCTATATGTCACAAGCAAATTAACAGCTAATGCAATGTCCGGCCGAGTGCAATTTGCGAGATAGAGTAATGCTCCAACAACACTAAGATAAGGAACTTCTGGTCCCATAATTTCTTCTGAATCTTCTCTTGGCCTAAATGGGTCCTTATCCACTTCGAGGGATCGGACAACCATAGGGGTGCTAAGTGGATGTGATTTATCCATGTGAAATCTCTCCAATACTGTCTTCACGTAGGTCGACTGATGTATAAGAATTCCTTCTGGGAGATGCTCGATCTGCAGGCCGAGGCAGTACTTGGTTTTACCCAAGGCTTTCATTTCGAATTCGGCTTTCAAGATTGAACTGACTTCTTTAATCTCTTCGCATGTTTCGATTATGTTCAGGTCATCAACATAGACGGATATGATGCAAAAACTATTTTGCGCTTTCTTCGTGAATACGCATGGGAAAACTTTATCGAATGTGTATTCCTTCTTCTGGAGGAACTCACTAAGTCGGTTGTACCACATAAGGCCCGATTGTTTCAGGCCGTACAATGACTTCTGCAGTTTTATGCTATACAAACTGCGATGTTCACCATTCCTCATCTGGAGAATGTCAAATTCATCAGGGATTTTCATATAAATATCGGCATCAAGTGATCCGTATAAGTATGCGGTTACTATGTCCATTAATCTCATCTGGAGATTCATTTTAACTGCCAAAGATATCAAGTAGCGGAACATTATTGAGTTCATAACGGGAGAATAGGTTTGATTAAAATCAATCCCGGGTCTCTGCGAAAACCCTTGAGCTACAAGTCTCGCTTTATACCTCTCCATAGTATTGTTCTCATTTCGTTTTCGTACAAATACCCATTTATATCCTACGGGGATAGCGCGCATGGGTGTACGAACGATAGAGTCAAATACTTGTCTTTTGTTAAGCGATGTGAGCTCTGCTTCAATTGCCTCTTTCCATTTAACCCAATCGGAGCGCTTCCGGCACTCAGCGATGGTTTTGGATTCTGGACCTAGATCATTGTTTATAATGGAAAGAGTAATTGTCGCTGCAAATATGTCGTCGACGACAGTAATATTTCTATTATATGTTTCTCCCGTATCTATGAAATTCATAGAGATTTCGACGTTTACGTCAACCAGACCTTCTTTATTTCCTAGTGTATCTGGGTCTGGTCGTTCAGCGGTCCTAGTGCATTGAATATTTTGTGCACGTGCTTCATCACTAGGACGCTCATCTCCTAGAGACTTTGAGTTATCTAGACGAATCTCTTCTAGAGATTTTACATTTGGCTGACCAGATTTGCTAGCTTTTCATTTAGGTGTATTACTATCACTTGAGGGTTTTTTACGCTTCTAGCGTGTGGGGGCATGAGTACTTATTTTAGTTGGGACCTCAACCCTTTAGGGAGCATTTGCTGTGGGTATATACGATTTAGTTACACCTCTATGGTCAGTGAACGCGTCTGGCAGATTGTTTGCTAAATCTTGCAAGTTAATGATCTTCTAAACTTCTAGTTTAGATTGATTAGTGCGTGGATCTAGATACTGGAGATTACTTACGTTCCACGTAAGCTCCCGACATTCATTCAATTTTGAATTTGGATCTCCCCCTAATGCCGGGAAGTAATCTTCATCGAACGTGCAATCAACGAACCGGACCGTTAATTGATCCCCGGACAAAGGCTCGAGGTATTTCACGATGGATGGAGAGTCAAATCCGACGTAAATACCGAGTTTCCTTTGTGGGCCCATAGAGGTCCGCTTTGGTAATGTTATCGGGACATATACCGCACATCCGAAAATACGCGGATGGAAAATGCTAGGTTCTTTCCCATTCACTAACTGTAAGGGGGAATGATCATTATATGCAGTTGGACGGATTTGTATCAAGTGCGATGCATGTAGGACTGCATGCCCCCAGCATGAAGTGGGTAGTTTGGAGTTCATAAGCAATGGTCTCGCGATAAGTTTGATACGTTTTATTAGCGCCCCAGCAAGACCATTTTGGGTATGGACTAAGGGGACTGAATGCTCCACTTTAATTCCCAGGGCCATACAGTAATCTGTAAAGGCCTTTGAGCTGAACTCAGCAACATTATCCATGTGAATTGACTTAATTGGATAATCCGGTAATTGAGCTCTAAGCTCGATAGTTTTCGCAATGAGCTTCGCAAAAGCTTGATTGCGGGTGGACTACAAATAGGTATATGTCCACCTAGTGGAGGCATCAATAAGGACCATGAAATAACGAAATGGTTCTGATGCTAGGAGATTCGGTCCGCAAATGTCTCCTTGAATTCGCTCAAGGAAAACCGGAGACTCTAGTCCAACCTTAGTGCGCGACGGGCGTACTATTAACTTACCCTTAGAACATACATCACAAATAAATTCATCAACATGAGGGATTCTATTATTCAAAATATTATGACCAATTGAATTAGATAGAATCCTACGTATCATATTTTTTCCTGGATGACCTAACCGCTGATGCCACAATTTAAAAGAATTCGGGTCATAGAATTTTATACTCATAACTAGATGGAGATTAGACGGCCGGATGTAGGAATAGTACAATCTGGAGGAGAAGGAAGGAGGTTTTTCTATAACTTGTTTACAGTTACCTCGAGTAATAGTCATCAAAAGGTATTCATTATTGTTCTCAGCTTCAGTTTCAATGTGATAGTCATTATTTCTTATATCTTTAAAACTGAGTAGGGTACTCTTAGATTGTGGAAACAATAAAGTATTATTGATTATGTGTTTGGTACCCACGGGGAGGACAATGGGTGCTCTTCTGGAGCCTACTATCAACCTACTATCATTGTTATTGTAGTTATACTCCCCTTACATTTTAACAAGTTATGAAAATACTTCATATCTCTTAAGATTGTATGAGTGGTGGCGCTATCTACCAAACATAAATCACAATCTCAATCCATCATGCCAGAGGAAATAGTCAAAACCTAATAGCTGATATGTTTACTAGCCATGTATAGTAATATCCAAGTAAATTTAATAGACAACGTTAAGGTAAACAGATCGAAGCTAAAACATAATATCATCCATAAACTAAAGTATCCGAAAGAAAGGATCCATAAAATTATTTTAATAAAAATAAAGTACTAAATAAAATCAAATATGCAAATCACTCATCATCTCCAAAGTCCTTGAGCTCGATGCCCAAAGGATCGACGTTGTCTTGGTCAAAGTCTGCTTCAGGCAGGCTGGCATGGTGAGATTCGACTCTAGGGGCCTTCCCCTTGTTGTCCTTCTGCTGCTTTTAATAAGCCTCAACCAAGTGCTTGGGAGTGCGACACGTGCGAGACCAATGGTCTCTGCATCAGTATCTGTAGCAGGATTGCTCAACCATATCTTGATTGCCAGATTTTTTAAGAGCAAAATTCGATGTTCTGTGACCACCGGATGTACTACGACCTCGGCCTTTAACCCAAATCATCTTACTCTCTCTCCCCCTTCCACGCTTGCGACCAATCATATAATTATCCCTATACTGCTGCTGGAGTATAAGGTCGTTAGCGTGGAATGTTGACAGAGTGTTCTGCATCAACTGGGTTACAATACGTTGCAAAGCAGAGTTATACTCCGTTATAGACTTAAGGTCTTGGAAACAGAGTCTCAACCAATCGTATTGTACCGGAGGGAGGAGTATATCGTATTGTTGTTGGAAACGGTCCTTTAGGGACTTCCACAACATTCCGGGGTCCCTGAATGAGGATCTGAAAAATGAATTCCTCACTCAGGTGATTCATGAGAAAAATCAACGCTTTCGCCTTCTGGGCGTTAGTGGATTTTGAACCTTCGATAAATATTTCGCTCAACTCATTTAACGTTAGATGGATCTCTTTAGTGGATTTCGAACCTTCGATAAATATTTCGCTCAACTCATTTAACGCTAGATGGATCTCGACATCTAGCACCCATGTCAGGTAGTTATTACCATCGAGAGCAAGCTCATCGAATTCTTTCATGGTAATATCAGACATTATTTATTACGATTTTAAAGTGACATGGTAAGAATTATGATCAATTTATTGACAACGGAGAAATAAGAATTTATTTGATTATTCTAGAGCACATAGGAGCAAGAATTTGGGCGCCGTCTACCTAAAACATAAATTACGGTCCGACAAGTACCGGGCGCCGCCTACCCGGGAATAATATGCAGACTATAAATAATAAACTATGTGCGGGAGTAATCATACATGTAGGATAATTAAATCATAAAGACATGCATATGTAACAAATATTCATATATAATTCCTTGAGAACTAATCCATGAAAATAATTTCAAAGAAAATTTCAGTCTTAATAAACATGCAAATTTAACATTCTAAAGATTTCATGTATATTAACGAAATTTAACGAAATATTTTCAGGATTTTAGATTAAAATTAAATTAATCGGTATTTTCGTGACGCCCAAAAAACGAGCCCAAAAGTGGGCTAGGGTTTCACGAGATTCCAGAGGCACGTTGCCGCGTGCGACGACGAACACACGGAAGGGGTGAGAGGTGCACGCGGCAGACGGCAAGGGCCATCGCGCAAAAAAGAAAAATCGCGGGCCAGTCGCGTCCTACAGGCGCGACAGCCATGGGTGATAACGCTCCGTGGACGCGACTCCCACCTTTGATCGCGACCTGCAGGCGCGATTGTGAGCGTTTTTCTGGGCGATGGCCATGGGCGCATCGCGGCTTTCGCGAAGGCGGCGCTCAGCCTCAACGCTGCGCGCGGTGGCGCACGGAGGCGGCGCCGCCCTTCGCACTTTGCGACAGAGACTCATAGCGGGACGGCGGCGGCCCAAGGCCACACACGGAGGTGTGCGCTGCTGCGCGCTCAATGGCCTTGAGCCGGAGTTGCGCGGCAGCGCGATAGGGAGCGGCGGCCAGCAGCGGCAGTCGTCCGTGGTCGGCGGCTGCTGGCGCACGACGGGTGGCAGTCGGTCCCTCGATTGTTTAATTAATTTTTTTTTCAATTTCTATTTAATTCGTAAAACAATTTGATCCAATTAAATTGCAAACACAATAATTATCGATGCAATAAAATATTTTAAGTGCACATAAAAAATAGCACATATGTATCAAAAAAATCGATACGATAATTAATTATCATGTAATAGAGAAATTAATTTTAATTCGTACCGTATAACGAATCTTTCTCCAATTGCTTCTTTCAAACCCTTAAAATTGAAGAATTCTGCATCGGTAATCAGAACAACGACGCTCGAATTGCACATCCCCGTAAGATGCGATCCAAAGTCCACATACACAAATAATTCCCAAATTCCCATTCATGATTTGCTCGAACAGGTTGCGTATAAGAAAGTAGTGTGGCATGGACTTAATAAATGTGGAGGAATTTACCAGAAAACCCGAGGCTAGATTATTTCTTTGTGGAGGATTTGAACAACAACTTGAGATTGGGGATTGGTTAGGCATGGATAATATATGCCACGCAAGAACGTGTTGATTTAATTAGAAGGAATTAAACCCACGAAAAATTCTTGTTGTCTAATTATAACTTTGGTGGAAATTTTAATAATCTAATTGGGTAGAGTACTCGTGCTGATAACGTGTTGTAAATAAGTGCATAAAATAAAAGATGAGATTTGTTCACCCAGTTCGTCGAGAGCGACTACGTCTGGGGGCGAGCCAAGCCAGGAGTTTTACTAATATTCTTGTGTATCAGTATTTACAATTCTGAGTACAAAGGTATATTTATAAGAGTAAAACCCTAGTCTAATATATGAAGACCATTGTGTTATTGGTCCATTAGTAATGTCCACATCAAATCTTCTAGATTTGGAATAATAAATCTTCTAGATTTACAATAGTACTATACTAGTTATAGCCCGCGAATTTCGTGAGTTTAAATTAAAATTTCAAAAAAAAAAGTTATACAAATAAAAAGATTTTTTTCTTTATACTAATAAAATATATAATAATTTATTTTATTATTAAAATATTGATTAAAGCTAAATATTTATTCGTATGATTCAAAATATATTATTTACAAATGTCTTAAAGTGAAAAAAAAAATCTTTTTCATATAAATAACACTCAATATCAGAGTAATTATTACAAAATTTTAAAAATCTCTTTTTAAATAACTTTTGTTGTATATTTGGATGATTTTTCTTCTGAATCAAGACAAAAAAGTTCAATACATTTATGTTATATACTCTGAATAATGGAACATATAGTTGACCGCAAGTGAAAACTGTGAAAACTGACTTTGGAAGGTACAAATCAACGGTTGAAAGAGATTTTCATTGATTTTTATTAATATTCATTGCAAAGCACAATAAATGGAAAACTGTTTGAATCATTCAGTGTCATTCTTGAGATTAAAACTCTGTTTCCAATGTTTCTTCCAGAAATGATTTTTACTTCAATTATGTAATTTCTCAGCCTAGTACTAATCATTCTTATACCATTACACAATCCTGATTTATGATCAATATTCCTGAGAATAACAATTGGAACAACCTTCCTTCAGAACTAAATGATGGCTCGACATTCCAGAACACTTGATGGAATTTAAAAAATCAAGTGAAATTAACTCTTCATTACCGTCATCTCGAAACTCTGTTTTGCAAACACTATCAGAAGTTAAATAAAGTTTTGTACCTCTAGGAATAATATAAATAATCTTCTAACTGATACAATCCACATTTCTATGTGTAGATCAAGTTTGTTTTATCTTCAATTTTTTTTTGTGTAGTATATGTTCCATAGACGAATAAATACTTTTAATAATAGCCAAAACAGGATTAACATAATCATAAATCAAAACCATCTCCTCCATCTCCAAGATTGTCATCGCAAACTTTAAGAATCCAATTAGAAAATTCAACAACTTCACTATTGCTTGAATTGACACGTGGATTTCATGTTTTCAACCTCATATTCCTTATCAATGTGAGTATCTATCAATGCAAACAATAATAATTATCAATTAATAATATAGTCTAATAAATTTGAAAAAAGATAATCAATACAAAATTATCATCGCAGGAACTCCAAAAAAGGAATATCATCGATACTAATTCGGTATTGAAATGTACTTTCTGCAAAGAAAAGGATGAAACGGTGAGACATATTCTTTTTTAGTGTTCTTTCTCTTATAATGTGTGGATGAAATGTTGTGAGTGGGTGGGGGTGCGGACTGCTTTGTTATCCAAACCTTCCATTAATCTCATACATTTCAGTAGACTCATTATAGGTAGAAAATAGAATATGATTCTCAGTTGTGTTGGGCAATGCTTGATTTGGATAATATGAAAAGTTAGGAATAATGCTATTTTTCATGATATATAAATGTCGGAAGAATAGGTTATGGGGGAACTTAAAACTCGAGCATGGAGTTGGTTACGGGCTGAGTGTTTGAATTTAAATAGGGTGTGTTTTAGAGATTGGTATAGGAGTTTGAAGTGCATCTGTGAGATTTAGAGTACTTTGGTTTGTTTGTAGCTGTGAGAAAATAGTGAACTGAAATGTAAAACAGGGTATTTCTTATATCCACTTGTTTTTCATTTGAATGAAATTTTCGCTGATTAAAAAAAAATTAGTATATATAATATTACCTTGCAGTGTCCTCACAAATGAGATGAGTTAATTATCGAGTGAACAACATCTTCTCTTGCTCCTTTTGATAAAATAGGAAGTATTTGTCTGAAATCTTCACCAAGAACTACAGTCTTTTCTCCGAATAGTGAATAATTCACTGACCCATCAGAATTCTTGACAATATCTCTTAGACTATGATCCAATGCTTCAAAATTGAATTTTTTTAATCATTAGCGTCTCATCCCATATAATTAGCTTAGCTTTTATCAAAAGTTCTGATAGTTTAGATCCAAGATTTATGTGACACGTAGACGACTCATCAATATTAATGGGTATAACAAATCTTAAATGAGCAGTATGACCACCTAGGATTAGAGATGATACAATTCCACTGGATGCAACATTCAGAACTATATGGCCCTCTGATCGTGTAGTCATAGAAAGTGTTCTCCAAATAAATATCTTTCCAGTACCACTGTATCCATATAAGAAGAAAATATCTTATTTGTTCAACACAACAACTTTAAGTATTTCTTCGAAGTCAACTTTTTGTTCAAGGGTGAGCATTGAACTCAAGTTTGTATATTCATTTCTCAACAGTGTACGAACATATTGCAACTCCTCACGTATTAGCTTATTAATTCCAACTGACATCAATTGTTGATTTGATACAGTCATTGACGAATATTTAGTTAATGTGTTGCCATTAAGATGTAGTAATTTCTCATCTTCAAATCCTCAATACTTAGAACCAAAACTATTGAAAAGATGTAAAATAAAAAGTAAGTTAATTTTTATGAATTTAAATTAAAAAGTTTAAATTGAAGATAAGTACCTGGAAAATTCAATAATCTTCTTTGACTCGATTGTATATCATTCGATAAACAATCCATTGTTCTCTCAAATTAGTTTTTAGCCCCACACCATGATTTTAAAGACAGTATAATCATATTCTTTAGTTTCGTACCACCATGTTGAACCTTGTATAACCATATTTTAAAACATATATCACCCTATATTCAATATTCTAAAATACATTCACCATCATACATTTGCACCTAAATATCTGCAAAGGACACCCACAAAAATGACGAATACACTCATTTTTAATAAAAATAAGTGGATTTAAGAAAAATATGGATGTAAATATATGTGTTGTCAGATATAGGGAAATACATTTTTTTGTCCATTAACTTTGGTTGACTTTGGTTGACTTTGGTTGACTTTGGTTTTTGTCCTGTTAACTTTGAAATTTTGAATTCGTCCTATAACTTACAAAAAAAAATAGTATTTTTTATCCTATTATCTGCTACACCATAATAATATTGTAAACCTCATAAGCATTCTTCAAGGTAAATAAGATATTCATCTTATGTAACGATTAAAAAAAATTATACGGTATCTAATAAATAAAACACCATTAAACCTTATGTTTCTCCTTATCTCCAACTGTGTGTTTTATCCCCTTTCCACATAACTCTATCTTCCCTTGCAGACCTTACGATAGAACTGGCCTCCGCATATACTCCACCTGATTCAAGTCCTCTAACTACTCTCCAATGACAAAAAATTTAAAAAATTGTATACATTCATTTCTAACAAAAATATATAAAAAATAAAATAAATAGTAGGTATAAGTAGAGTATATGATTAAAAATTTAATTGTCAATGTGTTGATTCAAAATAATGCACGTAAATATGGTGAATCATATCAATTGTATAATGACGTGCGCATTGCAACTTAATAAGCTAGCATGAGTGTTGTTACAAATCACTTCATTGTTTAGAATCATTTCATTTTTTTTCTATACCAGGCATACTTCGAAGGAAAGTCAATGTATATGAGGCCTCAACATCAATCATGTTACATTTCATCCATGTTAAAAACTTTGATTTTTGTGCAATAAGTCTTTGGAGTAGATCATAAATATACTCATCATCATAAAAAAAACACTCTGCTCATTAGGAAGAATGGAATTCAATCTCATAACTGGTGAAAATATGTAATGCATTTTAAACTAAAGAGTCCTCCACATAGTCTCACACCCCCATCATTTTCTACTGTTATAATGATTATGTCAAACCCCTTATTATATATTTCAACAAATAGTTGATGGACTTATTTCAATTGCACTACTCGATATTTACATGTTATTGATATCTCCTAAACAAAATTAGACTGTAGATTACAAAAAAATCATTGCAAAAAATAACTCCATGTTATTTAAGCTCGTAGCACTGTATACAAAGCCAATACCACCATTGTTTCACCCCATACCACACCGTATATGTTTGTACGACCCATTTAATAAATTATGTATATATCAACTTATATTAACTCGTACCATATTTTAATTGAATTACAACCATTAATTCACAATGTACCCATTTTGTTTAAGTTCAAAACACTATATATTTAGTATGTGCCACAATTAATTTAACCCCTACACAACTTTATTTAAGCATGCACAATAAAATATTTAGGTTGTACCAAAATTTATTCATCCAGTACCACTCATTATTTTAGGTCGTACCACCATTTATGCACCCCGTACCATATTTTATTAAGTTCTTATCACAATTTATTTAAATTTTTACTACAATTAGTTCACCTCGTACCACAATTTATTTAAGTGTGCACCACCATTATTTCACCTTGCACCACACTTTATTATATATGTACCACCATATTTTAAATCCATACCACCTTAAAAATCGTATAACTTTAGTTTTAACCCCACACCACGATTTTAAAGAGAATATAATCATATTCTTTAGTTTCGTACCACCATGTTAAACCTTGTAATCATATTTTTAAACCTATATCACCCTATATTCGAAATCCTAAAATACATTCACCCATCATACACCTGCACCTAAATATCTACAAATGACAAAAAATGATGAATACACACATTAAAAAAAAAAGTGGATTTCATAAAAGTATGGATGTAAATACATGTGTTGTCAAATATAGGAAAAATGCACCTTTTGTCCTTTAACTTTAGTCGACTTTGGTTTTCATCCTGTTAACTTTAAAATTTTAAATTTCGTCCTATAACTTAAAAATAATTATCCTGTTATCTGCTACACCATAATATTTTTTTTATTTGGCATCAGATAAATAAAACACCATTAAGTCTTAGGTTTCTCCCTAGCTCCAACTATGTGTTTCATCCCCTTTGCACATAACTCTCTCTTCCCTTGCAAACACCATGACAGAAATAGCCTCCACATCTACTGCATCTGATTCAATTCCTTTAACTACTCTATGATTATTAAAATTTAATAAAATTATATACATTCATTTCTAATAAAAATTATACAAAATAAAACAAATAACATGTATAAGTAAATGACTAAAATTTTAATTGTAAATGTGATGGTTCAAAATAATTCATGTAAATATGGTGAATCATATTAAATGTACAATGTCGACGTGTGAATTGTAACTTAATGAGTTAGTATGAGTTTTATTATGAATCATTTCATTTTTTTTTATCCCAGACATACATCGGAGAAAAATCAATATATGTGATATTCTTGGCTTAACATCAATCTTATTACATTTCATCCATGCTAAAAACTTTGATGTTTGTGCAATAAGTCGTTGGAGTAAATCATCAATATACTCGCCATCATAAAAAAATAACACTCTACTTATTAGGAAGATAAAAATCCAATCTCATAACTGGTGAAAAAATTTAATGCATTTTAAACTGAAGAGTCCTCCATACAACCTCGCACAGATAAATCTATCGTCCTCTTATGAAATTTTAACTTCATCTTTTAATTTTGAATTAATAGTAACATCCCTATCATTTTGTACGGTTACATTGACTATGTCGTACCCCTTAGAATATAATTGAAAAAATACTTAATGGACCTATTTCAATTGCATTACTCTTCCTCAATAAAATTGGATTGTGAGGTACAAAATAATCAATGTCCGAAACAACTCCATGTTATTTAAGCTCGTATCACTGTATACTAAGCCTGTACCACCATTAATTCATCTCTTACCACACCTTATATGCTTGTACCTCCCATTTAATGATTTATGTATACATTACCTTATATTAAACTTGTATCATCATCCAATTGAACATGTACCACCATTAATTCACCTCATACCTACTTTATTTAAGTTCATACCACTATAAATTTAATATGTACCACAATTAATTTAACCCCTACACAACTTTATTTAAGCATGTACACCAAAACTAATTCATCCCATACCACCATTTATTCAACATGTACCACACTTTATTAAACTCTTATTACAATTTATTTACCACAATTAGTTCACCTCGTACCACAATTAATTAACATTGTACTACAATTTATTAAGTGTGTACCACCATTAGTTCACCTTGTACCACACTTTATTATATATGGACCACTATATTTTAAATCCATACCACCTTAAAGATCGTTACTTTAGTTTTTAGCCCCACACCACGATTTTAAAGACAGTATAATCATATTCTTCAGTCTCGTACCACCATGTTAAACCTTGTATAATCATATTTTTAAATCTGTATCACCTTATATTTGAAATCCTAAAATATATTCACCCGCACCTAAATATCTACAAATGATACCCACAAAAATAGTAAACACACTCATTTTTAAATAAAGTTAGTGGATTTAATAAAAGTATTGATGTAAGTAAATATATGTGTTGTCAGATATAGGAAAAATACACCTTTTTGTCCTTTAACTTTGGTCGACTTTGGTTTTCGTCCTATTAACTTTAAAATTTTGAATTTAGTCCTATAACTTACAATTTTTTTAATCTTATTATCTGCTACACCATAAACTTGCAAATTGATTATTGCCAGTATGGCATGAATTACATCAAATGAATTAATTAAATTTTCTGCTGATAACATGCACTTAATTAAACTTGCAAAATGAATATTGCCAACTAAAATGATATGAATTACGCATAATGAATTAATTAAATTTTCTCATGATAACATGCACTTCATTAAACTTACATATTAAATAATAGTCAATTCTTGTTATTAGGAATATGCATAAATTACACAATTACTTTTAATTTGAATATACTATAGAAAAAAACTTGAGTCTCTATTCTTCGGCTTAAAAAAATCCATTTTAAATATTTTGAAAATAAATCAAAATAATTTATACGTATGTTTTGGAAACAAGTAGTGATATTATGAATTGTAATTTGATGAAAAAATAATAAAGGCTTATTAGGAATTATATTACAAAACAATTACGCAACTATTTTTAATTTCAAAGTCAATGCATGTTTTTAGGAAACTAATTCACCAAAACGTACAATGTGACTTATTTTTTAATAATATAAATATTATATAGTTAAGTTGATATTGTGTCTAATATATGGGACATTAATTTGACGAATACAATATGATATGCATAAAATACTCAACTACTTTTAAATTAAAAATCAAGTGCATGGTAATAAAAAATTAAAACATACTTATCCATGCTTATTTATAAATGTAAACATTGTTTATGAGAATTGAAAATTATTGAGGAAATGTGTACACTAATTCAACATAATTGGATATGCATTCAATGACTTATATTTAATCCACATTACTACAAAAACATGTATTTAATATGTATTCAATGACTTTTACTATGTATTTAGGGTGTTCAAGAAAACCGATCATTAATTAAGTATTAATCTATATCCTTAAACAAAGGAATTGTTAAATAGTAGTTGAATAAATTTAGTACAAATCTAATATTATTTTCTTTTCTTAAATAAAATTTATTAAATAAAAGTACGTCTTAGTTGAATCCTTGTACTAAATACACGTCCACGAAAATAGCCACGTGAATTGCTACAAAATCATGTAGAAAAACGTCCACACTCAATACCAAAATTGACATTACATAAAAATAGGAAACTACCTCACCAAAATGTAAAATATGACTTATTTGTTAATAATGTTAATGTTATGCCAGTGTTGTAAAAAATGTTTAAGCAACATTCTGGATAACAATACTAAATTTGCCCTTTCTCCTAACACTAACACTTTTGTTTGATGTTGTGTTCGCAGGATTAAGACCTAGAGTAATACCCTAGACTTTCATGACCTTATTTGCTTTACTAAATGCTTTATAATTATATATGAATCTATGTGATGCATTACATCCAAAATTCATGCCAAGGCACGTTTATGTGTTTTATTTACTCGATACTTACAATTAACATATTATTTGCTCAATACATGCTTATTCTTGAAACTTTATAATTTTTATATGTTCTTTATTTTATGTCTTAAAGTATTTGATATAGAAATTAATATAGTCCTTAAGTCTAGTATTTTATTTTACACGTTATAAGTTGAAAAATGAACGTTTCTTCAAGAAACGAATTACGTATCGATTGCTCGATGTTTTTTTATGATTAGTATATTGACTTTATAATTTATTTAGAGCCTTAGAAGAGTTTTAATTTTATTTTATAAGATAGTATAAGTAATTTTATGCATAATGTACCTTAAAAGCATTAAATAAATTAGAAAATCATAATTTCTTTTATTTTATTTATTAAATTCAAAGCCTACAAGTGTCTTAACTACAAGACACAAGAATTCTCTTGAATTATCTTCAAAATTTCGTCCAATATGAGGAAAGGAGGAAGATTGGTGAAACTTCATGAATTAAGGTCAAAGTTAGTAGCATCAAAGTCAAAATTAGCTACTAATTATAAAATGCCATGTGTTTAATGGCTTAACTTCCAAAATCATCCAAATTCTTCCACACTTTTCATCCAAGTCGGTCAAGAGGATTTTGGAGTAGCTTCCAAGCATGGTTCCTCCTATAAATACATGAGCTTTCATGCAAAATTATTCATAAGAAAAAGTTTAAAGAAAATTTCACAAATACTACTACTCTTATACTTAGAAGTTGAGAAAGGAGAAGAAGAGATTTATTGTAGCTACCTATCTCTAAGTAAGCTTCTCTTCTTGTTTGAGTAATTATTTAAGTGGTAGTATGAAGTTTATGCATGATATGTGAATTAATTGATAGGAAAATGGGTTTTGATGAGTAAATTGCATGTTATCCATGTTTTACTTCATGTTTGAATGTTTAATTCAATTTATTCATGAGTTATGATCAAAATCATGTTTATTATTTGATTATATATACTTTAGAAGTAGAAATCATGAAATTATATGGTCTAAAGTGAGTTTAAGATGTTATGTTCTTCATATATGCATGAAAATCGAAAATCTGGACAACTTGTGAAGGAATTTCGTTTTTGATCCAATTTTCGATGGAAAATTCTGAAATTTTTATATGTGAAAATAAACTTGTGAAGGAACTTAGGTTTAAAATTTCATAATTTTTGGACTGGTATTCAATTCGTGGTAATTTTTCAAAGTTGAACTAAGGTTTTGGACTCTATAACAAGAACAGTAGAAGTTTGCTATGATCTGAGAATAATCGGTTAGGTTTTTATAGAAAACCAAAGTATGTTGATAAATATCATGAAGTTGGGAGTTCATGGTTAATATTTCATGAGTATTGGACAGGTGGTTGATTTATGGTGAATTTTTAAGGAGTTTGAGAAATCTGAAAATATTGTGATAAACTTTATTGAGTTGCTAATATACTGTTAAAATTTCATAATTTTTGGATGTATGAATAATTTAATATGAATTTTCAAAGTTAGGTGTGTAAATCTGCCAAATTCGAAATTTTTTATGAAAGGTTCGAAATGGTCCGGTTACATTTTTACAGTCGATATTTGTTTATAACTTGCTATTTGATGATTTTATACACTTAATTGATATATGTGTGTTAGTATACAATATTTGAATATGTGTGGAAATTTGAATTCAAGTCTTACAATTTACAAAAGTGAAGGGATAAGTAACAATATTTTTATTTTAAAATTTTTACTTGTAGGTACAAACCTGCAAGGTGGGGAATCACTTCGCTCTTCACCGAGTGTTCTATTATTATTTAATTGCACTTATTAAACGTTGAATGTTAAATTTTGAGTCTGGCCCGCTATCGACTGACCCCACATATAAGTCCAACTTTATGTTGGCAAGCATATAGTCCGGTCGTTCCGGCACCACGGGTTGGTCACGCCACCCAAGCATATACCCGGTGAAACTCCGGGGGCTCACATGTTATAAACAATTGATGTTTAGTTTGTGCAATTATAAAGAGGTTTCCCACTAAGTGTTTACAAACACTTATCCCTTCCACTTTAAATTTTTACAGATGCTGTGGATCCGGACGTGGGCGAATGAACTCGGCAGGCTGCGAAGTTTTCTTAAAGACTTTATGTTTTCAAGAATAATATTTTTAAATTTTGGCTTGTATCTTAAATTACGATCATACTTATTTACTACTTCCGCTGTGTAAATGTGTGGCGTGTGTATATTTTAATACAAAGTACTATTTTTGTAACGTTCCTACTTGTGCCACATCATATTTTCCGTACTATTTTAAGTGGGGGCGTTACAGGTGGTATCAGAGCAGGTTCGCCTGCTAAAGTATTTTCAAAAGGAGTGTGTTTAAAATTTTTAAAAAGGAAACAGCCGCACCGAGATTATTCTCCACGACGGGATCAGGTAAATGTTTTATATGTACTTAAATTATGTTATTTATTTGAAAGTTTGTATAGTTATTGCATTACATTGTTGTTTGAATTAACCAATAAAATGTGTTGAATAGAACTATGAATCGTAGAGGAAACCAAAACAACTCAGGCATGAGTGAGGATCTAACTTCCGTCTTAAGGGGGTTAGCTCAGCAACTAAATCACCAAAGCCAATCGTCCCAAACACCTGTATCCTCAACCCAAAACCATGACATTGTTAGCCAATTTAAGAAGTTTAGACCTTCAACACTTACTGGAAGGGAAAACCCTATGGAAGTAGAAAACTGGGTTCGGAGCTTGGAGAAGATATTCTCTTATCTTAAGTGCACCGATGAGCAGAAAGTTTCTTGCGCTATATTTCAGCTGACTGAAGATGCAGATTATTGGTGGAAAGCTCACTGTAGGACAATCACTGAAGAAGAACGAACTACAGTTACTTGAGAAAAATTTATAGAAGCTGTGGTTAAGAATTATATACCACAGTCATTTTTAGATCAGAAGGAGACTGAATTCCTACAGTTGAAACAAGGGAGCCTGACAGTGCAAGAATATGAAAGGAAGTTTAATCAATTGGGAAGATATGCTTCTCATTTGATTAATACTGATGAAAGGAAAGCAAAAAGATTTATGCAGAATTTACGATCGGAAATCAGTACTATCTTAGCGGCACAAGATATTAAGTCTTATGCCTCGGCATTCGAGAAAGCTCAGATGATAGCAGCATATATGAAATCAGAGGACGTAAGAACGCCAGAATCACAACAAAACAAAAGGAAATGGATTGGTACCAACCAAGGAAGAAATTCTAAGCAAGTTAAAAGGACAGAAATAGTGCCACAACAGAGGCCACCTAAGTGCAGAAATTGTGGGAAGGATTACCTTGGACAATGCCTGAAAGGAACAGGGGTATGTTATAAGTGCAAAGAACCTGGACATCTTATAACTAATTGTCCAAAGTTGAGGGGACAACAGAAGATGGCACCTGCTCGAGTGTTTGCCATGAGTCAGCAAGAGGCGACATCAAATCCAGAAGTGATGACAGGTATGTTCAAAATATTCCAAATACCTGTTTTCACATTATTCGATACTGGTGCTACGCATTCATTCATCTCTAGAAAGATGTTTGAACAAATTGAGACCGCCCATATTATGGTAGAAGAAGATTTCCTAGAAGTAAACATTTCCTCTGGTAGTACGACACAATCCTTAGGACTGTGTAGGAATGTGAAGATTGATTTTGAGCATGCAATACTCCCGACAAATCTACATATAATAGAAATGAAGGACTTTGATGTTATCTTGGGAATGGACTGGCTTATAGCAAATCATGCTTTCATCAAGTGTCAAGAAAAAGAAATATCAGTACAGAGATCAAAAGATGAGAACTTTACACTATATGGTGCTAGAATTGGAACTATACCTCGGGTAATTTCAGCAGTAAAGGCTCGGAAAATTTTAAGGAAAGGAGAATGTACATCATTTCTAGTGAATGTTGTAGCAACAAAGTCTGATGGTCCAACATTGGACGATATGCCGGTAGTATGTGAATACAAGGATGTATTCCCAGATGATTTGCCAGGACTACCCCCAGATCGTCAGTTAGAATTTACTATTGATTTAATTCCCGGAGCAGCGCCTATTTCAAAAGCACCTTACAGAATGGCACCAAAAGAATTGCAAGAATTGAAAGTGCAACTGCAAGAATTACTGGATAAGGGTTTTATTCGACCAAGTGTGTCACCCTGGGGAGCACCGATATTATTTGTGAAAAAGAAAGATGGTTCATTAAGAATGTGCATCGACTACCTAGAATTGAATAAGCTTACCATCAAGAACAAATACCCTCTTCCCAGAATTGAAGATCTGTTCGACCAATTAAAAGGAGCTAGTGTGTTTTCAAATATTGATTTGAGATCGGGGTATCATCAAGTGAAAATAAAGGAAAGCGATATTCCGAAGACAGCTTTCAGGACTCGATATGGTCATTATGAGTTCGTGGTGTTACCATTTGGACTCAGTAATGCACCAGCTATTTTTATGGATTTGATGAATCGAGTATTTCATCAATATCTGGATCAATTTGTGATCGTTTTCATTGATGATATTCTGGTGTATTCGAGGAATCAAGAGCAGCATGCGGAACATCTTCGGATTACACTAGAAATCCTGAGAAAGGAAAAATTGTATGCTAAATTCAAGAAATGTGAATTTTGGCTGGATAAAGTGGTATTTCTTGGACATACAGTTTCAGCCCTGGGAATAGAAGTTGACCCAACAAAGGTAGAAGCTGTAAACCAATGGAAGACACCAACTAATGTAAATGAAGTCAGAAGTTTTCTTGGTTTAGCCGGGTATTATCGAAGATTCATTGAAGGGTTTGCTCGGATTGCAAAACCTTTGACTCAGTTGACTCAGAAAGAAACAAAGTTTGAATGGACAGAAGAGTGTGAAAGGAGTTTTCAAGAACTAAATCAAAGATTAACAATGGCCCCAGTTCTTACAATTCCTGAAGGTACAAAAGGATTTATTATGTACAGTGATGCTTCTAAACAAGGCTTGGGATGTGTACTTATGCAAAATGGGAAAGTAGTAGCGTACGCATCAAGATAATTAAAACCACATGAGCAGAACTATCCTACGCATGATATAGAGCTAGCAGCAGTTGTACATGCACTCAAGATTTGGAGACATTACTTGTATGGAAGTAAATTCCAGATCTACACAGATCATAAGAGTTTGAAGTATATCTTCGAACAGAAGGAATTGAACATGAGGCAAAGGAGATGGTTGGAGTTGGTGAAAGATTATGATTGCGAGATATTGTATCATCCGGGAAGGGCAAATGTAGTAGCAGATGCCTTAAGTCGCAAAGGAAAGATCAATGCCTTGGTTGTGAAACCAACACTGAAGGAAAGAATAGCAAAAGCTCAATATGCCGATGCATTCTTAGAAAAGATAAAACAAAAGATCAAGGAAGGAAAAGCAAAAGAATTTTCAGTACGTGAAGATGGTACATTGGTATATCGAGGAAGAATACGTGTCCTAGAAAAAGAAGAACTCAAGAAGGAAATATTAGAAGAAGCACATTCTACACCATATACAGTTCATCCCGGAGGAACAAAGATGTATCAAGAATTAAAGAAGTTGTTCTGGTGGAGAAATATGAAGAGGGATATTGGAAATTTCGTACAGAAATGTTTGACATGTCAGCAGGTAAAAGCTGAACATCAAAGACCATCGGGATTGCTGAAACCACTTGAGATTCCTGAATGGAAATGGGAACACATTACGATGGATTTTGTGGTAGGATTGCCCAAGTCAATACAAGGAAATGAAGCTATTTGGGTAATTGTTGACAGATTGACCAAGATGGCACATTTTCTACCAATAAAGATGACGTTCACATTGGATAAATTGGCTCAGATTTATATTAAGGAAATTATCCGATTACATGGAGTTCCAATTTCTATTGTGTCAGATAGAGATCCGCGATTTACATCAAGATTCTGGTATAGTCTTCAAGAAGCTTTGGGTACTAAGTTGGAATTCAGTACAACTTTTCATCCTCAAACAGATGGTCAATCGGAAAGAACAATTCAAACTTTGGAAGATATGTTGAGAGCTTGTATCATCGATTTCGGAGGAAGTTGGGAAAGATACATACCTTTAGTGGAATTTGCCTACAACAATAGTTATCAAGCTATGATTGAAATGGCACCGTACGAAGCATTTTACGGAAGGAAGTGCAGATCTCCACTATGCTGGGATGAAATTGGAGAAAAGAAATTGTTAGGACCGGAATTGGTGGAAGAAACTAACAAAGTAGTAAAGAAGATTAAGAAAAGATGCAAGCAGCTCAAGATCGACAGAAAGCGTATGCGGATAAGCGAAGGAAAGAATTAAGTTTTGAGATTGGAGACAAGGTATTTTTGAAGGTATCTCCAATGAAAGGAATTTTCCGCTTCGGAAAAAGAGGAAAGTTGAAGCCCAGATATATTGGACCTTATGAGATATTGGAAAGAGTTGGAGATTTGGCTTATAGGCTAGCACTACCAGCATCCTTGGCAGGAATACACAATGTATTCCATATCTCGATGCTCCGAAAGTACATACCTGACCCTACCCACATAGTAAACCAACCTGAATTAGAAATTGATGCCAACTTAACCTATGAGGAAGTCCCTATATCCATACTTGATAGAAAGCTTCATAGGTTAAGAAATAGAGATATTCCAATGGTTAAGATCCAGTGGAATAGACACGGAATGGAAGAAGCTACGTGGGAGCGAGAGGACGAAATCTTAGCCAAATACCCTTACCTCAATAATCCTGGTAACACTTGAAATTTCGAGGACGAAATTTATTTAAGGGAGCTAGACTGTAATACCCTAGACTTTCATGACCTTATTTGCTTTACTAAATGCTTTATAATTCTATATGAATCTATGTGATGCATTACATCCAAAATTCATGCCAAGGCACGTTTATGTGTTTTATTTACTCGATACTTACAATTAACATATTATTTGCTCAATACATGCTTATTCTTGAAACTTTATAATTTTTATATGTTCTTTATTTTATTTCTTAAAGTATTTGATATAGAAATTAATATAGTCCTTAAGTCTAGTATTTTATTTTACACGTTATAAGTTGAAAAATGAACGTTTCTTCAAGAAACGAATTACGTATCGATTGCTCGATGTTTTTTTATGATTAGTATATAGACTTTATAATTTATTTAGAGCCTTAGAAGAGTTTTAATTTTATTTTATAAGATAGTATAAGTAATTTTATGCATAATGTACCTTAAAAGCATTAAATAAATTAGAAAATCATAATTTCTTTTATTTTATTTATTAAATTCAAAACCTACAAGTGTCTTAACTACAAGACACAAGAATTCTCTTGAATTATCTTCAAAATTTCATCCAATATGAGGAAAGGAGGAAGATTGGTGAAACTTCATGAATTAAGGTCAAAGTTAGTAGCATAAAAGTCAAAATTAGCTACTAATTATAAGATGCCATGTGTTTAATGGCTTAACTTCCAAAATCATCCAAATTCTTCCACACTTTTCATCCAAGTCGGTTAAGAGGATTTTGGAGTAGCTTCCAAGCATGGTTCCTCCTATAAATACATGAGCTTTCATGCAAAATTATTCATAAGAAAAAGTTTAAAGAAAATTTCACAAATACTACTACTCTTATACTTAGAAGTTGAGAAAGGAGAAGAAGAGATTTATTGTAGCTACCTATCTCTAAGTAAGCTTCTCTTCTTGTTTGAGTAATTATTTAAGTAGTAGTATGAAGTTTATGCATGATATGTGAATTAATTGATAGGAAAATGGGTTTTGATGAGTAAATTGCATGTTATCCATGTTTTACTTCATGTTTGAATGTTTAATTCAATTTATTCATGAGTTATGATCAAAATCATGTTTATTATTTGATTATATATGCTTTAGAAGTAGAAATCATGAAATTATATGGTCTAAAGTGAGTTTAAGATGTTATGTTCTTAATATATGCATGAAAACCGAAAATCTGGACAACTTGTGAAGGAATTTCGTTTTTGATCCAATTTTCGATGGAAAATTCTGAAATTTTATATGTGAAAATAGACTTGTGAAGGAACTTAGGTTTAAAATTTCATAATTTTTGGACTGGTATTCAATTCGTGGTAATTTTTCAAAGTTGAACTAAGGTTTTGGACTCTATAACAGGAACAGTAGAAGTTTGCTATGATCTGAGAATAATCGGTTAGGTTTTTATAGAAAACCAAAGTATGTTGATAAATATCATGAAGTTGGGAGTTCATGGTTAAAATTTCATGAGTATTGGACATGTGGTTGATTTATGGTGAATTTTTAAAGTTAAGTGACCAGAATCTGTTACTGTGTGTTCATTACGAAATATTTGATGTTTGGTAAAGAGTTTGAGAAATATGAAAATATTGTGATAAACTTTATTGAGTTGCTAATATACTGTTAAAATTTCATAATTTTTGGACGTATGAATAATTTAATATGAATTTTCAAAGTTAGGTGTGTAAATCTGCCAAATTCGAAATTTTGTATGAAAGGTTCGAAATGGCCCGGTTACATTTTTACAGTCGATATTTGTTTATAACTTGCTATTTGATGATTTTATATACTTAATTGATATATGTGTGTTAGTATACAATATTTGAATATGTGTGGAAATTTGAATTCAAGTCTTACAATTTACAAAAGTGAAGGGATAAGTAACAATATTTTTATTTTAAAAATTTTACTTGTAGGTACAAACCTGCAAGGTGGGGAATCACTTCGCTCTTCACCGAGTGTTCTATTATTATTTAATTGCACTTATTAAATGTTGAATGTTAAATTTTGAGTCTGGCCCGCTATCGACTGGCCCCACATATAAGTCCAACTTTATGTTGGCAAGCATATTGTCCGGTCGTTCCAGCACCACGGGTTGGTCACGCCACCCAAGCATATACCCGGTGAAACTCCGGGGGCTCACATGTTATAAACAATTGATGTTTAGTTTGTGCAATTATAAAGAGGTTTCCCACTATGTGTTTACAAACACTTATCCCTTCCACTTTAAATTTTTACAGATGCTGTGGATCCGGACGTGGGCGAATGAACTTGGCAGGCTGTGAAGTTTTCTTAAAGACTTTATATTTTCAAGAATAATATTTTTAAATTTTGGCTTGTATCTTAAATTACGATCATATTTATTTACTACTTCCGCTGTGTAAATGTGTGGCGTGTGTATGTTTTAATACAAAGTACTATTTTAGTAACGTTCCTACTTGTGCCACATCATATTTTTCGTACTATTTTAAGTGGGGGCGTTACACCTAGTATGTTCCAGGTCATGCGGCTACAATTATTAAGTGAGGAGATCAAATACACCATGGACGGTTATTTCTTAATCATGAAGTTAGTGGAGGAATTGTTTCTAGGTCTTTCCAAACTGACCCAGTAATTGTAATTTTAGGTGGATCCTACATCTATAAATACCAGATTATAATCGAAGGAAAAACTAGGGGAAATAAGCCAGGAAATAGTAACCAAGAGCTACACTATCGAGTGTTCAAGTACATCTAGTGTAGAAGGGCCATTTTTACTATCTTTTGTGCTGGTCGAGCGGTGCAACGCTCCTATTAGTATTGAGATAAAAAAATAGACTAGATTAGGGTCTCAGTGTGATCAATTTTCTAGTCATCGTAGATTTGTTTAGGCGTTGTGTTTACACCTTATCCTCACTTTGAGATCTTATGTTAGATCTTTGTTTGTATCACTACATGGTTATAGTGAAGCTTTTCGCCATGAGGCATCATATACTTTATTTAAATATATGAAATTTTTTGAATTCCGTTTGCAAGGTGTTTAAGACTTCCGCTATTTAAAAGTTCTTAGATTTGTTCATAACTATTCATAACCGTCTTATGTTGTCGCGCATGTTGTCAACATTTCAGTTAACACTACTCTGAAAAACACCACACACACTCACAATTGGCACCAAAGCAAAAAAACTTAGTCTTTTAAGTTTAGATCTTGTGTCTAGTGTGTTTTTGTTATTGCAATGGAATATTCCCTTAATCCTACACTTAAGCCTCTTGTTTTAGATGGAATAAATTATGCGTATTGGAACCCTAAAATGCATATGTACATCAAGTCCATTGATGAATGCGCATGGAGGAGTATTTTGTCTGGTTGGACTCAACCAAGGACACCAGCCGATGAGGACAATGATGCCCGGATCAAGAGAGAACTAGACTGGACAAATGAAGAAATTCAATTGGCTAGTTACAGCTCGAAGGCCTTGAATGCAATTTTCACAGCAATTGATGTTTCCATGTTCAAACTAATCTTAACTTGCATTTCTGCAAAGGATGCTTGGGAAAGGTTACAAGAACATTGTGAAGGATTAGATAGTGTTCGAAGGACCAAACTTCGAATGCTTGGGACAAAGTTTGAGAACATGAGGATGAAAGAAGATGAAACAATCTCGTCCTACAATGAAAGAATCAGTGAGATTGCAAATGAAGCTCATGCTCTTGGAGATCCTTTCTCCAATACCAATTTAGTACACAAAATTCTTAGAATTGTTCCTAAAAAATTTGATTCTAAGATACATGTTATTGAGGAAGCTAACGATACTGATACCATGCCTCAAAATGAACTTGCAAGTATCTTAAAAACCTATGAAATGAATATAACACAAGCTGAAGATTCAAAAGATGATAAAAAGGTGGTACTTCTTCTAATTCTGAAAAAACTTCTTATATTATTGAAATTGAATCTGATGATGATGATAATGTTGGCAGTTTGTGTCTTGACAATCCAGACAACATTGCTCTATTATCTAAGCAATTCAATAAGTTTCTTAAGAAGAAAATGAACAATGCTAAAGGTATTGCTCAACCTAAAGTTCAGATCAATAATTCACCTCAAGTTTCTGAAAAAAGAACAAGTTTAAATCAAACTAAATCTCAAAATATAAATATCAAATTTAGATATGATCCTGAATACAAAAAGAATGTGAAATGTGATGCATGTTCTGATTTTGTACATTATGCTAATGAATGTGCTAATACTTTACTGAAAAAGAAGTATAGTTTGACTGCTACTTTGAGTGATAATTCTGGTGATGAAAATGAATCCGATAAAGAAGAAGAATGTGTCTTTTCTGCTAGGATAGAGTATGATGATACTTTTGATGATCATCTAGATGATTATTACTCTGATGTTAACGAAAATGACATGTCATTTCAGACAACACTGGGTGAAAATGGTCCAGATGTGAATTGTTTTAATGGTTTACTTGATGAGACAAGTAATACAGATGAAATTCATAAGGAATGTGAATCTAGAAGACAGAAGCTGAGTAAGGAACTTGAATAAAAAATTATATTTTAGAGTCATTGACTTTGGAAAATTCTGATTTAAGGAATTCTCTTACAAAGATGGAAGTGATCTTGACTAGAAAGGACTTGGAACTGTGTAAACTTAAGGAGGATATGAAAAGATCAACTTTGAGTTTCAAGAATTCTCACAAGGGAAAATGAAGCTGGATGATGTTATGACTTTTGAATAGACAAACAAAGCTGGTCTTGGCTTTGTTGCTGACACTTCTGAACCTTCTCATTCTTATGCATGTGAAATTTGTTTAAGCAAAACATGAAAATGTTAATTCTGATAATTCTGAAAAGAAGGTTAGGAAGAATGATAAAGTCTATATATGTCATTACTGTTCTGAAATAGGTCATATTAAGCCATATTGTGCAAAGTTTAAAAATGATAAAGGCATGTTACCCAAAATGTTACAACATTTTGAGAGACAAACTGATAAGTCTTGGATTTCTAAAACTAAAATCTCATGAAATGTTGTGTATACTTCTCTGAAAGCATGTGTACCAGGTTCATGGTATTTTGATTCAGGTTGCTCAAGACATATGACTGGACAAATTGAACATTTAGCTGATTATGAGTCATATGATGGTAGTAATGTAACTTATGATGGTGGTTCTAAAGGAAAAACCATAGGAAAAGGAACTTTTAATATGACATGTTTTCCAAAGTTATCAAATGTGTTACATGTTGATGGTCTTCTTGCAAACTTGATTAGTATTAATCAGTTATGTGATGATAACTTGCATGTTAAATTTGACAAGAATGCATGTAATGTTTTTAACCAAAACAATGAATGATGACTGGAAATAGATCTGCTGATAATTGCTACTTGATTGGTTCAAACAATGTTTGTAATAGCATGAAAACTGATGATAATGTCTTATGGCATAAAAAAATTAGGACATGCTAATTACAGAAACATTTAGAAATTGATTAAACATGATGTTGTAGTTGGTTTACCTAAATTACAATTTAACGATGTGAAAGTTTGTGGACCATGTAAAAAAGGTAAGCAATCAAGAGTGCCACACAAAGTGTTATCTTCATGTACCACAACAAGATGTTTAGAACTGTTAAATATGGATTTGATGGGTCCTATGGAAACAGAAAGTATAGGTGGTAAGAGATACTCTTTAGTTGTTGTAGATGATTTTTCTAGATTTACATGGGTTAAATTCTTGAAAGAAAAATCAGATGCCTTTTCTGCATTCAAAGTTCTTTACAGAAGATTCAAAACTGTTTATAACTTGAAAGTAAGCAGGATAAGATCAGATCATGGTAGAGAATTTGAGAATAACTCATTCACTGAATTTTGTGAAAACAAAGGTATTTTTCAAGAGTATTCATCTCCCAAAACTCCATAACAAAATGACATTGCTGAAAGAAAGAATAGAACTCTTCAAGAGATGGCTAGAGTCATGGTAATTTCCAAAAATCTTTCAAAAAGATTATGGGCAGAAGCCTTGAATACTGCATGTCATGTTGCAAATAGAGTGTTCATTAGATCTGGAACTTCTAAAACACTATATGAAATCATGAACAACAGAAAACTTAATCTAAAGTACTTTCATGTTTTTGGGTGTGTTTGCTAAATACTTAATGATAGAGATCAATTGCACAAATTTAACTCTAAGAGTGACAAATGATTTATCTTAGGTTACTCAATGAATAACAAAGCTGGGTATACTTTTCCCACTAATGCTAACTGGTTCTATGGGTCCAAAAAGATCCATATGAAGCAGTTCCAGAACTTTGTTTGAGCCATCAAAGATTTTTTTCTTAAAAGTCTTCTTTGTTTGCTTACCCTTTTGACATGCATCACAAAGATGATCCTTCTTGAACTTTATCTCTGGTAGACCTCTTACAAGTCTGTTCTTTACAAGGTCATTCATGGTTTTAAAATCTATGCGATTCAGTCTTTTATGACAAAGCCAGCTTGTATCTGTAGAGTTGTTTGCTATAAAACAAGCATTCTCTTCAGCTGAGCTCCATTCGACTATATACACATTTTCTTTTCAAGTACCACAAAGTTTGACTTGCTTAGTTTCAACATCTTTAATCATGCATAAGTTAGGTGTAAAGTCTACAATGTAGCCTTTGTCACAAAATTGACTCACACTTAGCAAATTATACTTTAGTCCATCCACAAGATATACATCATTGATTTGAACATTTTCTCTTCTTATTGAACCTGAACCTTTGGCAGTACCACTGGCATTGTCACCAAAAACTACTTTAGGTCCATTTAGTTCTCTAAGGTTGGAAAGTTCTTCTTTATTACCTGTCATGTGTCTTGCACAACCACTATCAATATACCATATTTCCTTTGGAGTGGTTGACAAATGTCCTTCTTCATCTTTTTCCATAAGACAACTTAGTGCTTCATTGTCCTCAGAATCTGTGGACTCACACTCTGCAGTTGGGTGAGAAGAAGAAGAGGGACTTTCTTCCTGAGTTATTTCAAACTCGGACAGTAGTGCTCTTCTTCTTTCTTCATCCAAGTTTTTCTTCTTTTCCATCCTTGCAGCTTTCTCCTCTTCAGTGTACATCTTTGCTTCAGGGTAGGGGCAATCTTTGATAAAATGTCCAGGTTTCCTGCAATTATAACAAAGATAAGTGGAGGTAGCAGCTGGTTTACTTGACTTACCTTCTTGCTTAGATGGATTCTTCTTCCAGTTGGCTTTCTTGGCAAATTTTCTAACTTGCTTGATCAACAGGGCAATCTCATCACTTTCTGAATCTGATTCTGCAGTTGGGTTAGATTCTGCAGCTACAAGAGCTGTAACTTTTGAGCTTGTTGAGTCCTTGTCTTTTCTCCTGTCAATATCAAACTTAAAGGCTTTGAGGTCAGAAAACAACTCAAATGTAGAGACTTTGGATAAGTCATTTTGATTCCCTCATAGCAACCACTTTCATATCCCATTCAGATGGTAGGGCTCTTTGAACTTTCATGTTCTTTTCCCTATGTTAGTACTCTTTTCCAAGTAGCTCAAGCTCATTGAGAATCTTAATGAATCTTGAATCAAACTTTTCAAGAGTTTCTCCAGATTTCATCTTGAAGTTCTCAAATTTTTGGACAGCTATCATGAGCTTATTCTCTTTAATTTGATCAGTTCCTTCACAGATCATCTCAAGTTTCTTCCATATCTCTTTAGCAGTTTTGCAACTTTTTATCTTGCAGAACACAATTTTGTCAAGGGAGTGATAAATAGTGTTTCTTGCAACATTATCGAGGTTTTCTCTCCTCTTGTCTTCATCAGTCCACTCCTTTCTGGGCCTTGAAATGATTTGGGCTAAGCCAATTTGTTCACCTTCAGTGTTAGCCTTTTCTATCACAATTGGACCATCATCAACTATGGACCATATTTCATCATTCATAGCAGATAGGTGTGCTTTCATCCTTATTTTCCAGTCGTCATATTCATCTGTAGAAAACATAGGCACTTTAGATTTCATCATTTTAGGAGCCATAATAGTATGCAGATATAATTTTTCAAAAAATACTTTTGGATCTGGCTTGAAAACCTTTTAAAACTTGGTCTAAGCAGTGGCAAGCCAACTGCTCTGATACCACTTGTTGGTCCCAAAAGGTATATCAAGATCTAGAGGGGGGGGGGGGGGGTTGAATAGACCTTGAGTTTTAAAAACTTTAAAACTTTTAACTTTAAAGGTATACATATCAAACTCTGCAGCTGTAGAATTTAAAACGAAAGGTTTGCAACTGCAGACTTTTAAAATGCAAAGTCTGTATAAAATGATTTAAACACTTATCAAAGTTGATGTTGTAATACTTTAGAGTATTTTAACACCTTGTGAAGCGGAAATAAGTAAAGTGTGTGAAGTGAAAAATCAAATGAACAGAGCTTTGGCTAAGTGATTCAAAGAATCTATAGCTGTAGGCTTTGTAAAATCTTAAGCACACAGAGAATATGAATGAAATGAGATAAATAAGATAGTAGATACAAAAATAACTTAAAGCAATAGAAATAAACACAATGTAAAAGAACAAGGAGAGTTATAGTGGTTCAGAGGTGTTGTAATCCTCCTACGTCCACTGTTACACCATAAAGGTGCCAAATTCACTAAGAATCTCCACACATTCACAAAGTTGTTCCTCCTTAGACTTAGAATTCTCACTCAGATCACTCTAATCTAGCCAGAAACACAAATTCACATATATACTCTCTCTCCCTCTCTCTCTCAATCTCACACAGAGCTAAACACTCACTAAGAATGATATCTACTCTAGGTAGAATACAGGGGTGTGTATAGTGAGGGAACAACAACAAAGAAATTACAATAATCCTAGCTTCTAAGTCCTAAACTTCTAATCTTTGAAGAACTGTAGACTTTAAAAGCTGTAGTTGTAGATATTGTGCTGATGCGCTTGAGAGCTTGGGGTTGTTGTTGTTTTCCTCTAAGGTCTCCTCTCCTATTTATAGGAGTCTCAAGGGGTCCTCTAGTCGTTGGAGGGATTGGAATTTCAAAATAATTTCACCTCCAGCTTGGACTTCAGCTTAATTAAAGCTTCTTGTCATATAGCATTGTCCTTCGAGTAGTACAAGTTGTCTTGTAGTGATGACTGCTTAAAGAGCTATTAATCACTGAGATTCTTGTTTCTACTGGCTAGTAATTAGCTCTGGTAAACACTGAGATATTTCAAACTAAGTGAGTGAGTGTACAGAATGTACTACACTTAATTAGTCCTACTAATCTCAAGCTTACATCTAATAGTCCTTAACTCTGCAGATGTAGACTCTTCGGCTGTAGACTTGTCTTCAACTCTTCAGATGCAGACTTGTCTTGAGCTAGCTGTAGGGTCTGAATCCATCTTTGCAGATGTAGACTTTATCTTTTAAACTCTTCATATCTCTTAGTACCTGCAATGTTAGTTTCCATAATACACATATATGTTTTGACATTATCAAAATTAAAGTGAGAAAATCCTTAGGACAAAAATATCCTAACACATTATTATAAATAGGTGATGATTTTTTCATCTCCAGTTTACAAGTTCCATAAGTTGGAAAAATTAAGAGCAACATATAGTTTTCTTCTTCCTTCATAATATTAATTTCTCGTTAAGCACTTCCCACCGGTGGATGAACAAGGCTAAAGGGAATACTTGTCTTTCGGTTGATATGATTTTATGTGAATTAATTCATATGCATGATGATAAACGTGTTGTTGGAATTATTATTTGAATTAATTAGGATTACTTCATGCTAGTAATAATTAATTTTAAAGTCGTATTTAAATATCATCCCAAATAGATCCGAGCCCCCAATTTCCCTAACAGGCCCTGCAAAGTTGGAGGCTATAATGGATTGGAAAACCCCGGTAAATGCCAACGAAATGCGAAGTTTTCTTAGTTTAGCGGGATAATGTATAGGATTTATTCAGGACTTCTCACAAATTGCAAGACCTCTAACTCAACTGACAAAGAAGACTTAGAAGTTTTTTTGGACGTCCGCTTGTGAAGAAAGTTTTCAAGAACTCAAGAAGAGATTGACTTCTTCAACGGTGTTAACTATCGCCAAAGGATAAGAGGGATTTTTTATATGCACCGATGCATCCTTGTCTGGATTAGGATGTGTCCTTATACAACATGGAAAGGTCATTGCATACGCGTCCTGATAATTGAAGACTCATGAGCAAAACTACCCAATGCATGACTTGGAGTTAATAGCAGTAGTTCACGCACTAAAAATCTGGAGACACTACCTTTACGGTGGCAAGTTTAAAATTTACACTGACCACAAGAGCCTGAAGTACTTCTTCACACAAAAGGAACTGAACATGCGATAGAGGAGATGGCTAGAATTAGTGAAGGATTATGACTTTTCGATTCACTATCACCCTGGAAAGGCGAAAGTAGTGGTCGACGCCCTGAGTAGGAAAGGAAAGGCAGCACTTAGTGCCATGCCAATAGAACAAGTGACTTTGATCAAGGACTTCACCTAAATGAGCTTGGAATACACAAACTAATGTTGTGCAGATACCATAATCTCTGCATTCACACTACAACCAACCCTAAGAGAAAGGATAAAAAAACACTCAGAATACTAATAAATTTCTTTATGGAGTAAGGATTCAAGCCAAAAATAGAACCATCAAGGGATTCACGGTGGATACTGGTGGGACTTTAATATTTAAAAGATGGATATGTGTGTCAAAGGATGGAGAAATATGGGAAAATTTCTAAAAGAAGCGCACAATTTGCCCTATATAGTGCACCCCGGAGAGACGAAGATATATAGAGGACTGAGGGAAAATTTATGGTGGATAGGTATAAAAAGGACGATAGCTCACTTTGTGAAGAAGTGTTTGACATGCCAGCAAGTCAAAGCTGACCACCAAACGACCGTCAGGATCACTGCACCCGATAGAGATAACTGAATGGAAATGGGAAAATTTCACAATGGACTTTGTAACCGGCTTTCCCATAACTGTGAAGAACCACGACGCTATCTGGGCCATCGTCGATAGAGTTACCAAGTCAGCCCACTTTATACCTATCCGAATAACTTACTCCTTAGGTAAGCTAACATAGTTATACATAAGATAAGTAGTTCGATTGCATGGCGTACCAGTTTCGATAGTTTCTAATAGGGACCCTTATTTCACTTCGAAATTCTAGAAAAGTGTACAACAAGCTTTGGGAACGCAAATCAATTTCAGCACTACTTACCACCCTCAATTCAATGGACAGACAGAGAGGACCATTCAAATCCTGGAAGACATGCTCAGAGCCTGTATTTTGGACTTCGAAGGGAGATGAGAAACTCACCTTCCTCTTGTAGAGTTCACTTACAACAACTGCTACCAAGCCACAATACAAATTGCATCTTTCGAGGCCCTTTATGGAAAGAGATGGAAATTGCCTATTTGCTAGGATGAAGTAGGAGTTAGAAAGATTTTAGGACTAGAGTTAGTGAAGCAATGGGTGGAATCAATTTTAAGAATTAAATCTGCACAAGACCGTCAGAAGTTATATGCCAACACTCGTCGGAATGACCTACACTTTGAAGTTGGAGAGAAGACATTTCTCAAGGTAGCACCAATGAGAGGGCTAATTCATTTTGGAAAGAGAGGCAAACTGAAACCCTGCTATATTGGACCCTTTGATATATCAAAGAAGGTTGGAGACGTTGCCTACCATTGTCGTCGGATCTATCTCAAGTACACAGTGTGTTGCATGTTTCCACAATCAGAAAGTATGTGTGTGACCCTGCACATGTTGTCGATTTTAGAGATTTGACAATAGGTCGAGACCTAACCTATGAGGAAGTACCTGTAGAAGTTCTAGGAAGGAAAATGCATAGGTTGAGTAAACGAGAAGTTCTTTTAGTTTAAGTACAGTGGAAACCAGGTGGCTTAGCCCACCTGGCCACTAGGTTCCTCACTCTAGTGAGTAACCCAGGTTCGATTTCCTCTGGGAATGAACTAAGGGAGTTATAAGGTGGCTTGGAGATTTCTTGGAGTATTTGGGGGCTTGGTGAAATAACTTCTAACTACTAACAACTAACAACTAACATTTACCGATAAAAAAAAGTTTTAGTACAATGGAGTAGACACGGAAAAGAAGAGGCAACTTTGGAGAGACCAGGTAAATTAAATTTCGGGGACGAAATTTCTTTTAAGGAGGGTAGGATGTAATACCCCGACCCAAAGTATTAGGTTAAATATGTTTATTATTTATGTTCATGTGAATTTATGATTTTCTTTTTGAAATAAGGATTACAAGTTCTACTTTTTCACTTTTCAAACGATGGATGAACAAACTGAAGCGAAGGCACTCCTAGAACTTAAAATACGAATAGA
The DNA here is from genome assembly GCA_947034835.1 of Ballota nigra. Classification (NCBI taxonomy): domain Eukaryota; kingdom Viridiplantae; phylum Streptophyta; class Magnoliopsida; order Lamiales; family Lamiaceae; genus Ballota; species Ballota nigra. The sequence continues at coordinate 42,293,245 of OX344724.1, read as the reverse complement.
ATAAGTGGTAAAATATTCAAAAGTAAATAAAATGCAATCCAAATGAATAAAATACACATCCAAAAATTGGGTATAGGTATTGAAGAAAAACCCAAATTTTCGGACCACGAAATCAACACCAAAAAATACAATTTCGACCAAATCGCATCCCGGAACACTGGGGGCCACCAAAAGGTAGCTCCCAATCCCAAAAAATCTTCCCTTGACCATACACATTGGGAAGAGACTTTCTCCCTACTCCCTTCATCCACCCATCATCTCTTGGAAGAATAATGGAGTAAAGCCAAAACCCACTTTCCTACTCTCTCATTTCTTACACCATACCATTTTAGGCTAACATTCTCACCGACCTAGAAGACCCCCGCCCTCCCCACCTCTTTTGTCCTGCATAAAAACACAAGACAAGACAAGAGAAAAACCACTCATTCTCCCAACAACACAAAAAATTTGTTCACCCCTCTCCATTGGGGAGAAAAAACAATATTCTCCCCATTTTCTTGAATAAGAAGACTCTCTTTCTTCATCCAAAGTTCATCCATAACCAAAGGTTGAAGGTTTTAAGGTTTTTCATGGAGATAAATTCTCTCATTCTCTCTATTCTTTCTCATGAATCTTCTTTCCAAAACCTAAGTTCTAACTTGTCTTGTATCTTCATCATAGTACTCCAAGGGAAGGTTTTCCATCCATAGAGCCACTCTTGAACTCCAAAGGAAGAGAACTTGAAGATCTATAAGGCCCCCTAGCTTAACAAGAAAGAAACTACAAAGGTTTATCCACCAACAATTCAAAACTTTAATATCTTGTTTGTTGAGCATGTTTATTGTTTTCCTTAGAAAGACATGATACCTAGGTTTAAATGTTCCTTTGGATGGTTGAATATATGTTATATGATATTTTATTTTCTAGATATATGGTTATAGAAAGAGTTACGGCATGATAAGTGTAGAGGTGAAAGATATATGTGTGTGAGCATGTCTAGATGAAGATGTTGACATTGTTTGTGCTTTCTGGAACAAAAACGACGTTCATAAAACTTGTTATTTATGAAAGTTATTTACAGATTTGGAAAGTAGGTTAAAGTAGCTTTCATTTTTCAATGGTCTCATGTGATTTATAATTTTATTCAATAATATATGGAATTTTAAAGAAAATGTGACAATTTGCAACTATCTTCGTATTTGGAAAGAATCTGGTACTAATCGGCAAGAGAATGATTGTTGTAAAAATCATATTAAAATACCATGAGTTTTTAGCTACACCTATGCATTTTTAATGATTTTAGGAGGTGTCTAAATAATTTTACCAAAATTTTCTTGTTAATGACGCACTGCTGAAAACCTACTGTGAGATATGAAATGTTTTTGTACTAGTTTTGGAAATGGACCAAAAATCTTATTTTCGACACACCAAATGCACAAGAACTATTCTTATATGTGTTATTCATTTTAAGATAAAGCTATTGTATAAATTTTATGATTTTTGAATGTGTTTAAGTATTTTTGAAAAATACCCAAAGTTGCAAGTAGAATACCTAGGAGAACAAACTGCATCATTATTAACTTGATGACCTGGTACACTATCTTCTAAAAGTTCTGAAACAAAGATATCTAAAAGTTCGAACGACCACAGATGAAAAAACCACAACGAATAATAAGCATACAATATCGATTGTTATTCACCATTCCACTATTAATAAATCTTATCCTTGTTAATAATAATTGCATTTAAAGCATGCATACAATATGAAAGCATGCATTCACTAATATATCTGACAATGGTCCTATTAGTTAATATAGATAATTATTCACCAATCCACTATTATTAAGTTTGATAATGGTCACACAACCTTTTTTCTTAAGTCATCTAAATATTATTTTTTGGTCATTTATCTTTAAAAAATTTGCAAATAAAATTTAATACACATCCATAATTATACTAAACTTACTCCAATCATGGAAACATATCAATTTCATCCAATTAAATATGAATTAAATGATAGATAGTTAATACAATTAAAATTTGAACTGAATAACCAAAAGAAACAAGCTGATTTTTTCTTTTTAATTTGGTATAATATCTTCTAAAAGTGCCGAAACAAAGATATCTTAAAAACCGAGCGGGCACAAATGAAAAAACCACAAAGAACCAAGCGGAGCCACGAGCATGAATATTTCACAAAAATTGCAAATAAAAATATTTATTCATAAGTTGATACATTTTGGTACAAATACAAAACGGACCAAAAAAGGTTTTGGAACACTATGATTAATTACACTAAAATTACATTAATCATGGCAACTTATCATTTGCATCCAATTTAATATGAACTAAATGTTTACTAATATATAGATACATACAAAACGGACCAAAAATTACTCCCTCTGTCCCGCTATATCTTTCTTGTTTCTTTTTGTTGATTTGTTTAAGAAAGTGTATTGTTTATTAATATATGGTGGACCATATGTTAACTTTTGTGTAAAGTAGTGGAAAATTGTGAAAAAAAACTAGGAGTTGTTTAAGAAAGTATTTGTTTATTAGTATATTGAGTGTTGCTTTTTGGCTCTTTATGGAATAAGAAACTTATAGTGGAACATCAGAAAAAGGAAAGTAGGAAACTTATAGTGGGACGGAAGTAGTATTTGACAACACTCCGATTAATTATAGTAAAATTACTCCAATCATGACAACTAATCAATTGCATCCAATTTAATATGAATTAAATGATAGATAATTAATACAGTTAAAATTTGATTAGAAGAACCGAAAAGAAACAGGCCAAACAATTTCTCATTTTGGTACACTATCTTCCAAAAGTGCTAAAACAAAGATATTTAGAAAACCGAAAAACCACAAATCGAACACCAAACCGAAACTAACAGACGGCTGAGTATGAATATTTAAAAAAAAAAAAGTGCGAATAAAACCATTTCTAGATCTCCCAAGTTCTCCAAACATATAAAACAAATAAATTAAAATATTTTACTCTACATAAGAAAAAATAAAATCATGAATGCCACCATAAGAAAGACAAAGCTGGAAAAATTCCACATCCGTGAAATAAAAAAATACAATTATCGGTGTAAATACAGAGACACCAATATAACCAATGCCTACTGTATTGCCCCAAATTCGGATATGCTACTTTGTGAAACTTGCACTCCGAATTCGTGATGTTACTTAGTGAAATAGAAAAACGAACCATTTTTTTAAATAAACAAAACAATAGACAAATACTAACAGATAAAAATTTGCGACTACTTAGATAGATTAAACTAATCATTTATATTACTTATCCCCAAATAGATATAGTCATCATGTGTCACGCCCCGATTTCTCTAAGGCTTTTTTTAAAAATGATTTTCATTCGATAATTAATTTTTTAAAATTTGGCAGCGGAAATAAATATTTTTTTCTTTTTTTTAAAGACAAAAAGAGATGAATAATCATGTACTCAAAATCCAATAACTAAATCCCAAATGAAAAAGTAAACTTCCAACAGTGAAGATTAAAATTTATATAAAGGGACGTGACTCAAAGAGTATATAAAAATAATAATTAAATACCTAAATAAAATTTCTCAATTAACATGCATCTGCATCCACCATCCCTCCACCGCACTCCTTCAATCTGAAAAATGTTAAATTGTATGGTATGAGCAAAACCACTAGCTCAGTGTGATCCTTTTGTCAAGACTAAATATAACATACAAATAAAATCTATAACCACAAGCTGCCATAAAATTCACATATTGACATATACAAACTTTAATTCATGTTATCTTATTATCAATAATTAATATTTCACGATTATCTCAAGGATCTCTCTTCAATCCCTCTGGGTCCCCCACGAAAATCTCTCTTTAGTCTCATGTTCCTTCTTGTGCTCGGTTGTTCCCCCAAGGATCTCTCTTCAATCCTGAATTCCCCGAGGACCTCTTTTAAGTCCTGGGCGCTCTTAAGCCCCTAGCCTTTAATAAAATTTCTTAGCATAATTATCATATAGCTTCACTTTCATATCATAAATTCATGTTTCAAACTCATACGAGATATTTAATAAGGACAAGTAAACTGGACATAATAAAATCAACTCATGTAGCATGGATGTAGGTAAAATATTTACTTGTATGAAACATTTGATAAAGATAATTTAACCACACCTCGAATTAATGTCGTGGATGCAATAAAATAACTTTAGTCCCTTTTTTATGATTGTGTCCTTGCGTCATGATTTTCAATAGAGCATATCTCATTGAATATTTGGAGGAAAAATATGAAATTTGAGTTGAATATTATATACTAAATATCACAAAATATATAAAAGATCAGAAAATTTTGAGTGATTTAAATATTAGTTTTTAATATTTAAAACTGAAAAGATTAAAGTTGTATAATCTATAAAGTTGTAGTAAAAGGAAGATTTCTAAAAAACGAGAACTTGAAATACTTGGAAAATTTTGCAGAATATAAATAACTTAGTAATTTATAACATATCCAAAAATCAGATTTTCTGAGTTATATAAATAGGGTTTTCGTATTTTTGAAACTGAAACAGATGACTTTTCTAAACAAGGATAACATTAGAAATCATTTGATAATAAAATAAAATCAACTTGGATGACCTTGAAAAATTTACTGTATGCTCAAAACTGAAGGTGTGTCGTGTGAGTTAAGAGTAGATGTTGTAACGAATGCTAAAATAATCACTACAACAATCTGGAAAACAGAGTATAAACGTGTACAACATAAGACTAAAACACACGATTGCAAGATGGAATAACTTTTTAACACAAACTATGTAAAATAGATTGTGTTAGCCTTACGGCGAAACGTTCACTATAATAATTAGTGATACAAAAGTTGTGTGAAAAGTAAAATCGTTCACAATGAAAACAAGAATCAATATCACCTATCAAATCTAAATTCATTAAGTGTATAAACTATACACCGTCAAAGTTGATCTCTTACTATGTCAATGATCTCTATCTAAAGATATATGATTGATCGCAAGTTATGCGAGATGTACTAAACTTCTAGGCATAACATAAAAGTTGAAATAATGACCCTATCACCTTTGAACCCAGGATAATCACTAGAGTAAGTGTACTCGATTATTTCAAACTATGGCATTGAAGATTTCGGCCTCTATTTATAGATGAAAATCTTCATCCTCAAATAACTTTCCTTGTAACTTCCTCCATGATCTTTTATTCAACTTTCCATGATTTCTATCTTTATTCTTATTATTTTGACTGCAACCAGTTGATCTAGATATTTCTAAGTCCTCTGGAAAAGTCTGGATCGTGTAGGTTCTTGTAGGTCTTTGTAGAACCTTCTGAAACTCGTAACCGTTTATATTGCAACCAATGTTGCAACCTTTACTGTAACATTGAGTCTTCTAGATTCTTGTACATCCTTCTAGATCTTCAACCTGCATGTTAAAACATCTAAAATAACATTTGATCATAAAGTGTTAGTTAATGTAAAGAAAAGACAAATTCATGTTGTTTCAAAGTAAATAGTAATTAATTCACTACTAACAACCTTAACAAAAACATTATTATACATAACTTGTACGAAAATCATAAGATTTGGACTTACAGAAATATAGATTTTGAATTTTTAAATCGAATAGGCAGAGCTGCAAACGTTTTAAATAGAATGAATATAAAATTCATATAAAATATAATATAACTCTGATTGCTTTGAAATTTTTAATGTATATAAATAATGTTATAAAAAAGAACATCTTAAACTTTCATAAATTTTGGACATGTAGAAGAGAGATTTCGAAATTTTAGAAAGATATTACCTATAAATAATAAGTAAAACGGAGAAGACTTTAGAAGATGATGAATTGAGAATATGAGATTTGATATTTGTGCATATAAAAACTATGAAATTATACACATATATATAGGCTTGTATTTGGGCTTGGGCTTGGGCTTGGGCTTGGGCTTGGGCTTTGACTTAGATATGATTATAGTTAAGATTTTAAATGATATGAAAATCTTATCACAAAAGATTTAGGAATTAAAATATTATCTTTCACAAAAAATCTTTATTATTTAATTTTTAAAATTAAACCATACAAAATATCTATCTTGTAGATAAAATAAATATTTTGGAAAATATCTTTTATGAATTTTTTTTAAGATGTGCATTATTACTAATTTTAATAAAACTCAATATTTTTAATTAAATAATATTATAAGTATTTAATTATAAAATTAGGGGTGTTACACCATGCATAAATTTGAAAGTAGTTAAGTTACATAACTTAGTCAGAATATGATAATCATAGCAGCGGAAGAATTAACATAAAAATAATTAAGCATTAATTGTTCTTATATAATACAACGGTGGAAGAGTGGGGAGTGGCATGTCTACTGCACCTCCGGGGCCTCGTCATCGTAACCTGAAAATGTTTAAATAGTTGGGGTGAGATATAAATCTCAGTGGGTAACTCATACGTTGTCATGTACTTTGGTAGCATCCTAAAGTTATCGTACACATTACGTTCAACACATCTATCATTTCTTCTCTCATACTTCACTCACTCAACTCGTACTTTCACGTGTCATTCACTCTGCTTATACTTTCACATATCATTCACTCCACTCACTTTTTCATAAGTCATTCACTCCACTTATTCCTTCATAAGTAATTCACTCCGCTCATTCTTTCATATATGACCCGAAGGTCGTAACTCTAAGGTTATCATGAGATATTACTAACGTGCAATGGATACCCTTTAGTCGATACACGGTAGTTGATCATGTCTTGGGCCATGTGTGGATGTAATCTGGACAATCCGGGTCAACATGTTTGGAAACATCTAGCCGTACAATTAAACAAGAAGATACGCCAACGAACTGCATGATATTACAACAGCAATACAAATAGCATCACCCACCTTTTATGCAGAAAAAAACCTAGTCTTGAGGACCTAGCAACGTTCGAGTCTGAGCCGGGAGACAACACTTCTACCTAGCACATTTTTATTCATTTTTAGATACCGATATCTTATAAGCTTCTTTGATGATTAAACAAGTTGGTCCGGTAAGGACTTTTATCACACTTACTATTTTATATCATCTTATAGAGTTTACCAAAATCTTTTAATATTAAAGAGTTTATCTTTAATTAAACATTCTTGCAATACTTAAAAGTTTTGGAAATTTTGTAAGGTTTCTTTCATTTTTCCTTTTTAAGGACACTTGAGAAACTTAAAGTCCTTAATTCGAAACACACACCATACCACATGTTGGGAAATATTATTAATGTAAGTTTCGATTAAGATGCTAAAAGGTTAATCCCTAAGTTAAGTAAATAAATTGTATTCAGTAGAGTTAGTCTAAAGTTAGTCAGTTCACTTGTTAGGGAACTGAAGTGCATTTACTAAATTCTAGAGTGTATTTAGTTCAATAAAGAGAAGTCCGCTGAGAAGACAAGTCTACTGAACAAGTCACCTGAAGCATAAATGTTTTCTAAGTGCATTAATGATAAGGGAAGTTACCATCAGTAGAGATTCTGGAAGTCTACTGATGAAGACTAACGAAACATTTAAAGCCCAACACAATTAAAGTTATTTGTTATTCTGGTTGAGAAACAAGGCAAAAAGAATATCAGTAAGCTTGTAATAATTGAAGGAATAGAAGGTTCTCTCAGTCAAGTTCGACCTTAAACCCAGACAAGCTCTGCGCCAAGTTGACTGTGTGGTCTAATGAGAAGATGACACGTAGGTGTACTTCACTGACAGCTGACCTGCTGCTGACTGACAAACACCAAAAGTCACACCATACCTTGTCAGAGAGTTGGTTGCAGGCAAAGACTTCCATGATAATTATTGACATGACATAAAGTTAAAAAGAGCCGTTTGAGCCAATCAGAAACAAGAGGCATCTTTGAGAAGATTTAAAATCCAACGGGAAGATTCTCAAGAAGCCTATAAATACAGAAGGTCGTGCCCATTCTTAAGCACGGGAAACTTAACGATTATAACATTCTCTACACTCACAAACGTACTAATGAAGCACTCGAAATCTCTATAGTGTCTAAGTGTTTCATCACTGTAGAGAGCATTCAAAACCTTATGTAATCGGCACTCAAAGCCAAATCCAAAGCTTAGAAAGAGATAATCCATCCTTAAGCTTTTGAGCTCATCTTTTAAGGATTATCTCAAGATTAGTTGGAACCAAAACCCTACTCTAAACCATACTCACTGTTAGGTTGCGAGTTACTGTTTGAAAGGTGTTAGTAAGCTGATAAGTTGACATCATTCTGAAAGCTGGTTTGATGGGAACTAGGACCTGGAATTATCCTAGGGATCAAATAACCTAAGAGAGGAATATTTGGTCAGTGCACCTTGGTACTATAACACAAGGAATTCCAAGTGAAAGGAATTCTCTTGTTTAATCAGGACAGTGGACGTAGGAGATTCTTCTCTGAACCACTTTATATCTTGTGCATTTACTTACTATTATTTCTTAAGTGTTAGTTGAGATAAATAAGTTTCTAAAAGTTAAAACGAGTGTTTCTTAAAGGGCTCACTATTCCGCAACCGAAAGCTAATTAGATAGCAACTCAACTGAAAGTCACGAGCTCTCAGTGGAGGTGATATCTCAGTAAGCTTTATTGAGTAAATCATCAGCAGACTTCAAAAGTCCACTGAAGGTCTACTGTCTCGTGTAAACTATTAAGTTTTAAGTGAAAAGTTTTAATTTGCAACAACAGGTGTATTCTCCCCCGCCATACAACTGTAGCACTCATTTCAGGACCAACAAGTGGTATCAGAGCAGTGGTTCAAAAGACCATTGTTCTAAGAGTACCTTTTGTTGGTCCTGAAACGAGTAAACAGGTGTTTGGGGGGGGGGGGGGGGGAATACACATGTGGTTACAAATTTAAACTTCTTAAAAGCTTAACATATTACTTCAGATAGTAACTCGTCAGTGGACTTTAAGTCTGCTGAGAATTACTTGTGAAAGCTTACTGAGATAATACCTCCACTGAAAGCTCAAGACTTTCAGTTGAACTACTATCTAATTAGCTTTCAAATGCGGATTAGTGAGCCCTTTAGAAAACTCATTTTACCTGATAAACTTTGAGTGGATAATGCACACTTTAGAAAATAGAAGAAAGTAATTACACAAGATATAAAGTGGTTCAGAGATGGATCTTCTACGTCCACTGTCCTGATTAAACAGGAGAATTCCTTTCACTTGGAATTCCTTGTGTTATAGTGCCAAGGTGCACTAATCAATTTGAACCTCTCTTAGGATGATTGATCACTAGGATAAATCCAGGTCATAGTTCCCAAAACAAACCAGCTTTCAGATTGATACAAATAATCAGCTTACTAACACTACTTAACACTAACTCTCAACCTAACAACTGAGTAGGGTTTTGAGTAGGGTTTTGGTTCCAACTGTTGTGAGATAATCCTTACAATTTAGCTCAAAGCTTAGGGTGGATTATCTCTTTCTAAGGTTTGGATATAACTTTTAAGCTTGGTTACAGAAGGCTTGATATGCTCTCTACAAATGTGAAACACTTGGGAAACAAAGGTAATTTCGAGTGCTTCTAGATAGTTATGAATGTAGAGATAGCTTGATCTTGTGAGTTTCCCGTGCATAGAACTGAGCACGTCCTTCTGTATTTATAGGCTTCCTTGAAAATCTTCCCGTTGGATTTGAATCTTCTCAAGTAAGTCTCCTTGTATCTGATTGATTCAAACGGCTCTATTTGAAGTTTTAAGTCTTGTCATGAAACAGCTGAAAGACCATGCCTGTTCACCAACTTTCTGTAGAATGCTAGGGAAAGACTTTTGGTACTTGTCAGTCTGGGACAGGTCGGCTGTCAGTAGAGTACACCTACGTGTCATCTTCTCATTGGGCCGTTCAATCTGCTTGCTCAGAATCCTGTCCTGCTTTAAGGTGGAACTCATATGAGAGAACCTTCTTATTCCTTCATTTATTATAAGCTTCACTGAAATTCGTTTTACCTTGATCCAACCAGATTAACTAACAACTTTTAATGTGTTTAGCATTGAATGTGCTTTGTTAGTTCACATCAGTGGACCTTGGTCCTCTCCCAATTATTTTAGTCTTAGTGAGAATACACTTAGAAAACATTCAAGACTTAGACTACTTCCCCAGATTACTTTGTCTTCAGCAGACTTCATCTTCAGCGGACTTCTTTATTCAATACACTCTAGAAATTTCTAACTGCACTCCAGTTCCTTAACAATTAACTGATATAACTAAGTACTAACTCTACTGAACATTTTACTTACAAATAACTTAGGAGGAATATTTTGGCATTTAATCAAAACTTAAGTCTATACAATTTCCCAACACCTTTATTCTCAAAAGGTAAATTTGTTTGGTCAACTAAACAGATCTCCAAACAAATTTGTTTATCCACTATGACTGACAATACAACTAGGGTTGTACCACTAGCAGAGAACAATATGGGAGCTAATCCATTGAATCATATGTCCCATCATAAACTTCCACAATTTTGAGTGGAGAATTATGACTTCTGGAAGATAAGGATGAGAGCACACCTCGCCTGTGTTCATGATGGGATGCTCAGAGTGATCACCAAAGGTCCATTCATGTTCATGACTCCAAACCCAAGGACTACAGCTGCATCAATTACAGATCCTAGAGAGGAATGGCCAAAGGATGAAATAATTTTACTGCAGATGAGAGAAAAAGACACAATCTCAACTTTGTTGCCATGAATATCCTCTACACCACCATTCTAGATTCAGCCATCCACTGTCAGACAGCTAAAAAGATATGGGATACTTTTGCTCTCATGTGTGAAGGAACTGACAAGATTAAAGAGAACAAGCTCTCAACAACAGTTCAAAAGTATGAGCAATTAACAATGGAGCCTGCTGAGACCATTGATCAACTTGATGGGAGATTCACTGACATTATGAATGAGATTAACTCTCTGGGTAAAGTATACACAAAAAGAGAAGTGGCCTTAAAAATCCTGAGAGGGTTAACCTCAAGATGGGATATTTATTCTGTCATGATGCAAAATACTAGTGATTTATCTAACATGTCTATGCAACAGGTCTTCTCTGAGCTAAAGTCTTATGAGTTTGATTTAAACAGAAAAAGGGCTCCTACTAATACCTCAGTTGAGAAGGGAGTAGCCTTCAAAGCCAAGGAGACTGAGCCCAAATCTCCAAAGCCACAGAAGAGCACAAAGATATTTAAAGCTCAGAGCAAAGCTGAGATGAAAGAAGAACTAAGCCTAATGGCAAGAAGGTTTGAAAAACTTAATAATCGTTTTGATAAATATAAGAGATTTTACCAGGACAGCAGGGAAAGAAGAAGCTATCCTCAAAGGGGCTCAAAAAGAAGAAGAGAAAAGCACCACTGAGAAGGACAAAAAGAGAGAATATAAGAACTACACCAGAGCTGAAGGATCATCATCAAAGGCCAGAAATTCCACTAAAGAAAAGGATGATGATTCCAACCTGTGTTAGCATGCAATAAAATTGGTCACTTCTAGTATGATTGTCCTCAACTGAGTACCAAGGAAAGGAAGGAGAGGCAAGCCAAAAGAGACAGGAGATATGGAGAAAGAAAGGTTATGGTAGCTAAAGACATTGATGAAGAGTTAGACTCATTTGATGCACTATTCTCTGAAGCAGTGATGATGATCTCTGTCTAATGGCCAGCGAAGAACCAGGGGTACAATCCAAATCCTTTACTTCCTTAGGTCACACACCTGAGCTCAATTCAGAGTCAACAGGAGAACTCAATCTTCAATCATCTTTAGAACAGTTGATGATTGACTTCTCATGGTTGCAAGAAGCAAGTTTTTTTCTTCAAGATGAAAACAATAGACTCTTGAGTGAAAACTCTAAGTTAATTGAGTTTAGAAATCAAGTAGATCTGAACTCAGCAACATCCACCATTGAACTGACAAATGAGGTGGAAACCCTTAAGAGTCAGGTAGATGGTAAGGATAAACCGATCAAGGATCTTACTGACAACCAGACAATGTTAACTAATGAGAATAAAAAATTGGTAAGCAAAGTAAAAGAATCTCTCCTGAAAATTGAAGTCTTACAAAAATCTGAAGAGACCTTGTCAAAAAGGATTGATGCTTTAAACAAACCCTCTCTTGCTATAGAGGAGATCCAAAACTTTCAAACCAATCCTAATAACAAGTGTGGAGTTGGTTACACTCCAAAACCTTCAGAAGGTCCTCTAAGTGTTGCCTCTTCCAGTGGCACAAAGAGAGTTTTTGTTAAATCAGTGGTCTTTCAACCATAGGTTTTGGATAAAGGAAAAAGACCAGCTGATGTCCAACAAATGAAAAGTTATAAGCAGCCAAAACCAATTGGAAAGACTAAAATGACTAATCATCCAAAAACTCAACAGAGGTACTATTAGTCGAGGTCTTCTCAGATGAGACAACCTCAACTGAGAGTACCCAGACATGAATATTCCCCAAGGAATGCTTCATATAGGAAACCTCTTCCATTTGTGCCTAATGGAAAAGGTTCCCCATACCTTTATCAACAAAAACAAAGACCAGGTGCACCCAAGCCTCAGAAGAAGAAGTATAAGAAGGTTCCTGCTCCTTCTAGGGCTAACACCAATAATCAAGCTACTCCTAAGACACCTAGAGAGATGACTGTTTATGTAGATGTTTATGAAAGACAAATTGGCCAGTCTAAAATAATTAGATTTGTAAGGCAAATTTGGATTCCAAAAGGTACAACTAACCTGATAGGACCCAACACCAAATGGGTACCTAAAACTTGATTTTGACTGTAGGGCTCAGTGGACCTCAACAAAGGAGAAGCTCATAATTCATCAGTTTGGTACTTGGACAGTGGATATTCAAGACATATGACTGGAAACAAAAGTCTCCTGAAGGATTTTGTTGAGAAAGAAGGTCCACAGGTTATTTTTGGTGACAATTCACAAGGAGCCACGAAAGGTTATGGTACTTTAATAATTAACTCGGTAAAGGTAAACAATGTATCCTATGTCAGTGGACTTAAACATGATCTCTTATCTATTAGTCAATTTTGTGACAGAGGATACAGTGTTTAATTCTCATGTAACTTGTGTTTTGTTAAGAATATTCCCACACAACAGGTATTACTAACTGGGTCACAAAAGGGAAATGTCTATCTTGCAGATTGGAAATCTTGCACTCCTAACACATGTCTCATTGCAAAGAGCTCAAATGACATCAACTGGCTATGGCATAAGAGGCTAAGTCATCTGAACTTCAAGGTGATGAACAGGATCGCAAGATATTCCCTAGTGGAAAGAATGTCAAATGAAGTATATAACAAAGACCATATATGCAAAGAATGTCAGGAAGGAAAATAAGTGAAAGCCTCTTTCAAGAGCAAAGTGGTAACCTCTACTGAAGGAATACTTCAACTGTTGCACATGAATGTCTTTGGTCCAGTAACCCCTGTAAGTATCAATGGGAGAAAGTACACTCTTGTTGTTGTTGATGATTTCTCCAGGTACACCTGGGTGGTATTCCTATCAAGAAAAAAAGAAGCACAAGTCAGGCTCCCTAAATTACTCCAGAGAGTCAGCAATGAGAAGAGCCTGAACATTGTGAAAATAAGGTCAGATAAGGGCACGAAATTCATAAACATTTTTATAACTGACTTTTGCAAGGAGCTAGGTATTGCTCATGAAACTTCAGCTGCTAGAACTCCTCAATAAAATAGAGTAGATGAAAAAAGAAATAGGACTCTAAAGGAGGCAGCAAGGACAATGCTTGCTGAAGCTCAAGTACCCAAAAGGTTCTGGACTGAAGCTATTAATACAGCTTGCCACACTCAAAACAGATCCATGGTAACCAAACATCAAGGAAAAAATCCATATGATTTATGGAATGGTAGAAAACCTCAGGTATCTTACTTTCATATATTTGGTTGCAAGTGTTTCATTCACAATAATGAGAAATCTCAACTGAAAGCCTTTGATAGCAAAGCTGATGAAGGAATATTCTTAGGACATTCTCAAATCAGTAGAGCTTTTATAGTTTACAACAGTAGAACTCTTGTTGTGGAAGAAACACCCCATGTAGTCTTTGATGAATCTACCTTTGAGTCCAGGAAAAAAGAGACCGGGGAAGTGATTAGCAAAAGACTAACTAGGCTGAATATCAAAGAAAAGGGCTATCCTGAGAACAGTGTTGATGTATACATTCCAACATGGGACAACCCCACTGATCAACAGTCAACTAAAGATACTCTGACAAACATCACTTCAGTCAACTCGCCTGAGAAGTCTCCTGACCAGCAAAATGAACTGATGAACACTCTCCCAGTTCAAGAGGTAAGTTATGTCGATGAAGATGTGGTCACATCTAAGACATCAACTGATCCCATCAATCAAGGGGGAACCAATGCCACTGTCATTGAGAATGAAAATACCTTGAATTATGACTCAGTCCTTCAACCTTCTGTCTTATTTCCTGAATTCAATTTTGATCCCATATCTAGTGACTCAACTTCAGAAGAGCTAGTCTCTACTGAAGGTCATCAACCTAGGAGACCTTGGCTCTCAGAGCATCCTGCTGAGCAAATCCTAGGCGATCCTTCCTTAGGAGTCAAAACTAGAAGTTTTCATGGTCAAAGTGCTTTATTTTTCTGCTTCTTATCTTCACAGGAACCAAAGTCTATTTAAGAAGAACTTCAAGATTCAAACTAGATCATTGCCATGCAGGAAGAGCTAAATCAATTCACAAGGAACCAAGTATGGGAGTTGGTGGATAGGCCTTATCACTGCAATGTGATAGGAACAAAATGGGTGTTTAAAAACAAGAAGGATGAAAATGATGTCATAGTCAGAAACAAAGTCAGGTTAGTTGCAAAGGGTTACTCACAAGTTGAAGGATTTGACTATGATGAAACATTTGCCCCGGTGGCCAGATTGGAGGCTATTAGATTATTCCTTGCATATGCAGCTCACAAAAGGTTCAAGGTCTACCAAATAGATGTTAAGAGTGCATTCTTGAATGGAGTTCTCAATGAGAAAGTGTATGTGGAGCAGCCCCTATGATTTGAAGAAAGCAATAAGGTGTATAGGCTAAGGAAAGCCTTGTATGGTTGAAACAAGCTCCAAGAGTTTGGTATGATACCTTATCCCAGTTCCTGCTTGATCATGGCTTCATAAAAGAAAGAGTGGACAAGACTCTCTTCAGAATCACTCATGGAGAGAATACATTGCTTGTATAAATCTATGTGGATGACATTATCTTTGGTTCTCCAAATCAAGTCCTCTGTGAGAAGTTCTCTCAACTGATGAAGGGAAAATTTGAGATGTCCATGATGGGAGAAATTAATTTCTTCTTGGGCCTTCAAGTCAAACAGTCCACCGAAGGAATATTCATTAATCAAGCCAAATATACAAGAGAGCTGATTCACAAGTTTGGATGTCAAAGCAGCAAGGTGGCCAGAGTTCAAATCAACACCAACACAAAGATGGAACCTGATGAAGATGGTGAATCAGTGGACCAGACCAACTATAGAGCCATCGTTGGATCTCTTCTCTATCTCACAGCAAGCAGACCTGACATCACCTTTGCTGTTGTGATATGTGCAAGATATCAAGCAAACCCAAAGAAGAGTCATCTGGAGGCCACCAAAAGAATCCTCAAATATCTTAAGGGTACTGTGAACTTAGGTTTGTGGTATCCTTCAGATGACAACTTAGAGCTCACAGGATACTCAGATGCTGACTATGGAGGATGCAGAATTGACAGGAAATCAACTACTGGCACTTGTCAATTCTTGGGGAGTAAATAAATTTCTTGGTTCTCCAAGAAATAAATTTCAGTAGCTACAAGCACCGATGAAGCTAAGTATATGGCAGCTGGAAGTTGTTGTGCACAAATCCTTTGACTCAAACAACAGCTGAGGGATTACAACATAATCTCAAATGAAGTTCCTATCTTTTGTGACAACAATATTGTCATTGCTATATCAGAAAATCTAGTTCTTCACAAAAGATGCAAACATGTAGACATAAGGCATCATTTTATCAGAGACCATGTGGAGAAGAAGGATATCAAGATGCTCAAGATTCATACTGACAAGCAAATGGCAGATATCTTCACCAAGCCTTTCGCTGAAGCAAGATTTCAAGAACTCTCAGTCGAGTTAGGACTCCTGGATCCAGGGGATAAGAAGTCTCAGAAGAGTTTTAATAAAGTCTTACTGAAGATACAATTTCAGTGGAGACATAACTTCAGTGAAGATGGAGTTACAGTGGATATGAGGTCTCAGTGGAGTTAAAAGCTTCAGAAGAGGTCAAGTGTCCTTAATCCTGTTAAATTAAAGTCCACTGTGATTCCTTAAAAAAATTTATTTCCTATTTCTATAAACTCTTGACAAAATATCTTTCTTAAGAACGAGGAAATCTCAGGAAATTATTTTAAATACTTTCTGAAAAGGTAAAATCTTTTCATCTTCTGGGAAATATTTTTGAAAAGGGTGCAATGATGGTAAAACTGCATGTGTCAGAGCCGCAGTAACAATTATCCACACCACGCGCCTAATCACCCGAAAAGTCTGACGATGTGACTCCCTTCTTGATGGTCAAAGTTGATCTTAACCATTTATTTTTAGGCTTTCAAACACAGGCGTTAAGATTTATTACCAACCCCCCACATCCCCTTACCTCCCACGTCCCTTCTGAACCCATTCCCAACCATTGATCTATTTTTAATCCTAACCGTCCAACACCACTATAAAAGGCCATCTCCTTCATTCGTAGAAACCTTTCTGAATTCACTCAAGCCTTACCCCATTCCCTTGAATCCATAAATCCTCTCGTCCAAACTTTCCAAAACATTAAAAAATGCCTAGAACTTGCTACATTGATCTTGAGAAATTATCCCATAAGGATAACTTTTAGTATGAACCCATTGTCCACTTCGATAACCCTGAAGTACTTTCTAAACCCAAATACAGACAAATAAAGGAGGCCCTGGAGTTAGTGAAGGCGGCAGGCCTTGAAAGATTTCTCTTTGTACATCCGGATCTGTGCTATGATAGGCAGGTCCTAGAATTTTTCCTAAATGCCAGAAATACCGACACGGAGATCAAATCTTCTCTGTTTTTGAAGAGGGAGAAGAAGGTAGAGAAAGATGGGGAGACATACTTTGCCATTAAAGAGGTCGATGAGGATATTTGGTTGAAGGAAGAACTTGTGAAAGAGCTTTTTGGTCTTCCTTCAAAAGGCTCAAATCTGGATACCTGTATTGTGGATAAAGAGGAGGAATAGGTTTACACAATCATGAAGAAGAAGGTACCATATCATCCAGCCCTTAATCGAAACACTCTAAAGCCAGTCTACAACATTCTGTGTGAGATTGTAGGAAAGTGTATTCTGGCGAATCTAGGAAGTCCTGAGCAAGTGAGCAAGCCAAAGCTCAGATTGATGAAGGCAATCTGTGAAAGTAAGGTGAAAGATTACAACTGGCAGTTGTTCTTTCTTAGACCCTTGAATAGAGAGACTGGTAAATTCCAACCTCATAAGAAGGAATATTATCTAACAAGCAAGCTAAAATATGCTACAAAGATCTCTTATATGATTGAGAATATGGAGCTCAATTAGGAATGGAAAGATTTAAGGAAATGGAGCAATTTGAAGACCCTGTATAAAGGAGGAAAGGCATTGGAAAGAAAGAAGTTGAGTGATATTGAAGGCGAAGGAGAAGCAGAACAAGAAAAAGAGGAGAGCCCTACTGAAGGGAAAAGTAAGAAAAGAAGACTTATAAAGCTGAGTGACAAAATGGCCCGTCACAAGGAGGAGTCAGTTGTGAAGGCATTAAAGAAAAAGGAGAGGAAGTCAACTAAGGCAGGCACGGAGGCTGCCAAAAAATCCATGAAATCTATTCTATCTTCAGTCCCCACTGAAGATCCGGTGTCAGGCAACCTTGAAACTTCTCCAATTCAATTATTGGCTGACACTGCTGCTGAAACTGAAGAAGAGAGAAACCCCACTGTATCCCGAACCCAACCCTGTACCCCTCTCAAAATCACACTTAAAAATCCCACCAAAGCCCCCACTGAAGGCTCTCAACAGCCTAAAAGTGAAGCCTCAAAATCACCAACTCAAACCTCCACTAAACCTGAACTAACCTCCTCTAACCCAACCCCCACTGAAAACATACCAACCTCTACTAAACCCGAACGCACCCCTAGCCCAATCTCTTCTGAACCACACTCACACATCCCCACTGATGAGTCCGATGAAGGTGAGGGGTACTCCTTCTTGGATACCCTCAAAGATGATGTAGCCTATACCTTGGAGTCCAACTATCCTGAGTTGAATGACTACCCTGATCTTAAGGCTCTATTTCTTAGGGTCAGGTTACTGGCCCAGCTTAAGGATAGGTCTCTCTCTGAGATGATGCTGGCTGTTAATGGGAGCAGTGTTGAGGAGTGGAAGAAGGAAGAAAGAGAGATAGAAGAATTCACTGGGTTGTCAAGAACTAGGTATCTTTGTGAAGAAAAGATATTTAGAAACCTAGTCCTTGCAAAAATAAATGAAATGAAGGTTGCTGAAAAGGAGGAAGTGGAGAAGGAAGCTGAGAAGGTTGCTGAAGAAGAAAAGGAGGAAGAGAGTATGAACAAAACTGGTGTAGGCATCTCACCTGTGCAAGGTGAAGGTGAGATGGCCAAGGATGTATCCGTCAAGGACATGTCAACTGACCTCAAGGCACAGGCAAGGGATACTGAGGCTCAAAACTTGCCCAAGAGTAGTGAGGTAGAGATGCTAGAAACCTCTACTGAGATTGCTCATCAACAGCCCTTAGTGGTGACTTCTGAGTCAACTGAGGTGTCTGGAATGGTTGGAGTTGAAAATTAGAGTGAAAAAGAAAAAGAGGTGGAGATTGTGAAAGTTGTGAGTGGTGAGATAACAACAATCATTCCTGTAAAGGATGAGTTGGCTGAAAAAAATATAGTTGAAAATGAGATAGAGGAGGAAAGAGTGGAAAACGAGGGAGTCAACATGGATATAGAGGAAGTGCAAGCTGGGGTAGGAGGAGATTTTTAGGGGGAACTTGCTAACCCTTCTTTAAGTGCAGGAAATCCACCCTTGGAGACCAAGACTGTAACCAGTCTAAGTCCACTAAAGCTGGCACTGACAAAAGTTGAAGAGGTCAGACTCCCCTCTATTGAAGCTCAACTGAGGGAGATTGAGGATCAGATGGAGGAAAACGAAGCCGAAATAGTCTTTCTTTCAGATCACATCAATGAAAAAATGGAAGTCACCACTGGTTTCCTTTTACAAATTATCTCTCAGGGTGGAAGACTCGCAAAAGATGATATGTGATGCAGTAGAAAGCCAAGGAAAGCTAGTTGTGAAGGTTATCTCAGACATGGAGAAGAAGGAGGAGGAGACTAGAGCTAAGTTCCTAGAATCTTTAGTGGAGTCTGTCTCCACAAGCCTGAAGACTTCAGTGGAGGCCTTCTCAACCACATTGATGGAAAAAGTTGAAGACTTCTGGAATAAGAAGGCGGCAGAGGCAGAGGCAAAGGAGGAGCTACTGAAGGAAAGCATTAAGGAGGTCTTGAAGCAACTTGTGATAGACTTCCCCACCCAAGAGAAGACTGATGTTATCATCAGTGAGATACTTGACTAGTTTGTCAAGTTTGGTCAAATAGCTGGAGCAACCTTGAACAGGTTAGAAGATGAAGTTGATCATTGCTCAGCTCAGCTGAGGGTGGTGAAACACGAGCAAAAGCTGCTAAACATGACTTTCGCCAAGGTTTTGATAGATACCGAAAAGGGGGAAGAGTTGGTATCTGGGAAACAGATGAAGAAGAACCCCAGTAACACCATGTAGATCATTCTAGAAACATATGATTTTACCATGTCCCAACAAGTAAAGAACATTATGATAAAAGCCAAGAAAGAAGCTCAACTGAGGGCAGAGAAGGAAGCTCTACTGATGAAGGGAAAGGCAGCTGAACCTGAGGTGGACCTCTCAAGATTCATGAAGGAAGTTGCTACCGCCAAAAGTGAAAGATGGCTCTAAGGGGAGAATCAATAAAGAGGAAGATGACTGACGAACTTTCAGCTGAGGTGGTTAAGAAGACTAGATCTTCATTAAGGTTGGCTCCCAAGTCAACAGATGCCGAGTTAGCTGAAATTGTTCCAGTCCTAAATCCAAAGCCCATCTCCTCTAAAAGGTCTGAAGAAGAAAACCCTATTGAAATTCCCAAGTCTACTCCAACTCGAGTTACTGAATTGACTCAACTGATCAAAGAAGCTGGAGGGATAAATGAAAGAGCAAGGTGACTGGCAGCTCAACAACAAGAAAGAGTTGATAAGGCAGTGGGAAGGATTGAGGCAGTTGTTGAGCTAGCAGAAAGGAAGAGATGAGAAAGGCTGGCCTCATTTGACAAGACCACAACAAAGAAGTTCAAAAACGGCTATCTAAAGTGGACTGCCAGGCTCAAGAAGAACAAGGAATCCCAACCCAAGGCCAAGTATCCTCATCACGATACTTGGGTGCCCAAGAAGATCAATGCTAAAAGGGAGTAAGTGAAGAGGGAGTTTGTCTACGCCTATTATGTCACTAGAGAGTTGGGAAAGGAGAATCTGCAGGATTTGTTCAACCAATAGCTTTTCGACTCCTACCCAAACCTCTATCCTGACATCATTGAAGCTGGGTATAATGCATTTTCAGATCATTCCCTGAAGGCCCCTGAACCTATTGTCTTCTGGCCCCCAGTAGATTCTACCGGAGCTGCGAACAGGGAGAAGATCACCCTTGAATGGGTTGCTCTCTGTGAGCATCTTGAGCTCAAAGGCCACTCCAAGAAAGTGATGGAGAGAAAGAACGAGCTAAAGGTTAGAGTATTTAAGCAGTATGGGTTGGAACCTATTTTTTATTGTATTTGAATGTTGTAAGTTATTTTGGGCATTTGTCTATAAGTCCCAATTCTTTTTTTTGTTAAACTCAGTAGACTGTTGTACGTGTAACTTTTTGAAGTGAGATGAAAACTCTATTGTCTTCCTTTGGCCCAAGATAATATCTCATTATCATTTAGGCTTTCCACTGTTGAAAAAAATTTATATACAAGTTTTACTAAGTATGCCAAACTGATGATCTCAACTGAAGTATAATACATTGTAATAGATATGTTTCAGCATCATTAAAAAGGGGGAAATTGTTGGGAAATATTATTAATGTAAGTTTTGATTAAGATGCCAAAAGGTTCTCCCTAAGTTAAATAAGTAAATTGTATTCAGTAGAGTTAGTCTAAAGTTTGTCAGTTCACTTGTTAGGGAACTGAAGTGCGTTTATTAAATTCTAGAGTGTATTTAGTTCAATAAAGAGAAGTCCGCTGAGAACACAAGTCTACTGAAGAGAAGTTTACTGAACAAGTCACCTGAAGCATAAATGTTTTCTAAGTGAATTTATGATAAGGGAAGTTACCATCAGTAAAGATTCTGGAAGTCTACTGATGAAGACTAACGAAGCATTTAAAGCCCAACACATTTAAAGTTATTAGTTATTCTGGTTGAGAAACAAGGCAAAAGGAATATCAATAATCTTGTAATAAATGAAGGAATAGAAGGTTCTCTCAGTCGAGTTCAACCTTAAACCCAGACAAGCTCTGCGCCAAGTTGACTGTGTGGTCCAATGAGAAGATGACACATAGGTGTACTTCACTGACAGCTGACCTGCTGCAAACTGACAAACACCAAAAGTTACACCATACCTTGTCAGAGAGTTGGTTGTAGCCAAAGACTTCCATGGCAATTATTGACATGCATAAAGATAAAAAGAGCCATTTGAGCCAATCAGAAACAATAGGCGTCTTTGAGATGATTCAAAATCCAACGGGAAGATTCTCAAGAAGCCTATAAATACAGAAGGTCGTGCCCATTCTCAAGCACATAAAACTTAACGATTATAGCATTCTCTACACTCACAAACGTACTAACGAAGCACTCGAAATCTTTGTCGTTTCCGAAGTGTTTCATCACTATAGAGAGTATTCAAAACCTTCTTTAATCCGCACTCAAAGCTAAATCCAAAGCTTAGAAAGAGATAATCCATCCTTAAACTTTTGAGCTCATCTTGTAAGGATTATCTCAAGATTAGTTGGAACCAAAACCCTACTCTAAACCATACTCACTGTTAGGTTGCGAGTTACTGTTTGAAAGGTGTTAGTAAGATGATAAGTTGATATAAGTCTGAAAGCTGGTTTGTTGGGAACTAGGACCTGGAATTATCCTAAGGATCAAATATCCTAAGAGAGGAATATTTGGTCAGTGCACCTTGGCACTATAACACAAGGAATTTCAAGTGAAAGGAATTCTACGATTTAATCATGACAGTGGACGTAGGAGATTCTTCTCTGAGCCACTTTATATCTTGTGCATTTACTTACTGCTATTTCTTAAGTGTGAGTTGGGATAAATAAGTTTCTAAAATTTAAAACGAGTATTTCTTAAAGGGCTCACTATTCCGCAACCGAAAGCTAATTAGATAGCAACTCAACTGAAAGCCACGAGCTCTCAGTGGAGGTGGTATCCCAGTAAGCTTTCTTGAGTAAATCATCAGCAGACTTCAAAAGTCCACTGAAGGTCTACTGTCTTTTGTAAAATATTAAGTTTTAAGTGAAAAGTTTTAATTTGCAACAGCAGGTGTATTCCCCCCCCCCCCCCCCCCCCTCATACACCTGTAGCACTCGTTTTGGGACCAACACCACATGTCGTTTACTTAAACACAAGTATTTTCATAGCATTTAAACATTCTAAATTATAATTATTAGTATGCTTATTAAGTATAAGTCATTTAAACAAGAAACTAAAACTAGGGACATTAAGTTTAAAAAGAAGTAGTTTGCTACTTAGAGTGTTTTTCCTCTAAATTTAACCATTTAAAAAAAAATACTTAGACACATTCAATTGTCACGAAATTTATATAGTAGGTACCTAATCAAGTATAATTTACATATAAAATATTTCATATATCATTTGATTCATGAAAATATAATTTCTAGACTCCCTTTTAAAATGTGACACTAAGTTACAGAAACTGTCCAGTGAATTTTTTTTTTTTTTTTTTTTTTTTTGTGCGCAGTGACAAAAAATATTTTTGCTAAAATTATTTCTACCTACTCATAAATCATGGAAAAGTTTATGGTGATAGATAAATTCATGTATTATTTTATTAAGATTTTTATAAAATTCCATAGTTAACGTATCAAAGCAGTTTCACACGTGAACACGAAAAATGTCGCAGATTGTCACTTTTTTTTTTAAATTCATAGCTTATTAACGAAAAATTTAAATAACATGAAACCAGTGTCAACTGAAAGTTAACTAATTATAGATTCATAATATGTAAATAATATTCTCAGAATCTAAGTGTACAAAATCTCGTTTTACTCCAGAAGCATCAGGTTGCTCTAAAAAAGTGAATTTTTAACATACTTGTGTGAATGCTTACTTCTATTCTTATACCTATCATGCCATACAATTTTCACCACTCAATAAAAAATAAAACAATATCTTCTAGCATGCATCTAAACATCCATACTCATATATTATACAAGACTTTAACATATTCTAAAATACAAACCTATCATGCTCACAAGATCACATACAACAAATATTTAAACAGTTATGAAGTTTGGGTTGTTTTCAACCTTTTGGGGACTTTTCTTTTTATCTAAGAGGGCCTATTTAGCTCTTGAAGTTCTTGTGAAATAGTAGGAATGAAGCTCCTTGGATTAAAGAATGCTAAAGCAACAAGAATACAAGTTAGAATTCTGTAGTTCGAAGATAACTTGAAAAATTGCAAGAATGGAAGTTTAAATGACCTCAAGCCTTAACCTTATACCAAAGGGGACCCTTGTACTTGACCTTGGGAACCTTCTAAGAGTGAGAGTAGTAGGAGGAGAAGATTTTTCTCCTCTTTTTCTTGCAAATGGCCGAGAGGGAGTATAGAGGAGGGAGAGAGAAAATCTTCTTTTTTTCTTTCTAACATAGGGTGTTGGGCAATGGTGTGAAGAAGAGGGGAATGAGATGGGGGGGTATACACGGCTGGGGCTGATGGAGATGAGGGGAAAGTCTTAAAATTTGATGGAGATAGTACAATGTACAAACAATTTAAAATAGAAGCTTTGTGCACAATTTTGGGGAAAGGATGGAGAGGTGGACTTGGCTGCCCTCCTCCAGCTTCTAGCCAACACTTGTGGGTCCCCTGGGAGGACTTTCGGGTCCTCCCTGTATTATCAGATTCGATATAGTTTTCAGTTTTGCAATCGGGTGTTTTTCGGTTAAGTTTTTTAGGCCCCGAAAGTGAAGTTTGGAATAGTTTTTCATAAGAATAAATTTGGTTTTTAATTTTACTAATTAAAAATTATTATTTAACTTACTTTATTAATTGGGTATTAGTTCGGGTCAGTATTTATTCGTCGAATAAAAAATCTGGGGTTCTTCGCTCAACTTTCGGCGACAAGTATTTAATTTTTGTTCAAAAAATATAAGCATTATTAGAGCATCGAAATGCCTATTTGGAATTTATATTTTATTCATTTTATCAATTCAAGAATTAATTTCATCAGTATTAGCGTTGGGAGTGCCTCCAGTTCGACTTTCTCATTCGTCGTTTGGAAAATCAATTAAATAGAGTTATTGTCCTCCTTTCGAAGATAAAACATGAATTCAAGAACACAACAATGTTAAATATTTATTTATGTAACTCAAAATGGGTCAGGGTATTACATCCTACCCTCCTTAATAGAAATTTCGCCCTCAAAATTTACTTGCTTATCCTAAAGGCATTGCGGGTATTTAGCTAATATATTTTTCTCTCTTTCCCAAGTGGCTCCTTCCTTTCCGTGTCACCTTCATGGTACTAGTACTAAAGGGACTGACACCCGCTAACTCCAACTCCGCTGACTAGTGAAACTCAAACTCGCCTGACTACATACTTCACATATGACTTCACAAAGGCATTACATATAAATCATAAAAAAATTACTCCCCAAGCTAAAATTAAAAAATTCATAATGAGTATCATGGTAAGTATGAGAGGTGCACTAAATTCCTCATCCTTGCTATTACAACCGATGAGCATGAGGACGCAAACAAAAGTGATGATGGTGAGGAAGAGTTTACTTATTTCGGTTATGTTGATGAAATTTCAAAGAAGGGTGCTTATAGGTGGGAGTGAAATGAGGTATTTATAGAGTAAATTTTTTGAAAATATTGCCATTTATATTTTTTTTGAAAATATGGCCTTGTACGACCATTGGAGGAGTTGAGTAGAAATGATAAAGTTGTAGTTTGAAAATAAAGAGGTGAGAATTTTTTTTGTACAACTTAATAAATATTTTTCTCATGAGTAAAACCGGTTACCCTATTGGTACTAATTTATTAGTGAGACTCTATATATTAATCTAGAGTTATCCTCAAGTTATTTTTCCTCAAACTTTGTCCGAAATTTTCTTTCAACAAGAAGGTGATTTCCTTGGTCCACCTAGCTAAGTTTCTTATGTTTGGTAACTAGTCTATTCCAAAGATTATACCAAAATCTTTCATCCCAAGGATGTGAAGATCAAATTCTACTTGATATCCATCCAATTCTATACTTGTTGGGCGTAGAGTCCAGCATCTCCCAGTCGAGTCGGGCACGATAACGGCCCGGTATGCCAAGTCCGGTGGAGGCTATTCGACCCGTGGCCCTGTAGCTAGATATGTGGTTAAAGGAAGTAAAGTAGCACCTCACTACAAGTATGGACTTTTAGTCTAGTGGCAAGCGCTTGATCCTACAATTGGTATCAGAGCACAAGTAACGGGTCGAATCCCCTGGAAGGCATTTTTTGGCAAGGGGCTGTCAGATGCCGGGGGGATTGTTGGGTGCAGAGTCCAACATCTCCCAGCCAAGTAGGGCGCGATAATGGCCCGGTGCTCCAAGTCCGGTGAAGGCTATTTTACCCGTGGCGCTGCAGCTAGATATGTGGTTAAAGGAAATAAAGTAGCACCTCACTACAAGTCCGGGCTTTTAGTTTAGTGTCAAGCGCATGATCCTAAAATTCTAACTCCTCTTACTTGGTTTCTAATAACCAAATGGGACACTAACCCTCAAGTTTTCTCCTACTGAGCATTTTATGTTTATTTTATTTCTAAAGCTCTCAGACATAAAGAAGTGAGAAGCTTCTGTATCAAACAATAACATAAGAAGGTTTTTTAAGAATGTGTAGCATACCTGTCATGGTCTCGTTCTGTTCCTGATCATCTTCCTCCTCGAGGATTTCACTCACTTGTGCCCTTCCTTCTCTTGGAGCATTTCCTCTTGACGGTCCTTGCTGATGAGGGTTTCCTGGGGGCGGTCCTGGCAAGCGATTATTCATGGGTGGCCCTGGTGGTCGAACATTTCCTATCGACTGTGGCCTAAACTGGTTGTCTGCCAGTGAATGTCCATCTCGCAGTACTGGGAAATCTGAGCCTATGTGGCTAATTTAATGGCAGTTGAAGCAATTTTGTGTTCCCCTGAGGCACGCTTCCAAGTGCCTTTTGTTGCACCCCTGGCACAAAGGTGTAGGCCTCATCTCATTGGTTGGTGCTGGGTTGTTTATCCCAAGCAGCGGGCTTGAGTTGGCTTTGAAATTTGATTGACAATTCCTGTTTACAACTAGTGCAGCTGGAGCAGTCTTAAATTCTTGCCCTAACTCGATCGATATGATGAGTGCCCTGTCAAAGACTTTGTTGTAACTCTGAAGTCTCAGCCCTGCCATGATCCCTCCGATCTCTGGCCTTAGTCCTTTATCGAACCTCCTTGCTATTCTCTCCTCTATGCCCACCAGATGTGGAGCATATGCTGGCAACCTATTAAACTTTCTTTCATACTCAGTCACAGATAGACTTTCTCGATCTCCTTTTGGTCCCTTAAAGCTTCAGGGAAATATCTCTTCAAGATAGATTCCTTGAAATCTTCCTACCTTATAGCTCATATTTCTTCAGTATTCATCGTACGCTCATATGATTCCAACCACTTCGCAGCGTCTTCAACTATTTGAAATTGAGTGCACGAGACTTTCAGTGCGTCAGTCAGGTTCATGTGTCTGAAGAACCTTTCTAGCTCGGAGATCCACTCCTCCGTGTGTGTAGGCCCTTCTCTCCCGTTCAGGCGGGGAGACGACATGCAATGAAAGGTCTCGACGTAGTTAGAGGCCCTATGTTCAAAGTGAGGCACATGGGCTGGTGGTGGTGGTGCTTACTGCTGCATATAAGTTTGTAGTGAGTGGAAGAACTTCCGTGCCATATCGGCTCCAGAGGCTGTATTTTGGGGTTCGGGTGTTATGGGTTGGTCTACAGATTCTTCCGAGGGTTCCCTTGCCCTGTTCCTCGTTGCGGGTCTACCCCTACCTTTTGCCATCATTTAAGGGTGAAAAGAATATGTTACAACATAATTAGGTATGATTAAATTCAAAACAAGTCCAATCATGTTTGATAATAGTTTATTTAACACCAAGTGCTTCAGTTGAAGTTTTCAAAACCGAAACATACTGTCTAGCTCAGCAGCACGGTGTCGAACTCAATTCAAATGTTTAGGGAACTAGTAACGCACATTATAAAGTAGTAACTGCGCTAAAATAAATGGGTAGAATAGTGATAACTCGCATTGCAGCATGAAAAACACAACACGTAACATAGATATAGATCGAAAGTCATGGGAAAATCCCTTTAATAATATATTTCAACATAATAGATAAAAGGTCTAGGTTCGTTCTATGGTCAGGTATTGGTGAGTGTAAGTCATGCTAAAAATCCAACTTCTAAACCCTCGAAAAATTGAAAAATAATAGTACATTTAATATTACAAGTAAGAAAAATGTGCATGATGTTTACATAAATACATGATCATTCTCATTCATTCATTCATTCATTCATTTCATTCTTTCTCCCTTTGAAACATCAATACTATCATAATCATACCACATCACATCATAAAGTTATTTATTCATTTCTTTCTCATCATGAAGTTCATAGTTCATATATTTCAAATCCTTTCTTGACATCATGCAACTTTCTTAAAAACTTCGTAAAAACTTTCATACCTTTGAGGCTCTTCCGTCACTGCTGTAGACACACCTTCCCACACTTGATGATCTTTTAATTCTTATTATTATTCATTCTAAATTCTTTAAAATAATTCATAAAAGATTTTCTCTCGTAAATTTTTTTAAAATCGAAAGCAATTAAGTCCGAGAGTTGAACTCAAGCTCTGATACAAAGCTGTAACGCCCCAAATCCGGAAATGCTACTTTGTAAAACTTGCACTCCGAATTCGTGATGCTACTTAGTGAAATAGAAAAGCGAACCATTTTTTAAAATAAACAAAACAATAAACAAATATTAACAGATAAACATTTGTGACTAATTAGATAAATTAAACTGATCATTTATATTACTTAACCAAAATAAATATAGTAAGCATGTATAAATCCGAAAATAGTTAAGTTACACAACTTAGTCAGAATATGATAATCATAGCAGCGGAAGATTTCACAAACATAATTAAGCATTATTTGTTCTGATATAATACAACGGTGGAAGTGTCGGGAGTGGCATGGCTACTGTAGCTCCGGGCCACGCCATCGTAACCTGAAAATATTAAAATAGTTGGCGTGAGATATAAATCTCAGTGGGTACCCGTACGCTATCATGCAGTTCGGTAGCATCCTAAAGTTATTGTACACATTACGTTCAACACATCTATCATTTGTTCTCTCATACTTCACTCACTAAACTCGTACTTTAACGTGTCATTCACTCCGCTCATACTTTCACATATCATTCACGCCACTCGTTCTTTCATAAGTCATTCACTCCACTCATTCCTTCATAAGTTATTCACTCCGTTCATTCTTTCATATATGACCCAAAGGTCATAACCCTAAGGTTATCATGAGATATTACTACCGTGCAATGGGTACCCTGTTGGAGTTATACGTAAAAGTATACTTTTACTCTGTATAACTCATGTATTAAATAATTATTTAAGAGAATAAATCTTTTAGCTCATTTGATTTAGATATTATTGAATGTTGAATATTTATTGCAACCAGTTCATTATAAGTTGTATGTGTTACATTGTAGTTAATGTGGTGATACTCGATCACGGAAGATCACATTAACGGTTTCCTTGTAACTAAACGTACAAATTCACGACCCAGGTGGAATTGAACAATCCACCGCAAAAGGTCGACGTGTACATCTCAGATTGATCTGTCTTGACTAAGAGATTGCACTAGCACATTTAGTATGTGTTGAAGAGGACCTACAGCGAGGATAAATTATTATGTTCTGAAATAGAAGAATTAGACCTCAGTGGTTATTGATTTCCTAATCTCCGTCACTTAAATAGGACCGTGTTTGCTTAATGGTTACTGCTTTGATTCATGTTGGGTGAGAATTATCGTGACTTCGAACTTTGTGTTTTGGGCAGTAATATTAATCATACGACGGTTGCTAAGATTTAATAGGGAGAAACGTGTGCGAGTACGGCTCGTGTGATTTGTTCCCTAGGTGGGCTCAGAAGTTTTATCATACCAAATCTTGCAAGAGAAGAATTAGTTTCTTCGGTACGGATAATAATGTTGAGTTGTCTTTAATCCAATGTGAAAGATATTAATTAATTTAGAGCTATTCAGAAGCTTAATTAATTAATGGTCTAGATAATCATAAACGCGTGAAATAATAACCGGGAGCCCATATTATTGTAATATGGATTAAGATGGATAGTGCAATATTAATTTATTAGTGGTACTAATTAATATTAATGGGCTGGATTATATTGGGGCTCAATATTGAAATTCAGAAGTCCATTGGAGGTCCAATCTTCATTCTCCTAAAGGCCCCTCAAACAGCCCATTAAGTAGCCCAATAACAATAAGGTGATTAAAATAAAAGAAAATATATTTACTGATTTTTTCTTAGTATTTTAAAAAATTAGAGATTTAGGAAAGAAAAGATTTTGTTGATTTTCTTGGAAAGATATTATGGAAGATAAGTATTCTTGGAATACAAGATTATCTCATAAATTCAAGAAAATCCAAATCTTGTGATTCTTGCCTATGATTTTCAAAAATTACCCCTTAATAAGGAGTTGAGATTTTTGTGGAATATTTTATTATAGAGAAAAGAATGTATGGGATATATTCAAGAATTCTTAGAGGCTAAGAAAAAAAAAATTTCCACCTCTAAAATATTGCAATTTTCAGCCATCCTCACTTATAAATAGGGGATGATTATTTCATCCCCAAGTACATGATTCCATGTGTTGAAAAAAATCAAGAGCAAAAATATTTTTCTTTTCCTTGGTTATTTTAATTGCTTGAAAGCAAGGCGAAAGGGACATACTTGAGAAGGTCTTTTGGTTGGTAGCACGTTCGTGATAGTCATGTTATTATCAAAGGCCATATCTACAAAAGGTACGTAATCACATAAATTCCTAGTTATTCCGCCATAGGTTTTATGTGAATTAATTCTACATGCATGATGATAAAATTATTGTTGGAATTATTATTTGAATTAATTAGAATTAATTCATGCTAGTAATAATTGTATTTAAATTCATATTTAAATTTCATCCCGAATAGTTTCGGAGCACCCCTATTTCCCAAACATACCCTTTGGTCGGTACCCAGTAGTTGAACATGTCTTGGGCCATCTGTCGATGTAACCTGGACCATTCGAGTCAACGGGTTCAAAAATATTTAGTCGTACAATTAAACAAAAAGATCCACCAATGGATCGCATGTCAATACAACAGCAATATAAATAGCATCACCCACCATTTATGCAGAAAAAAAACCTAAGCTTGAGGACCTAGCAACGTTTGAGTCCGAGCCGGGAGACGACACATTTTTATACATTTTTAGTCACTGATATCTTATAAGCTTCTTTGATGATTAAATAAGTTGGTCCGATAAGGACTTTTGTCGCACTTACTATTTTATATTATATTATAGAGTTTACCAAAAACTTAATATATTAACGAGTTTATCTTTAATTAAACATTCTTTAAAGACTTAAAAGTTTTGGAAATTTTACAAGGTTTCTTTTATTTTTCCTTTTTAAGGACACTTGAGGAACTTAAAGTCCTTAATTCGAAACACACACCATACCTCATGTCGTTCGCTTAAACAAAAAAAATTTCATAACATTTAAACATTCTAAATTATTATTATTAGTATGTTTTTAAAGAATAAGTCATTTAAACAAGAAACTAAAACTAAGGACTTAAGTTTAAAAAGAAGCAGTTTGCTACTTAAAGTGTTTTTCCTCTAACTTTAACAATTATTAAAAAATTACTTAGACATATTCAATTGTCACGAAATTTATACAGTATGTACCTAAGTATAATTTACATATAAAAAAATTTCAATATCATTTGGTTCACAAAAAAATGATTTCTAGACTAATTTTTAAAAACGTGACAATAAGTTACAGAAACTGTCCAATGAGTTTTTTGTGTGCGCTGTGAAAAAAAATATTTTCAGGTAAAATTGTTTCTACCAACACATAAATCATGAAAAATTCATGTTGCTAACTTCATTTATTATTTTATTATATTTTTTTATAAAATTCCACAGTTAACTCATCAAAGCAGTTTCACACGTGAACACGAAAAATATCGCAAGTTGTCACACTTTCTTTAAAAATTCATATCTTATCAACGAAAAATTCAAATAACATGAAACCAGTGACAAGGAAAGCTAACTCATTCTAGTTTCATAATATATAAACAAAATGCTCAGAATCTAAGTGTATGAAATCTCGTTTTACTCCAGAAGCATCAGGTTGCTCCAAGAAAGTGAATTTTCAACATACTTGTATGAATGCTTACTTATATTCTTATACCTATCATGCCATACAATTTTCACTACTCAATACACATTAAAAAAAATCTCCTAGCATGCATCTAAACATCCATACTCATATTTTATACAAGACTTTAACATATTCTAACATACAAACCTATCATGCTCACAATATCACATATAACACATATTTAAAGAGTTGTGAAGTTTGGGTTGTTTCCAACCTTTTGGGAACTTTTCTTTTTAGCTAAGAGGGCTTATTTAACTCTTGAAGTTCTTAGGAAAGAGTGGGAATGAAGCTCCTTAGATGAAAGAATGCTAAAGCAACAAGAATACAAGTTAGAATTCTATAGTTCGAAGATAACTTGGAAGATTGTAAGAATGGAAGTTTAAATGGCCTCAAGCCTTAACCTTTTACCAAAGGGGAACCTTGTGCTTGATCTTGGGAACTTTCTAAGAGTGAGAGGAGGAGGAGGAGAAGAATTTTTCTCCTCCTTTTCTTGCATATGGCCGAGAGGGAGTATAGAGGAGAGAGGGATGGATTCTTCTCTTTTTCTAACTTAAGGTGTTGGAAAATGGTGTGAACAAGAGGGGAGTGGGGGGAGGGGGGGGAGGGGGGGGGGGGGGTAATACACAGCTGGGGCTGATGGAGATGAGGGGAAAGTCTTGACATTTGATGGAGGGAATACAATGTATAAATAATTTAAAATAGAAGGTTTGTGCACAATTTAGGGGAGAGGATGGAGGGGTGTACTTGGCTGCCCTCTTCTAGCTGCTAGCCGACAATTGTGGGTCCCTTGGGAGGACTTTCGGGTCCTCCATGTATTGTCGGACATGATATAGTTTTCGGTTTTGCAATCGGATATTTTTCGATTAAGTTTTTTAGGATCCACAAGTGAAGTTTGGAATCATTTTTCATAAGAATAAATTAGGGTTTACTAATTAAAAATTATTATTTAACTTACTTTATTAATTGGGCATTAGTTTGGGTCCGTATTTATTCGTCAGCTAAAAAATTGGGGGTTCTTCGCCCAACTTTCGGCGACAAGTATTTAATATTAGTTCAAAAAATATAAGCGTTATTAGAGCATCGAAATGCCTATTTGGAATTTTTTATTTTATTCATTTTATCAATTCATGAATTAATTTCATCAGTATTAGTGTTGGGAGTGCCTCCGGTTCTTACTTTCTCATTCGTCGTTTGGAAAATCAATGAAATAGAGTTATTGTCCTCCTATCGAAAATAAAACATGAATGCACGAACAAAGCAATGTTAAATATTTATTTATATAACTCAAAATAGGTCGGGGTATTACATGCCTACCCTAGAAAATTTACACGTAAAAAATAAATTTTAAATTTATTAAAATTTAGTACACCTCCATAACTTCATACAGATACGGTCCATTGGATTTACAGAAAAATACATCAAAAGCATACAAAGCATCCGACTAGAAAATATGCATGGTAATAAGAAGACCACAAACTGGAATCCAAATGAACACCACGGGACACAATCAAGAAGTCCTGCAAAACAAACGTGGAAAAAAAACATAAAAAGAAATTAAAGATTCTATATAGAGAGCACATAGAAGAGAAGAATAAACTATGCGACAGGATTGATAAATAATTTAACTGTAGTAGACCGAGTCAAATATTGTTATATTGATCAATTCAAATTAGCATGAAAAGAACCGAAAAGAAATAAGCGACTTATCAATTGCATCCAATTTAATATAAAATAGACGAAATATACATAATGCAATTATAGTTTGTACTGAAGAACCGAGAAGAAATAGGCGACACAAAAATTTCTGATTCTGGTACACTGTCCTCTAAATGTGTCATAACAAAAGTATGTAAAAACTGAGCGACAACAAATAGAACACCATTTATTCATATATTGATACATCCTCAACTCATGCAAAACGGACAAAAAAAGGTTTCCAAACATTCAAACTAAATATAGTAAAATTACTCCAACCATGGCAACTTATCCATTGCATCCAATATATTACTCCCTCCGTCCCCAAAATATAGTCTTTTTACTTTTTGCACGATTATTAAGAAAGTTGATATAATATATAAAAAGTAAGAATATTGTGTCACATCAAATACAAAATAAATTATTTTAAAAATAT
The DNA here is from genome assembly GCA_947034835.1 of Ballota nigra. Taxonomy (NCBI): domain Eukaryota; kingdom Viridiplantae; phylum Streptophyta; class Magnoliopsida; order Lamiales; family Lamiaceae; genus Ballota; species Ballota nigra. Next base: position 42,259,225 of record OX344724.1, on the reverse strand, counting down.
TATGTGTGTATGTTGATAAGTATAGATAAAGTTTATTATTCCATTTTAGGCAAAATGACTATTTATTGGGGATGGCCTAATAAGGTTGTTGATGATCTTGATTCAATATAGATGATTAGTGATTGTTTAGGCTTGGAAGATTCATCAAACAAGGTGTGTAAACTAGGATTAGACACTGGATTAGTCTAAGTAAATATTGAGGATTGAATTTGCAAGAGTTTGGGTTATTTTTTTAATAAAATGAACTTATTTTTCCCTTCTCATGAAGGGATATTTATAGGGTACAAGCAAGCATGAGGTGTCACCTCCTTAATCATTCTAATTTATATATTGACAAGTGTTTAGACACTTGTTTTGATCCTAAGCTATTACATTCTACACAATGACAAATGTTAAGACACTTGTTAGTTCCTAATGCAATGCCTAATTAGTGGAATCCTTGATCATTCTCCGAGGTGCCCTATTGCTCGCCTGCTCGTCCTTAAAGCTTATTCTTGAATCTTCTTGTTAGAGTTGCTCGCTTAGCTTTGTTCATTCGTGACCAGTTTGTTGGTCCCGGTACCAGACTGATGAATACGTGTATGGGGGGGGGGGGAATACACGTATACCAATTTTTCAACTTAAACCTTACTGAGTCCCCTTTACTCAGAGTGATAATGAACCAAGAGCTGATAATGTACCCACTGACTACACTTAGTGCGGGTCAGTTGGCTGACTATCAATTCAAGTTCAGTGCGGAAATGCGTGAGCCCTGATAGTTTAAAGTCTTGTTTAGTTTTCATTCTGAAAAAACTTGTTTACTCAATTCTGAAGTAGTGATTAGTAGGGCAGTGCTCTGTTTGATGATCAGGCTGATTGATTTAGCTTGATAAAAACAAATGCTATGAATGAACAGATAATATGATAAATAAGCACAATATCAAAGCAGTAAGAACACAGGGAGTTTAACGTGGTTCAGAGACTCAAGCTCCTACGTCCACGGTCTGATTTAACAGGAAATCCACTCAAGGGATTCTTGTTTTTAACGTGCCAAGGTGCACCAAAATCAGCTACTCCTTACTGACCTATACAAACTCCTTACTAACTCACTAACTGAACTTACTTCCAACAAACCTAACTTAGGGTTTTGGTTTCAGTTTGGATTCCAACTAGGTTGTGATTATCCTTACAAGACAAAGCTTTACTAAGGATTGGATAATCACTCTAAGTTTAAGATAATGCTAATACGCTCTTTGGAATACAGAATAACTCTCAGTGACTAAGAAACACTTGGGAAGTTTAACTGGTTTCGAGTGCTTCTTCTAAAGACTGAATGCTTTGAATGCTTGAGAGTTTGAGTAATTTCTAGTTTGGAAATTTCCCGTAACCTTGAATGGGTTCAAGGCCTTCTGTATTTATAGGTGATTTGAAAACTATCCGTTGGAAGAGATAGCCTTCTAGTCATCTACGTAGAGTGGCTCAAACGGACATATTTCCCATGCAGCAGCCGTCATTGCATGGATTTGGTAATTGCATTTAATGCGCTATTTAATGCTTGCCCGTTGAAAGTGCAGTCTGAAGTCAGTCTCCATGTCAGGGTCCGTACGTGCGTGTCCTCCCCAGATTGGTCCACGTCATCAGGTTGGTGAGAATGTCAGAACTTATTCCTATGCTTCAGGCTTGTCTTATTAAGTTCTTTTTGTCTCGAGCACAACGGTCTTGTCCTGACGCTGACATTCCTTTTGCATTGCTTGGCTCTACTCCAAGTCTTTCCCATAAACTCAGTATCATCCTGTTCCCTTCAGGACTGAGTTAGTAATGACCTCAGGGTCATACTCTTCATCACTGACACTTACTCAGCCAGCTTAGAGGACTGCCATAAGTTCAAGAAGGTGCTCTACGTCTTCAGGCTCTTAGTCTTGATTGTCATCAGTGAGTTCTCCTCTCACTGAGTACCTGTGAAGTGTAAAATAACTAAGTACAAAACCTAACCAAGACTAGCCTGACAGCAAATGCATAACATATTTTTAGGGGCTTTGGGATCTAATCAAAACTGACATTGTCCCAACACAGCTGTTCGTCTGACTAGCTATTCATCCGATGTGCTCTGACACTCTACCCAGCTGTTCGTCTTATCCAGATTTGTTAACGCCAAATCCCCACTGCTCACCTCCTTTGATCTTTTTTTACTTCTAATGATCTTTTAGTTGTTTACTTATTCTTTAATTAGTTTAATCATGGAAAGATACTCAATACTCCATGTTGGTCCCAGGCAAGTCTAAGATACGTGTATAGGGAGGGGAATAAATATATACCAAATCTTTTTCGAAACTGAGTATCCTCCTTACTCAGAGTTGGGTACTAGGGTCGGATTAGATAATACACCTACTAACAGCTCTGAAGCTTATCAGTTAGCTAAATACCTAATTAAGCCTGAGTGCGGAAGTGTGAGCCAAGATTTAGCTTTCTAAAAATTGAGATTTTCCTTAACTTAAGAAGCTGTGGTTAAAGGGCAGTGCACTGAGTTATGTAGTCAGGCTAATTGATTCAGGCCTGGTGAAATATGTAGTGATGATATGATATGAAAATTTAACAATAATATCAAAGCTGTAAATAACTTAGAGTTTAACGTGGTTAAGAGACTTAAGCTCCTACATCCACGGTCCTGATTTAATAGGAGAATCCCTTATGGATTAGCTTGTTTTTAACCTGCCAAGGTGCACTATGATCAACTCTCAGTGATCCCTAGAATTTACAACGAGTTATAATCCTCCCTTTACCACTTAACTACCTCACCAATGAACCAAACACTGACTAGCTTTAGAGTTTTGGTTTGGCTAAGATTCCAACTAGGTGTGATAATCCTTACGATGTTATGCTTAAGCTCTTGGACTACAGAATGACTCTAGACTTAAGAAGAAACACTTGGGAAATACAGAGGTTTTGAGTGTTTCTTGAATGCATGAATACTTGTGAGTCTGAGTAATTTCTTGGCTTCGATATTTCTCGTAACCTTGTTTGGGTCAAGGTCTTCTATATTTATAGATAATTTTGAAAAACTATCAGTTGGAGGAGATAGTCTTCTCAGTCTATCTTATAGGAAAATCAACGGCCATAAGTCTGCATGCAACCGCCTACTTGCATGGAATAGGTAAATGCATTAAATGCATGTCCGTTGAAAATGTGCAGGAATGATCAGTCTTGTGCCAGGTCAGTACATGTGTTGTCCTCCTCTGGTTGGTCCACGTCTTTAGTTAGGTGAGAATGTCAGAACTCATTCTCCAATTCGGTCTTGTCTTATCTGAGTTCAGGTTTGTCCTCATCCTTCAAAGTACATATTTCAGCTTGTCTTATCCTGATATTCCTTTTGTTTTGCTTGGCTCCTACTCCAAGTTTTTCCCAAATACTCAGTGCAGCCTGATTAGGCGTGAAATTGTTAGGTCTTATAGCTTGTTTTGCCCATATTTTAAGTGATTTCGATGAGTATTTAGGGTCAATTGAGTACTATTTTCATGAAATAATGAATTTGCCTCTTTGATGCTCATAGATGGATAGAGGGCGAAAAATGGAGTTTGTAGGACTTTGCATAGACTCAAACGGACTCCCGGATGAGAAGATATGGAAGAAATGCAAGAAGTACTAGTCCGAACGAGCAAAAATATCATTTGGCAGAAGAAGGAGGACTCAAGCAAGAAGAGGTCGAGTCCTAGGACTCGACCATCTTGAGCTCGAGTCCTAGTGAAGTTCTGGAGAATAAAAGCACTCAACTAGGCCTTGCTTGATTCCTAGGGACTCGAGCGGTCGAGTGCGCACTCGATCAAGAGGGGGTCGAGTCCTAAGGACTCGACCAAGGTGAGCTCGAGTCCATTGTAAGCGCTGTAAGATGATGAGGTCGAGTCCTAGGAACTCGACCAAGGAGAGGTCGAGTCCTTTACGGGATGTTTCGGCCCATGAGCTCCAAATTTGACCCGTCACCTATAAATACCCCTTTCCGAGCACGTTTTGAGTACCACTTCATACTTAGAGATAAATTTCGTAGAGAGAAGAACACCAAGAGTTCGACAAAGCTTATTTTACTTTTAATCAAGGTTTAAACATTACGAATTCATAGTTAGGGTTTTGATTTTGATATTCTTTTCTTTTGTTCTTCGATACTTGATACTTGAGACTTCTTATCTTTCTATTAATTCGATTTCAGTTCTTAGAATTGAATTCTTTCTTCGAAACCCTAGTTTATACTTTATAGTTATTCAATTCGTATCCTCATATTTATGTACGTTGTTTGTTTAATTATTCTTGTTCTCGTTAAAACCATGTTAGGCTAAAACTCTTGTATGTTTGGGATAGGATGAACTAATATAAGTAGGATGTTGGTATTAATTAGGATAACTTGTGATGTTTAGTGCTAGTTCTCTTAATTAATTGAATTCTTAAAATAAACCCTAGAATTATCTTGGAATTGAGTACGAAAATTATTAGAGAGAGGACGATCTTATCACTCTTTTATAACAAGTAGACTTAACGATAGGGTTATAAAAGGGGTTTATAATCTACCGGTTTATCTAGGGAGGACGACCGTATCACCTTGGGTAAATAAAGGTCTCAATAATTAAGTATAATCCATATAACTTGTTTAGTGGTTTGTGAAGTAGGTTGATATGACAAAGTATTAGGGTTAATTCTTGAGCTTTTAGTCTTTCAATCTGGTGCTAGATTAGGGAAGTTGATTGTCTAGTTTTAGTACACTTAGGATTAATACTTGCACATCACATTTACTTTAATTATCGTACTAGCTCCGTTAGTATACGTAGGGGTTCCTATCTTGAGCATCATCATCTCATATTTTATTACAACCCTTAGTTATTTGTTTGATTTTATTATTTGCATTGATAGAAGTAGATTTTAGAGTAGTTTGATTACATTCTTAAACCAGAATACACACTCATATTAACAACGCCGCGTAGATCTCCAGGGCTCTATTCGCATACACACTTTCCCTTGGTTACGATATACTTGGTCCCTATACTTGCCAATACTACAGTGAACCCATAAACTTGCGGGGTAACTTCTAGTAAAAGCTAGTAAAGTTCAGTTTAAGTCAATGGAGCCGTTGTCGGGGATGGCGATGTATGTCCATTGAGTAGGACTTGGAGATAGTTTTGTAGCTAGTAGTGAGTTCTTTTATTTTCTATTTTATTACTTGTAGTCTGGTATGTTTGATCTTTCTTATTGAGTACTCAGGTATATGAAAACACGCTCAAAGGGAGAAACGAGCAAAGATCGAACAAAGTTAGACCCTGAGACAATCGCAAGAAGAAACAGAGCATTCAATAGAAGAATGAACACTGCCGGTGGAGAGAACGATAACATGAACATCAGTAATGAGTTGGATGATGTTGCGGCTAAGTACAATCAGGAAGTGGAACGGGTTGAGGGCACTGGAGGGAATGACAGTCAGAATCAAGTCCCGTTAAGGGAAAGCCAGAGCCAAAACCCTACTCCACATAATCAAAACAATTCAGCTCAAAACTTAGTTCAACATCCTCTAAACAACCATGTCTACCCACAAAACAATCCACCTTATCCGTACCCTTTCCCACCATACTCTTATCCACTATACTACCCTCCACCTCCTGCTTATAACCAACCTCCAGTTCCACAAGTACCTCTACCACCCGTCTATCCTCAACACGTTCCTCAGAACGCTGATCATGATATAGCAATCCGAGAAAGGTTTGTGGCGCAGCCGCAATGGTATTATGATGGAGTAGGATTGCCTCAAGTAGAGGCAAACAACTTTTCTATCTCCCCAGGAATCCTAAAGATGCTAGTAGAGAATCAATTCAAGGGGGAGGTTGGAAAGGATAATCTTCATACTCACTTGAGGAATTTTCTGATGATTGCCTCAACTTTCAACCATAATGACACGTCTGAGGATGCCAAGAGGCTCATGTTGTTCCAGTTCTCTTTAACTGGAATCGCGAAGGAGTGGTACGATAACACGCTTCTAAGGGGAGGTGTAACCACATGGGCCGAGCTCGAGCGTCTGTTCCTCGAGCGATTCTACCCTCCGTCTAGAATGATCAAAGCAAGGCTAGAGATCTCATCTTTCAAGCAGAAGTCAGGAGAGAAATTACGTCAGGCTTGGAAGAGATACTATAATATGCTCATTGAGTGCCCGCAGCACAGGTACAATGAAGGTGACATCATGGCTTATTTCTACTGCGGAGCCAGCAAGGCAGGTCAAGACCACCTTGATGCATGTGCTAGTGGAGCATTCCTGAATTGTGGTGCAGCTCAGTGTAGAGAGATTGTTGATAACATTGTCAAGAATGCGGGGCAATGGAATGAGGCACAAGAGTTTCAGCGAGCTTATCAGATGGATAAGAGTGAGGGTACTAGAAAGTTGTTGATGGCAATGATGGAAAAGATAAGCAATCTAAAGGTTAGACAAAATCTGAGTGGAGGGAATACTGCAGTGAGTGAGAAAGTGGACCACCCAGCAAGCCAGCATGAGGAGGCCAACTATATGGGAGGGCCTAATTATAATCAGAATGACTATCAAGGTGGAAATTATCAGGGGCGACTAACTTATGGTCAACCGTTTATACCACCGGGTCCACAGCCTCATCAAAATCAATGGAGGAATAATCAGGGGTATCAAGGAGGCCAGCAGCCTCCTTAGAATCAATGGAGGAAGAATGAAAATTTCTCTTATAGCAATCCGAGAGCGGGGATAACTATACCTCCAATTGTTGACCCTGGCTCAAAACTCCCCGGAGGAGAAGGAGGTACTACCACTGTTGAGATGTTATGTGCTATTCTGCAGAAGGTGGAGGAAGGTAGTAAGAGGTTATCCTCTTTGGAGTATGATGTGAAGGAGATGAGTAAGAAGATTGATCAGCGTGATCAAGATCTTCAGAAGAGGGATATAGAGCTGAATAGAATTCACCAATAGAACAATAGACGGTTCACTTCGATGGAGTTTCAGATTGGCCAGATCGTGAAATCATTGGGTAGAGAGCCCGGGAAATATCCTTCTATGCCAGAGGGGAACCCGAAAGAGCAATGTAAGGCGATCCAGTTGATAAGTGGAACCAAGTATGATGGTCCTCAAATGCCTACTAATTCGGAAAAGCTCGATGGAGAGATTGAGATGGAGGGATAAGAACATAAGAAAGATGGAGGTGAGACAGTTGAGGTAGAAGTTGAGAAGGAGGGTGATATGGATGAGTCCCAGAAGGGTAAAGACCTTGAGGAGGAAAAGATTGAGGAGATAGAGAGAGTTCCAAAGTGGAAAAAGGCAAGAGAAGCAAGGAAGAACGTGAAAGAGACCGAGCGAGACGAATGGGGAGTACCAAAATCTGTGACACCCGTTCCATACCCGCAGCGGTTCATGAAGAAGAAATTAGATGAAAAATTTGCCAAGTTTCTTAATGTATTTAAAAAATTGCATATTAACCTACCTTTTTATGATGCTTTGGAACAGATGCCTAATTATGTCAATTTCCTGAAGGACTTGATAGCTAAGAGGAGGAGAGTTGATGAGCCCAAGCTGGTGCAGCTGAACCATGAGGTGAGTGCATTAGTGCACAAAGCGCTTCCCCCGAAGTTGAAGGATCCCGGGAGTTTCACTATCCTATGTGATATCGGGAATAGAGTCAAGAAGGGAGCATTGTGCGATCTTGGAGCGAGTATTAATCTGATGCCATTATCGTTATTCAAGAAGTTGGAAGGTGGAGAACTTCAAATGGTGACGCTTCAACTCAGGGTGTGGTTGAAGACGTCCTTGTTAAAGTTGGAGATCATAATTTTCCAGTTGATTTCGCAGTGCTCGACATGGAGGAAGATGAGCATGTACCTCTAATTTTGGGAAGGCCGTTCTTAGCCACGGCGGGAATGGTGTTAGATGTGGCAAATGAGAAGATCACGTTGAAAGTTGATGATAAAGAAGTAAAGAGTTCCCTATATGAGGCAATGAAGTACCCGAAGGAGGATGAGAGATGTCATTCCATTGATGCCATTGACACTTGTGTTGAAGACACACCTCATATCCCTAACCCTTCTTATATACGTGATTATGATAATCCTTCACTTAATAATTTGACCTTTGAGCATTATGATCTTGATTATTTTGATAGGGATAAAGGGAAGGAGTTGAAGGATGGAGAGCTGAAAAGTGTAGACGTAGCCCATTTGGATAGGAAAGGAGGGGTTGATGTTAAGAAGAAAAAATCCAAGAAGTGGGTACCTCCGTGGAGAGTGAAAAAAAATAAAGTGATACCACCGCCCGAGGTGAAGAAGGAGGATGGGAACCGAGCGAAAAACTTAGACATTCACTCTTATGAGAGTAAGGGAGGTTATTTTGAGTATCATGTCCCATGAGCGCCTTTGAGCTCGGTCCGGCATTAGGACCTTAAAAATATCACTGAGTGGGAGGAAACTCATTTTTATTTGCTTTTGAGTGTTTTTAGTTATTAAAGTTTTTGTTTTGAGTCATAAGTTCTAACCTCGTACTTGAGAGTTTTATTTTGTAGGCTTATCTCGAGTAAGTAAAGGTATCATGGAGTTATTCAAAAGGGAGGAACTCAAACAAGGGAGTGTGCCAAGTTGTTGAGAGAAACTTGAATTATTTGGATGAGGTAACCCACAACCCCAAACTTAGACCGCTCACAAGGTTGAAGTTTGGGGGTGGAGTTTTTATATGTTTTATGGTTACATTGCACCGGCGCACACCCTCTCTTTGAGTTGAGTTTGGTTATATATTGTGTCTTGAGATGCTCCTTGTGCTGATATTGCTTTGATGTACTACTACATATTTCATGCCTATCAATTCGCTTATGCTTGTTGATTGCTATCTTTAAGTGTGAGTATGAGTTAGTGAGTTGTGGAGTTGAGTTAGGGACTATGTGGTGTGAGTGTAGGAGTTAGAGTTGATTTGAGAAGGAGCTCGTATGCTTGTGAACTTCTCTTTTGAAAACTTGTGTGATAAGAGTGAGAATTCACTAGGACTAGCATGGATGTGAAAGTTGTGAGACTTGAGCCTTTGTGAGATTAAAATGCATTATATTGATCTCTTCATTTGTGAGTGGATCGATGCTAGAACTTGTGTGTGCTCTCGCTTTTTTATTGTGTCTAGTTTGAAATGCCGAAAGTGATTTTAGGCCATCTTTGATTTGATTGAGTCACTTAGCCAAATTTTCCCTACCAATGACATTTATCCCTTGTTAGCCTGTTTGAGCTTTAGCCTATTTTATGTGCTAGCACATTAACACTTATCCAAATTCCTAAACTCTTTTTGTCCCAATTTGAGTGGAGAATATGTTAGTGTTAGTGTCCTAGAGACAATCCTTTGTAAGGACATAATACTAAGATGATATTCAATTTATGATTTAATATTATTGTTTGGTTTAATATTAAATGTATGGCTTTACACTTATCTGAATATTATGTTTGATTGTTTGCATTATTCATATATGTGTTCCCTTGAATTGATATTGTCATTGAGTGAGTGAGAACTCAGATGACCGAAGTACGATTCTCAAATAGCCCCGATCAAGGATCATCAAGAATAGGATATTGATGATGCAATTGAGATTGGTGTGCGATCTGCATCATACTCTTAGAGAGTGTAGTAAGATCTCACTTACTACGAGATACCGGGTATCTCATGATGGATGCACAAATACCTTAGAGGGTATTGGTATACCCATCCGAGAAACAGTTTGATGTAATTCCACATAATGTGTCTACGGGTGTCTCAGTTAGTGGGAGCGATGTGATACTCCTCTTACTTGAGGTCAATACGCACGACATGTGTGGAGTGGTGAACTTTGACCATGACCGACGCTTGCACCCTTCCACGGGTAGATATGGCATGGATTGGGTTCATCACGAAATACATGTGCGTGGTAGTTGAGCCAAGAATAGGATTCATTCCTCAATGTGGATTTAGAGAGAATACTCGTCTTCTCATCATAATTGGATCTAAGACATCGGCCGATGCAAATCGACTTGGACTTTGTGGCCAAGTGCGACACGAGCGTCAATTAGTGATTTGAGATAATATGATTAAGTTATTTGAATAGACACTTCATCATGTTTAAGGCTTAATTAAGTATTCGCGAATGAAAGGAAGATATCACAATAGCCTACAGTATTACAGGTAGTTGCAGATTTCCTCGCAACGTACCTCGTATATTGAGAATGTCTGATTTATTGTCTACGGTTCAATTAAGACCGCTAGTTTGACTAATCGCTCGATATATGAGGGTCTATGGGTCACACAACAAACAATGGCAGTTTACTGATTATAGTTGGTTGATTAAAGTATTATATTAGATATAATATTTAATTTATGGAGAATATAATAATAATTATAGTTTTGGAATTAATTATTATTATCTAATTAAATTAGATTTAATTAGATATGAAATCCCAATAATAATATTTAGAATATTATTATACAAGAATAATAAATATGGTAAATATATTATTCGTAGGAACATATCTAGGGAGATATAATCCGTAGAGATTATATTACGGGCTAGACCCGATATCTTGCTTAAAGATTAAGCTAAGTTAATCTCTATAAATATGTGTCTTATAGGAATTCATAAACATACAAGAAATATAATTTCTCCATAAAATCTCTTGTTCGAGTTTTCCTATCAAGTTCGCCTCGAAATCCAACGCTGGCACCCCGGTGCAGATCGGTGAATAGCTGTTGCGTGGGTGAATAGCTGTTGCGTGGATACCATAGTGGAGGACTCCGCGTACGAAGCTCTGTAAGAATTTCATTTAATATTCTTGCAATTAATATGCAATTAATCGTTCGTTGTTGGTAAACTTTAATATTCCGCTGCGCATGTTTACGTGCCTCTAAATTCCAACAGTGGTATCAGAGCACAGATTCTTGATTAATTGCACAATATGTTCTTCGTGGCTAAATAGTTATATGTGATTTGATACGTTATTCATTTAAATTTGCAGAATTTGATTTTGCTTTACTTAAATTGAATCATTATAAATTAATTTTTAATATTATTATGAGAAATTGGATTTCTCTGATTGTTGCACGAATTCATGAGATAAAGCCACACTTTGACCCAGTAATATTAAAAAAAAAGGCTGTGAATCCTGGTATTTACAATTGGAACTGGGTTCCCTTTTTCCTTTCCATTCTCGCCCACTCTGCAATCCGGAAAATACCCATAATTGCAATTCGCAGACGGCTATAATCTCGCTGGGCGAGAAAGAGAAGATCGAGCGGCGGGATTTTTCTGGTTTTTCCAGTGGTGCTAGGCACCGATTCAAAGACGATTGAGCGACGGCTCGACTCGGGAGTTGTTGTTCTCGCGGCGTCGAAATACTCCACGACTTGCAGCGACGACTGAGCAACTCTGATACGCACCTTCACGCAAAAATCGAGCCGTTGTCGATCTATTTGGAATTCCCATCGAGTTCGAGTTTGACGACGGTTGATGTTCGGCGTAGAACGGTCGATCAGATTTTCTGTTGAGGCGGCGGCCGATGGCTATTTCTTCTGGACCTCAACCGATACTTATTAGTATAGGCTGTGATGCGCTGCGAACAAGCTCGATCAGCGCTGATTGAGTCGAACGGCTGGATAAGGCCGACTGTTTGAATAAGGCCGAATGGGCCTGCTTTAAGATACGGTTGTTGACCTGTTTTTATTCTTTGATTAATTCATGGGTTTGGATATATACCCCTCCATAATTAATATATACACCTACATATGCATTAAACTACCTATTATACCCTTTTTTTTCTTCTCCCTATATTTTCTTTTGACCATCTTTTTTTTTATCTCGGTAGATTTCACACCCTCGTTGCTAGGGATGGCGGGCTGGCCCGTTTAGCCCTGGACCGAACAAGGGTTAGGTCCAAGCATTTGGTGGCCCGTTTAAAACCGGGCCTTTTTGGCCCGGACCGTTTAGCCCGCGGGCTAAAAGGGCTAGCCCGCCGGTCTACCGGGCCAACCCGTATAGCCCGATTCTTTTTTTTTTTACTTTTTATATATTTTGTACAATTACAACCGTATATGCAACCTACTTCTTTTACTTCAACTTCAAATTTTCAATCCAAGTCCAATGTCCAATAGATATATATATATATATATATATATATATATTCAAGTTTTTATTTAGTTAATTTATGTTTTCATTTAATTAATTTATTAAATTACTTGAAATTGAATTTAACCATTTAATTAATTCTTGAACTTTATGAACAACGTGTGAATATAATTTTTATAAATTTATGAACAATGTAGGGCTTCAACATCCGTACTTCATAATTATCTTTCCAATTGGGGATCATCGGTCGTCGCATGACTCTCAAATTGTCATTGTCGGTTGCCGCCGGCTCTTAAATCGTCATTAACGTTATAAAATTATCTCATGAAAAAGTGAAATGTTGAACAATGTTTAAATGTAATTTTCATGAATTTCTTAACGATGTGTGAATTTTAAGTTTAAATGACATCGTATTACAATTACATGTCTATATTTCATATTAAAAATTAATTTTTTTAGTTTTTTCTTTCGGAGCCCGTTAGTGGCCCGTTTAGCCCGCGGACCGCTAGGGTTAGGGTTAGGTTTCGAGTGTTAGTGGACCGATTAAAATGAACCGATAAGGCCCGGGACCGTTTAGGCCCGCAGCCCTGTAGGGCTGGCCCTAATGGGTTAGGGCCAACCCGTTTAACATCCCTACTCGTTGCAGATCAATCGACATGCCTTCACCGCCACCCAACCCCAGCGCAGCAACTAAAGCGTCACCCTAGCGTAACCGTCCAATCGCCGCCATTATAGGATTTTTTAAAAATAAAAAATTGAATGCACTTTCTATCTCTCCTCTCCATCTTCAAACAATTTACTGAATTTTTGCATATACAAAAATTGTGATGCTAACCACAACCATATTTTTTTCATCTTGTTCGATTCATTGATGTGTTATTGAAAAAAATGGGTTTTTTTTTAAATTTATATTTAAAAAAAAACCAGTTACTTTGGCTGACCAATAGTAAACTATGTATTAATTCAATGAGTTTTCCATTTCAGTATTCATGTAAATGTATTTTATTTTTTTTAATTGAAAAAAAAAAAGTTATTTGGTTTTTGTTATTGTTGTAATACCCATTGGAACCACAAAATAAATTGTTTTTAGTGTGGATAAGGCAGTACTTGTGAGTGAGGAGCGGTTTCTTTGGAGTACGGGTCACTGAACGTGGCTATTTTGTGGAAGGAGGGAGAGAGAAAATTAGAGAAAAGGGTACTTTTATCAGTTTATAATTTTTAGTGGTGTATCTATCTATTATGGAGGGGTATTTAGCTGGATCCTAAAATAAAACAAACAAGCCCATTACTTAAAAATAAACAGGCCCATAATTTTTTCTTTAGGATTCGACTATATACCCCTCCAACATAGATAGATACACCCAATTTTATATTAAAATATTAATTCTACCCTCCCACAAAATCCTAGTATTTTTTCCTTTCTATACCTATTTTCCATCTCCTTCACTCTGCATATTCTCTCGGACCATTCCTCTACCGCGCCTGCAACCAAGGGTCGCCTCCACCACGGACCATTTCTCCACCGCTTCTGCTAGAAGATTTTAGATGTTCAACCCATGCAGAAAAATAAGACCCCGCGCCGCCACCCATCCCGTCAACCACCGTTCCATCAATTTTTCAGTGTTGATATGTTTTGTTGCCTTTTGTTTGATTTTTTTCCTCCTGTTTACTATTTCTCCTCCCTTCAATTATTTTTCTCTTTTTTTCTTTTAATCTCCTCAACCTTCAAGGTTGAATATTTATGAAGCAATGTGGTCGTTTTGTTCCAATTCCGCTCAATTTGTTTTCAATTCCAGTAAACTTCAGTTTTATTAATTAAATTAATAATAGCAAGATTCTTTTGGAAAAATTGAAATTTTAAAAAGAAAATTAAATGAAAATTTGAGATAGACAAGTTGGTTGTGGCGGCAATTGTGCCTATGGTGTGCGACATGGATCATGGATGGATGTGCGGCTTCTTTATCGGAAGAAAGATAAAGATAAATAAGAATAAAGGGTATTTTAGTCTAAATAAAAATTTGGGAGGTGTATCTATCAAAGTTGGAGGGGTATTTAGCCTAGCCCTTAATTCATTATCTTTGGGCCTAACAAGGATGGTTTGTTTTTTAATTTTGGTTGGACCAAAATAATTAAAAATTAATTGGATTAATTAAGAATTCGATAATTAAAATTATTATTTCAAAATTAAGATTGGATTTTAATTTCTGCTTTAATAATTTGGTAATTATTTTTCCCACATGGTTAACATTAATTGTAAATGCTTTAAAGTCCGCTTATAATTTGTTTGGGTAGGCGGCGCCCAATAATTATCGAACCGTTAAATATGTTTTGGGTAGACGGTGCCCAAATAAATGTTAGTCCATATAAAATCATGTTTGGGTAGGCGGCGCCCTATAATTGCTCAAATGTGATATATATTAACCTGTCGAATTTTGATTAAGAAATTAATACTCCGCCTTTAAAATGATCCTCACTAAAATATGGTTTTTCAATAGTATTGAAAGATGTCTTCCATTAAAATTAAAAGTAAACCGAAGATTTCGTTCCAATGAGTATTTAAGGCCCAAGTCTTTTGCTCGGATCTACATCTAACGGGACTTTTATAGGGACATGTTTTGTCAGCGCTTAATGGTTGTAAACCAACTTAATTCTGTTTCACCAGCCCAAGCAGGGAAACAAGAATTAGGTGACATCAGATTGAACTAGGTTCAATCAACTAGGAATTGCGTGAGGCAATTGGTTTAGAGACCTACCAGTTCTGTTGTTGCAATGTTCAGCCCAAACAGTCATTGTAATAGTAGGAATGTGGATCCTAGTCCATTACAATATATATCAGATATAAATTCGTACTCTTCCGATGAGGTCGTTGAGTATGTGAAAATAATGGAGACAAAACAAATAAAAGGCCATGTTTATTTTAATTGTTGAATATTGATCATAGGAATTATGTATTTTAATTTCCGTTAAAATTTTATTTCCTAGGATTGTTGAAATGAATAACTTGTAGTTGAGAAGTGTTTTGGAAACAAACAAATTGGCTGGGCCAAATTTTCTGGACTAGCACCGAAACGTGCGTTTGGTGCTTAGGCAAGAAAAGATTGAGTACGTGTTGGACACGCCAATCCCTGATACCCCTGAGGCTGGTTCTGAGGAAGCTGAAGCATTTGACGCCGAAGCTCAAAAGAAGCATCAAGATGATGCTTCCCATGCTTAGTGTGTTATGTTTCTCGACGTGACCCCCGAGTTACAAAGGCAACACGAGAGGATGCTTCCCTACGAGATACTTAGATATCTGAAGGATCTCTTTGATTCTGAGTCTCGTTCCGAGATTTATGAGGTGATGAGAGATTTGTTTAGATGTCGGCTATCTGAAGGAGGGAAAGTCTCCCCTCATGTTTTGAAGATGATAGGGCTAATCGAGAAACTTGGCCGTTTGGGTATTGAGCTGCAGACCAATGTTGTTGTTTATGCCATTCTTCAGTCGCTACCCGATTCATACTCGAGTTACGTTGTAAACTTCAATATGAACAAGACGGTTTCGACCATGCCTGAGCTTCATAACATGCTCAAGACTTTTGAGTCTTCCACTGCTAAGGAAAAGCCCGTGCTCATGGTGGGTGCTTCTAGTTCCTCTGCCCCTAAAAGGAAGAAGAAGCATAGAAGCAAGGCTAAGAAAGGCTCTAAACCTAATTTCCTCAAGCCGAAAGGTGGAATTCAAAAGATGGAACGGGTAGATAAGGATGTATGCCTCCACTGCAAGCAGAAGGGGCATTGGAAGAAGGACTGCAAGGTTCTAGCAGCTGAAAAGAAGGTGCTTTAACCACTGGAACAAGTATGTTTGTTATTGAGATAAACATGTCCACAAATGATTCTAACTGCTGGGTATTGGATACCGGTTGTGGCTCACACATTTGTACAAATGTGCAGGGGCTCAAGGACAGCAGAGCAGTTAAACCGGGTGAAGTCGCCCTTCACGTGGGGAATGGAGCAAGAGTTGCTGCTGAACGTGTTGGGACTTATGTTTTAGACTTACCTTCTGGTTTTAGACTTGAATTGAATAATTGTTATTTCATTCCGTCTATTACTCGTAATATTATTTCCGTTCCTATGTTAGACATTGAAGGATTTTCCTTCCGTTTTGCAAATAATACTCGTTATTTTTCGCTTAATGGTGATGTTTATGGAAATGCTCCTCTTGTGAATGGTTTATACTTGTTACATTGTGGATATAATGTTCTTAATATACAAAATAAAATACTCAAGCTTAGTAATCATGAAAACCCAACTTACTTGTGGCATTGTAGACTTGGTCATGCGAACGAGAAAAGAATCGCGAGGTTAAGGAAGTTGGACTACTTAACCCAATTTGACTTAGAGTCTTATGGTAGTTAAAAATCTTGTCTCATTGGCAAGATGACAAAAAAACCCTTTTCCGAGAAAGGGGTACGTGCCAAAGAAGTTCTAGAGTTGATCCACAGCAATGTTTGTGGACCATTGCCCACTCTAGCTAGGGGTCAATTTAGCTACTTCATCACCTTTACAGACGATTCCTCAAGGTACGGATACGTGTATCTTATAAAACACAAATCCGAATCGTTTGAGAAATTTAAGGACTACAAGGCCGAAGTAGAGAAACATCTTGGTAAGAGTATCAAGACTCTTCGATCAGATCGAGGAGCTGAGTACCTTAGCCATGAATTCATGGATTACTTGAAGCTTCATGGGATCCAATCACAATGGACTCCTCCCAGAACACCTCAGATGAATGGTTTGTCCGAAAGAAGGAACCGAACCCTGTTGGACATGGTGCGGTCCATGATGAGTTTTGCCTCCCTTCCAACATTCTTTTGGGGACACGCATTGCAAACCTCAATCTACATTTTGAATAGGATTCCATCCAAGTCAGTTGTGCAAACTCCATACGAGCTATGGTGTGGTAAGAAGCCAACTTTTCTACACATAAGAATGTGGGGTTGCCCCGCAATTGTGAATAAGATGCAAACTGATAAGTTGGAATCCAAAGGTGAAAAGAGTTATTTTGTGGGATATCCTAAGGAGACTAGAGCATATTATTTCTATCTACCGGAGAAACAAACAATTATTGTTTCTAGGCAGGCAAGGTTCCTGGAAGACGAGTATGTCTTTAAGGAACAAAGCCGTAAGAAGATAGAACTTGAAGAAATTCAAGAACCACGAATTAACATAAGACTGGTGACTTGTCAAAGCAACATGACAAAGAATCAGTGGGAGCATTCAGCGACTCTCATGGTGGAAGTTTATCACTAGGTGATCCTCTTTCAGCCAGTGGGAGCGTAATTAGAGTTGTGTTGCCTTCGCAACAACCTCCAAGTAGGCTGAATTAGAATAGCATAGTTCAAACTCCCGCCCAAGAGGCTTCTGAAAGTGTCGCTCTTGAGGACTCTCCGGTCAACGATGAAGTCGTTGCACCACAAAATTTTCATGATCAGAATTTACAGCCTGCACAACCACAACTCCGTAAGTCAACTAGGATTCGTAATCCAATCGATAGGTATTATGGTTTCCTCGTGGAGGAACACGATGACATGGAAATACCGGATAAGGATTAACCTAAGACTTACACTGAGGCGACATTAGATGTTGACTCAGAGAAGTGGCATGAAGCCATGAAATCTGAGATAGACTCGATGTACATCAATCAAGTTTAGGACTTGGTTGAATTGCCAAAAGGGGTAAAACCCATAGGTTGCAAGTGGGTCTTCAAGAGGAAGACCGATGCAAATGGCAAGGTACAAACCTACAAGGCTAGGTTGGTGGCGAAAGGGTATAGTCAATGCGAATGCATTGACTATGATGAGACCTTCTCGCCGGTTGCGAAGATCAAGTCCATTCGTATTTTACTTGCGATTGCCGCACACTATGATTATGAGATTTGGCAGATGGATGTCAAAACAACCTTTCTCAATGGAAACATTGATAAGGATGTGTTTATGACTCAACCGGGGGGTTTTATATCTAAGCCAAAGTTCAATCTCGTGTGCAAGCTTAAACGATCCATCTATGTATTGAAGCAAGCTTCTAGGAGTTGGAATATCTGATTTGATGAAGCTGTCAAGTCTTTTGGCTTTATTAGAAATCTGGAAGATCCATGTGTTTATTGTAAATGCAATGAGAAGAGTATTGTCTTTATAGTCGTATATGTCGATGACATATTGATTATAGAAGATAGCATACCGCTCATGCAGTCCGTGAAAGATTGATTATCAAAGGTCTTCATGATGAAGGATCTTGGTGAAGCATGCTACATCTTAGGGATCAAGATCCATAGGGATAGATCCAAGAAGATGTTAGGGCTGTCACAATCCACCTACGTAGATAAGGTGTTGAAGCATTTTGCAATGGAGAACTCTAAGAGAGGATATCTTCCAGCAAATTATGGGATAAAGCTGTCAAAGAAGGATTATCCTTCTAACGAAACTGATATCGAGCACATGAAGGATGTTCCATATGCATCTGTAATTGGATCCATCATGTATGCTATGACCTGCACCAGGCCAGACGTGGCCTACGCTGTCAGCATCACGGGTAGATACCAACAGAATCCAGGTGAGCCTCACTGAATTGCTGTCAAGAATATTCTTAAGTACCTCAGGTGTACTAAAGAACATTTTCTTATCTACGGTGGGCAATCAGAGTTAGTCGTCACCGGCTACGCTGATGCAAGTTTCTAATCCGACTGTGATGATTACAAGTTGCAGTCAGGATACGTCTTCACTCCCAATGGAGGTGTGGTGTGTTGGAATAGTTCCAAACAAGCGACAACCGCGGATTCAACAACTGAGGCTGAGTACATTGCTGCGGTAGAGGCTGCCAAAGAAGATGTCTGGATAAAACAATTTTTAACTGAACTAGGGGTAGTTTCGAGTGCCAGTGGTCCAATAAAGTTGTATTGTGACAATACTGGTGCGGTTGCACAAGCAAAGGAACCGAGATCCAACAACAAAAACAAGCATGTACCAAGGCGTTATCACTTGATAAGAGAGATGATCGCTAACAAGGAAATAGAGTTAGAGCGCATTCCCACAGATGATAATTTGGCTGACCCATTCACCAAGACTTTGAGTGTTCATGTACACACTAGACATTTTGATGGTCTAGGGGTTAAACATGTGGGTGATTGGCTCCAGTCCAAGTGGGAGATTTTTAGTGTTAGTGTCCTAGAGACAATCCTTTGTAAGGACAGAATACTAAGTGGATATTCAGTTTATGGTTTAATATTATTGTTTGGTTTAATATTAAACGTATGGCTTTACACTTATCTGAATATTATGTTTGATTGTTTGCATTATTCATATATATGTTCCCTTTAATCGATATTGTCATTAAGTGAGTGAGAACTCAGATAACCGAAGTACGATTCTCAAATAGCCCCGATCAAGGATAATCAAGAATGGGATATTGATGATGCAATTGAGATTGGTGTGCGATCTGCATCATACTCTTAGAGAGTGTAGTAAGATCTCACTTACTACGAGATACCAGGTATCTCATGATAGATGCACAGATACCTTAGAGGGTATTGGTATACCCATCCGAGAAACCATTTGATGTAATTCCATATAATATATCTACGGGTGTCTTGGTTAGTGGGAGCAATGTGATACTCCTCTGACTTGGGTCAATACGCACGACATGTGTGGAGTAGTGAATTTTGACCATGACCGACGCTTGCACCCTTCCACGGGTAGATATGGCATGGATTGGGTTCATCAAGAAATACATGTGCGTGGTAGTTGAGCCAAGAATAGGATTCATTCCTCAATGTGGATTTAGAGAGAATACTCGTCTTCTCATCATAATTGGATCTAAGATATCGGCTGATGCAAGTCGACTTGGACTTTGTGGCAAGTGCGACACGAGTGATCAATTATTGATTTGAGATAATATGATTAAGTTATTTGAATAGACACTTCATCATGTTCAAGACTTAATTGAATATTCGCGAATGGAAGGAAGATATCACAATAGCCTACAGTATTACAGGTAGTTGCAAATTTCCTCGCAATGTACCTCGTATATTGAGAATGTCTGATTTATTGTCTAGGGTTCAATTAAGACCGTTAGTTTGACTAATCGCTCGATATACGAGGGTCTATGGGTCACACAACAAGCAATGACAGTTCACTGATTATAGTTGGTTGATTAAAGTATTATATTAGATATAATATTTAATTTATGGAGAATATAATAATAATTATATTTAGAATTAATTATTATTATTATCTAATTAAATTAGATTTAATTAGATATGAAATCCCGATAATAATATTTGGAATATTATTATACAAGAATAATAGATATGGTAAATATATTATTCGTAGGAACATATCTAGGGAAATATAATCCGTAGAGATTATATTACGGGCTAGGCCCGATATCTTGCTTAAGAATTAAGCTAAGTTAATCCCTATAAATATGTGTCTTATGGGAATTCCTAAAAATACAAGAAATATAATTTCTCCATAAAATCTCTTGTTCGAGTTTTCCTAGCAAGTTCATCTCGAGATTCAACGCTGGCACCTCGATGCAGACCGGTGAATAGCTGTTGCATGGATACCATAGTGGAGGACTCCACGTACGAAGCGCTATAAGAATTTCGTTTAATATTCTTGCAATTAATATGCGATTAATCGTTCATTGTTGGTGAACTTTATTATTCCACTGCGCATGTTTACGTGTTTACGTGCCTCTAAATTCCAACAGAATAGGAAAAGTGTGAATGAGAAGGGATCGATTTGAGTTGAAAAAGTAGAATTATTAATGCTTGAGTGAAATTGAGAAGAAGGTGTAATGAGATTTTGAGTTG
Organism: Ballota nigra; assembly: GCA_947034835.1. Taxonomy (NCBI): domain Eukaryota; kingdom Viridiplantae; phylum Streptophyta; class Magnoliopsida; order Lamiales; family Lamiaceae; genus Ballota; species Ballota nigra. The sequence goes on along the minus strand of OX344724.1, from coordinate 42,238,303 downwards.
TGGGAAAGAACAATGAATTTGAGAATGAGTAAAAGAAATATGAACTCATGTATGTGTGAAAGAGAAAAAAAAGAGAAGTGATTGAAAAAGTGAAATGAGTTAGAAAAAAATCAAAGTGTTGAGAATAGTGAAATTGAAAGTGTATTGCATGAAGATGTTTGAAGTATTCTGTTCCTCGTCTCGAAATATTGAAGTTTGATTTTCTACTCTCCATTCACTTGAGTCACTTATCCCATATAGTTATCCCACCTGTCCAAAGAGCCTACATTACAACCTTGATAAAGTCCTTTTTTATTCGACATTGATTTCTAGGGTATAGTCAAAGTTGAGAGTGCTTGCAAGCCTATGGCTGCTGATATGTGTGATTGATTGTTTGAGTGAGTCCCTTAATATGGATATACACTTGTGAGGGAGTGAAACACATTGTTGAGTGCACATCCATGTTTGATCTTGGTGGTTCTTATTGTTTATGCATGAGTAGGATAAAGGGGGTGAGTTAGTGTGCGTGTGAACGATCTTTGAAACTTGAGCTCTATTACTTGCATGATTGTATTCTTTAATTCATTATTAACAATTTCACTTGACTTATTATTTCATTGCTTGAGGACAAGCAATATGGTAAGTTTGGGGGGTTGATTAGGCGTGAAATTGTTAGGTCTTATAGCTTGTTTTGCCCATGTTTTAAGTGATTTCGATGAGTATTTAGGGTCAATTGAGTACTATTTTCATGAACTAATGAATTTGCCTCTTTTATTCTCATATATGGATAGAGGACGAAAAATGGAGTTCGTAGGACTTTGAATCGACTCAAACGGACTCCCGGATGAGAAGATATGGAAGAAATACGAGAAGTACTAGTCCGAACGAGAAAAAGTATCATTTGGCGGAAGAAGGAGGACTCCAGCAAGAAGAGGTCGAGTCCTTAGGACTCGACCAGCTTGATCTTGAGTCCTAGTGAAGTTCTGGAGAATGAAAGCACTAGACCAGGCCTTGCTCGAGTCCTAGGGACTCGAGCGGTCGAGTGCGCACTCGATCAAGAGGGGGTCGAGTCTTAAGGACTCGACCAAGGTGAGCTCGAGTCCATTGTAAGCGCTGGAAGATGATGAGGTCAAGTCCTAGGCACTCGACCAAGGAGAGGTCGAGTCCTTTACGGGATGTTTCGGCCCATGAGCTCCAAATTTGACCCGTTGCCTATAAATACCCCTTTCCGAGCACGTTTTGAGTACAACTTCACACTTATAGATAGATTTTGGAGAGAGAAGAGCACCAAGAGTTCGAGCAAGCTTATTTTACTTTTAATCGAGGTTTAAACATTACGAATTTATAGTTAGGGTTTTGATTTTGATATTATTTTCTTTTGTTCTTCGATACTTGACACTTGAGACTTCTTATCTTTCTATTAATTCGATTTCAGTTCTTAGAATTAAATTCTTTCTTCGAAACCCTAGTTTATGCTTTATAGTTATTCAATTCGTATCCTCATGTTTGTTCTCGTTAAAACCATGTTAGGCTAAAACCCTTGTATGCTTGGGATAGGATGAACTCGTAGAAGTAGGATGTTGGTACGTAATTAGGATAACTTGTGATGTTTAGTGCTAGTTCTTTTAATTAATTGAATTCTTAAAATAAACTGTAGAATTATCTTGGAATTGAGTACGAAAATTATTAGAGAGAGTACGATCTTATCACTCTTTAATAATAAGTAGACTTAACGATAGGGTTATAGAAGGGGTTTATAATCTACCGGTTTATATAGGGAGGACGACCGTATCACCTTGGGTAAATAAAGGTCTCAATAATTAAGCATAATCCATATAACTTGTTTAGTGGTTTGTGAAGTAGGTTAATATGACAAAGTATTAGGGTTAATTCTTGAACTTTTAGTCTTTCAATCTGGTACTTGATTAGGGAAGAAAATGTGTATGGGGAACATGATTAGTATAAAGGATCTACAAAGAAAAGGATAGACCAATGCCACATAAGCAACTTGAGCCTTTGCTATATAAAGGTATTGATTGATGCCTAGGTATGAAAATATTGTTTTATCATAAACCAATAATCGAGCAAATAATGGATGCTAGATTTCAATAGTTATATGATTTTAATATGGAGCATATAAGCCAAATCAATACCGTGACATTCTCACATTACCATATTCACACATCTAAATAAATAATTTAAATAAAATACAAAAAATAACTAAAAGAATAAAATTAAAACCTCCACATGATTAATATATATTGACTTATCGAGATTAATAATGCAATTATGACATTAATTATAAACAATAAGAAGATATAAATTAAGGAATGATGCTTACATTATGAAATTTTATATTTATTAATCCTATCAAATTAAACACGATCCACGGAAAATAATCATATTATATGTTGAATTTGAATTTGTAAAATAGTTAAATTTTTATTTTTCAAATAACTGGCAACTTAAAAAAAGTCAATATTATTTATATGAAAATGTTATTCGAAATTTATAAAAATTAGTTAACTTTTATTTATCAATTAAATGGAATTTTGATTTAATTAATTGGTATTTTGATTTATGTAATTGAATCAAAATATCAAATATGGCTCGAGTAACTGTTTTAGATAACAAAAAGTCAAACAAAATTTGTACAAATAGTAAATATAAATTGTTTGACAAAGTTTACGATTTATATGTTAAGTGGGGTGTAAAGATATATTCCTAATTATATGGGATGTAAAATGAAATATGATATCAATTATTTCCTTAACTATATAAATTAATATTAATTAAGTTAAATACATATAATGATTATATAATTCTTGGTATATGGCGAGATTAACATGACATTCTCATACTAATTTCTAATAAATAAGTTTACATTAAAAAATTGTAAAAATCAAATTAATACCTCTGCTTAGTATATGCCGAAATTTATACTCTTATTGTAGGATCAAGCGCTTGCCATTAGACTAAAAGCCCAGACTTGTAGTGAGGTACTACTTTATTTTCTTTAACCTTATCTAGCTGCAGCGCCACATGTCGAATAGCCTCCGCCGGACTTGGCGCACCGGGCCTTTATTGCGCCCGACTCGGCTGAGAGATGCTGGACTCCGGCCCCAACAATCCTCTCCGGCATCTGTCAGCCCCTTGCCAACAAATGCCTTCCAGGGGATTCGAACCCGTGACCTGTGCTCTTATACCAATTGTAGGATCAAGCGCTTGTCACTAAACTAGAAGCCCTGACTTGTAGTGAGGTGCTACTTTATTTCCTTTAACCCCATCTAGCTGCAGTGCTACGAGTCGAATATGTAACGCCCCGAATCCGAAGCATAGCCTTTCTTGGCTTTAACGCTTTAGACCAAGCCGTCACTTAGTAATATAAGAAAAACTAAGCCATTTTTTTAAAACGAATACTTTAACTTAGGTTTATGAAATAAACTAATTACGTGATTCAACAAGTTGATAAATTTTGCAGTGGAATTAAATTTCTAAGCATGCAAGCCTAAAATAGTCATTTGAAAATTAAGCATGCCAAGTCTAAGTAGTAACACAAATATGATAAGTTTTTAGTCAAAAGCATCGAGCGTAAAAAGAGTGATCGTCCGAATTAAAGTACATTCATCCCGAATAAAGCATAGATATTAAAACAGTTATAAGTTTAGACATTGGTGGGGAGGTCTGCACTACAGCTGCTCCCAATCCTCCGCATCAGTACCTGAAAATATTTGTAAAAATAGGGGATGAGATTTGAATTCTCAGTATGGGTAATCTGTACGCGATTATGCAAAATAGGTATATTTCAAGCATCTATTACACTATCCTTCCGAACGTAAAATATTTTGGAACGACTATTTCATCAATACCTATGGTCAGTTGTTGGTGATCAAATTTAATCGGGAGGATTAGTGACTGTTTTAGTTCGGTTTAAGATCACCAATCAATAACGTGTGATAGATTACCACCGTAAATGGTAAATCGAAGATCCGGGTTGTGGGATTGTAAATACGAAAGTCGAAATCGTATCAATTTCATATGTGTGTATGTTTAGGTGTGTTAGTGTATGTTTTAGGAGCATTTGTGAATTTGAACTTGTATTTCTTAGCTGGAGAACAACTATTTATAGAGACTAGCAAGCATGAGGTGTCCAAGACTCTTGGACCTCCTAGCTTGCATGCTAGACATGTGTCATTTGACCTTTGTTTGACCTTATCTAAGCTGAATCTTAGTTACAAAGTCTTCTTTGGTCTTATCTCGGACTTATTGTTGTTCGTCCAGGTCAGCTTGATTTGTCCAGAAGGATCTTTCAGTGAAAGTTGTTCGCCTTTTGAGGATATGGCTTCAAAGTTGTTCGCCTATATTTCTTGTTGAGCTGAGCTTTGGAATCTTGGTTCTTTGTTCGTCTGCATACACCTCTTAGGCTGGTAGATACACCACCTTTTATCAATGTTGCTTGTCATCAGTGGCTTGGCGGAACGTTCATGTCTCGTCTCGGGTCTTAAAACCTGTTCGCCAATATGTTGTTCATCACTGGAGCAGTTCGTCACTTCATACACCTTCTGGATTGATCCATGCACTCCAACTTGATTTTCTTCATTAATCATCTTTGATTTGGAGTTGATTCTCCGTAATCTCTTTTAAGGCCTTAATCTATGTTCGCCCATCATTGACTGATGCTCGCCTATAAAAAATTGCCCCCTATCCTGACTAGATGTTGGCTGGAACGAGCAACTTTGTGGCGAGCAACTGTAGTTAGGATATTATAATGGTGAGGATTTGGACGAACATCATTGATTCTGGCGAGCAACTCCGGGTTCGCCTCTTCACCTTCCCATAATCTGGGGGATGTACGAGGATGACGTGGGCGGTATGATTGCGCACTGCCCACGCGCGAGCAGTCCCGAGGCCACGCGCCCCTATATTTGCGTATAGGTCCTTCGATTTTCAAGTTTGCTCGAAATTTACCCCGTTTTCCTTCAATTCAGTCCATATTTTGTGGGAAATTACGGGTTTTACCCAGTTTTTCTTTGGAGTATAAATAGAAGTGGGAACTGAATTTTCCCACTTTTTTCATCCCTTCTACAGTGCTCCGTCGTTATTTCTCAATTTCCGGCGAATTGAAGCTTTTTCCGACGAAATTTTCTTCAGATTCTTGCGTCCGATTTAGTTCCAAGGTATTGTTTTTGTTTTATCCTTTTTTATTTCTCTTTTTTCCTTCGAAACCCTCCATTGCCTTCGTGAGGAAGTTAGCGCCGCCGTGGGGGGGGGGGGGGGGGAATTTGCACCGCCGTCGACCGCCCAGAACTGCCACCGGAGACCCAAAACTCTTACTTCCTTAAGTAATTCTTCCATTGAACTGATGTCCTCCCACTCGAGCAACCAAAACTAGGAGGAGACTTTAGACCCCCCTTTCCCGATCGTGCCGTTTGTCGAACACCCACAATTTGAAATTTCCTCGGAAACGCACCCCGACGTGGATTCGGTGGTTCGCTCAACGGAGGATTCTGGTGCTCGCCAATTCGGCGAAGAGATTAGGGACGCTGCGAGCAGTACCCCCGCCGACCAATCTTCCTCGAGCTCTGAATCTGAGGAAGATCCGAAGTTTGACGAGCTTACCCCTGAATTTCTGGAAGGGATAGGGTTTCCAGGCCCTTAGATGCTCGAAAATGAAATTCCCACTAGTGTTGCTAGCCCATTCAATTGGCGAGCATACTCTGCTGAGCACGCGAACAACTTTCCTCGCCCCCCGCGTTAAGTTTTAGATTTGGTAAGAACCGAGTACTAGGCGAGCAGAATCAAAAGTGTTGTTCGCAAAGACGAAATCAACCTCATCCGGGAGGCATATCAAATTCCCCATGATATCTTCATGTGGGCTCCTAAGAAGAAGGAAAGAGCCGATCGTCCTCCTCCAGGGTGTACGGCGATCAACATAGATACACTGATCGCGGGGCTGAGGTTGCCACTGCCTCCCGTTGTTGGTCGTTTTCTGGAGGCGACCAACTTAGCCATCACCCAAATAACTCCTATTGGGTGGATGAACTTGCTCGGCATCATGGGCTTGTTCGCCCTGGAGGGGTATGTTGACCGCATCACTGTAGAAGAGGTCAACTATTTGATGACCATCACCAAATGTCCGAGGGGCGAGGAAGGGTACTACTACTTGAAGGCCCGGACTGGATTGAAATTGGTGGAGGGGGTGCCGAATAAGATTCGGGATTGGAAGGAGCACTTCTTTTTCATCGGGGGTGACTGGCGAGCATCTTCTGGCCCACATGGCGGTGCCGGGTGCATATTCGAACCTACCACTTATGGGCAAATCAAACGTAAGGTCATATTTGTCCGTCTTTATACAAAGTTCTAATTTAACTTTTTTTTATTTGCTCGCAGGTTCCCGATTGCTCAAGTGGAACTCGGAAGAGGAAGAGATCGGCTCTGAGTTCCTCTTTACTTTGTGCTTGTTCGCTCTCCGAGATAAAGCTGAGAGGACCATCGAGTACGTGAACAGATTGAAGTGCAAGAAAGTTGCTCGCCTGCTCACGTACCCCCACCACTTGGAAGCTCAAGCCGAGGTGCCCCCAGGTACGGAAATTTCTAACTTTTAACATAAACCTTGCTCGTCACTAGTTTTCTTAACTTGCTCGCCTAATTCTTTTATTTTAATATTTTTAGCCGAGCAAGTCACCGTCGCCGTCCCTCCCTGCTTTGGACTTTTAGATCAAAGAGTCCACGAGATGCCGCCTCCAAAGGGAAGGAGAAAGAAAGGTGATCCGCCTTCTAAGGTGTTGGCGATGATGAATAAGGCTGAGGGGGCTCGAGTTGCTCGCCCGGCCGCACTTTCTGCAAATCCCCCACCATCTCCTCCCCCGGCCCCATCCCCTCGAGGAGCAAAACGTTTGAAAAAGGGGGATGGGTTCTTTGTGGCACAGGCTGCTCCTGCCGGGAATAAAGGCAAGGAGAAAGTGGGGCAGAGCCATGCTCGCCCCCACACTAAAGGAGAAGTAGTTCGCCATTCTTCCATCGAACCGGCGGAGAGGGTAGGCAAAGCGGGCAAAGACTCCACTCCTGTTCGCGGTCCCGAGGACATAACCCTTCTGGGTTGGGATGAGAGAAAATTCCAGGAGTAAGCGCATCTAACATTATCACTGGCGAACAACTCTTATAAACTTGAAATATAATCTCGTAACTTATATCTTTCTTCGCAGGTACCGGGCCGAGGATCATCCCGGACGAGCAGCCTCCGTTCACCAGTATGCCTGCTCAAAGACTCCGGTGAACATCCGGGAGATTCTGAACGAACACGTCCGCAGGGCAATTGAACTGATCGCCCGATCATGGACCCGGCCCTTGGAGACGACCATATCTGCCCAAGGCATTGTGGAAAACTTTCACTTCTCCATGATGCAGCACGTAAATGGCCTTATAACTGCCCAGAAAGGGATGGCCCAGCTCACCGAGCTCGAAGATGCTGTTCGCCATTACGCCGGCACTGCTCAGCAACTGATCTAAGAAAAGGACGGCCTGGTCAGCCAATATGAGGTGAAACTTGGTCGTCTCAATAATCAAATCACCATCTACCTTGATAACAAGAAGAAGTATCTTGAAGAAATTCAAAGTTTATCTGGTGAATTGAAAGGCAAATATGCCTTGCTCGGCGAAGAGAAGAAGAAGTTGTCTGCGGCCGAGCAGAAAATTATCGAGCTCAAAGCAGACAATGCTCGCCTTAGGGAGGTGGAGGCCAGCACTTTCACCCGCGAGCAACTTGAAGCTGAGCTCCAAACCCGGTCTGCCCCCATCTCAAACTTGGGATACATCTGCGCCTATGCCGACTGCATCCGCATGGCTGACGCGTACGATTATAATGACATGGTGGACGAGATGGGTAAAGACTTGACCGAGTTCTTGGAGCACTATCCCCCGCCGAACAACATTGAGATCCAACTGGGGGATATAGCGGAGTTAGGGGTCAAGGTTGACAGCCTTGACCCTAGTATCATCATTACTCGCCCTCCACCTCTAGTTGATGAGGGCGAACAAGAAGAAGAGCCGGCTGCCACAGACGAGCAAGCTGCTAGGGAGAGGGAACAAAAGGCTGCTGAAGACATGGCTAGGGATATGATTGTTGATCCTCCCGCCGAGCAGACTCAAAATCTTCCTCCCGCCGAGCAGCAATAGATTTAGGACTTAGATTTTTTAGTCTTCCTTTTGTAATAGTTGCTCGCTCTTTTTGTAGTACACTTCTAGAATTCTTATACTATTTTTTAGGCTCAATGCCTTTTATTAATGAATGTCTCTTTTGCTCGCTCATTTTCTTTTTATATATTAATTGCCTTTACATTTTTGTTTCAATGCTTTTGCAATTATAACATATAATTTTGGGCTTTGTTCGATTTGAACTTTGCCTTTTAATGGAATCAGGGTTTAGCCTTAGATTCTGTTCATTAAAAAATGAACAACCTTTAAATGGCTTTGGTCCTTAAAGATGGACTTGTACCTCGAGCTTTTGGACTTTTCTTTCAACGAACAACTATATTTACATTGTGAAGAATTTACAAGTGTTGAAAGACTGCTCGTCACTAACATATACGACATGACGAACAACTTTAAACACTAACTAAAACATGCTCGCTTATAGCATTTTTCCGAGAAACTTTGTCTAAAATTAAAAAAGATGAAACAGCACTAGATTATACAATGTGCCACTTTCCATTCTACACTTAGCAAAATTTTCAAAAAATTAGGCAAGTTTGTGGCTTGCCTTACTTGGTTCACTTGCCCCCCAAGACATCTGTCCGCCCAATCAAGAAGTTGTTCGACTCATTGATAGTACTTTTTTAGATGTACAGCGTTCCAGGAGTATTGGGCCGGCTTACCTTCCATATCTTCGATATCGTATACATCATTAACAAATTTTTCCGTTATACGATACGGGCCCTCCCAAGTTGGTCCCAATACACCTGGAGGTTGGGCGAGCAACTTTCTTAGAACCAAATCTCCAACTCTGAATTCCTTGATTTTAACATGGATATTATAGTAGCATTCTGCTCACTGCTTATAGGTAGCATTTTTCAGCTCGGCACTTAATCTTTTTTTCTCGAGCAAATCCATTTCTGTAGCTAGAGTAGAGTTGTTCGCCTGCTCATCAAAGTTAGTCGTCCTAATTGTGTTGGTCTTTAATTCGATTGGTATCACAACATCTGTTCCGAAAGCCATTGCAAAAGGCGTTTCTCCGGTGCTTGACCTGGGAGAAACTCTGTATGCCCACAAGACTTCCGGGAGTTCTTCAGACCAACTGCTTTTGCTCTCCGCTAGCCGTACTTTTAATGTATGCTTGATTATTTTGTTCACGTCTTCGACTTGTCCATTTGACTGGGGATGATAGAGCGTAGAATAATATTTTTTGATCCCCCACTTCGTACAGAAATCTCTCAACTTTTTCCCATCGAACTGCGGACCATTGTCTGTCACAATGGTTTGTGGAACCCCAAAACGACAAACAATGTTCTTCCAAATGAAGTTGATCATTTTCTATTGCATAATCTTTTCCATGGCCTCTGCTTCTGCCCATTTCGTATAATAGTCGACTGCCACGACGGCAAATCGAACATTTCCAACTCCTGCTGGGAAGGGACCAATAATGTCCATCCCCCATCTTGCAAATGGCCATGGGCTATAAACCGATACGAGTTGTTGGGTCAGAGTATGAATGTTTGGGGCAAAAATTTGACATTGATGACAAGTTTTTGCTTTCTTGATTGTGTCCTGACGTAAAGTCGGCCAATAATAACCTTGTCTGATAGTTTTGTATGCCAAGGCTTGCCCCCCAGTGTGATTTCCACATACTCTGGTATGTATTTCTTCGAGTATTGCTCGTCCTTGCCCCCTAGGTAAACATTTGAGAAGTGAGATTGATATTCCCCTTTTGTAAAGCTGCTCGCCCACCAGAGTGTATCTGGCGGCTTGCTTTGTTAGCTTGGCAACTTCAAAAGGGTTGTTTGGTTTTTCCCCACTTTTCAAGTATTTGACTATATTTGTTCTCCAGTCTTCTTCCTTATTTGTTTGTTCGTCGAGTTGGTTGACATTATAACTTGTTGTTGATGGGTCATTTATTTTTATGATTATAATATCAGCCAACTCTGCTGGCCCTTCGCTTTTTGCTAGCCGAGCCAACACATCTGCTTGTGTGTTGCTTGTCCTTGGAATTTGTTCAATGAAGACTTGATCTAGCAAGGACATCAGGTGAGCAACAATTTGTTGATACTCGATCATATGATCGTCTTTAGCCTCGTATTCCCCTCGGACTTGGTTCACAATCAATTGTGAGTCGCTGAATATTTGCAGTCATCTAACTCCCACGGCAAGGGATAAATGAAGACCAGCAATGAGTGCTTCATATTCAGCTTCGTTGTTGGTTACCATAAAACCAAATCTGATTGCTGAGGTGAATATCTGTCAGGGCTTATCAGGACCACTCCTGCCCCCGAGGCTACATTAGTTGAAGATCCATCGACGTAAAGATACTAGGGGTGATCAAGTCCTCTCGTTGGATCTGGTGGGAAGGTTAGTTCGACTATAAAGTCGGCTAACGCTTGCCCTTTGATTGTTGTTCGAGGATCATAGGTTACCCCGAATTGGCTAATCTCTAGTGATAACTTTAGTAGACGACCAGCTGTGTCGGGGCGATGGAGGATTTGTCTGAGTGGGAAAGTTGTTAAAACTTTGGCTTGATGATCAAAGAAGTATGGTCGTAACTTTCTCACACTCATGACAAGTGCGTACGCCAACTTTTTGGTTGGGGAGTATTTGATCTCCGCTTCGTGCAAAGCTCGGCTGACGTAGTAGATGGGTTGATGGAATTTGTCGTCTTCTCGCACCAGGACGGAGCTGATTGCCACTTCTGACGCTACCAGGTACAAATATAGCTTTTCTCCTGGGATGGGTTTTGATAGAGTTTTAACATCTCCCAGGTAGTCCTTAAGTTGGTCGAACGCCTTTTGACAGTTGTTAGTCCATGTGAACTTTCCTTTTTTTATGGCTTCGAAGAATGGACAGCATTTGTCCCCCGATCTAGATATGAAACGATTCAATACTGCTAGGCATACTGTAAGCATTTGCACTTCTTTTATCGAACGTGGTGGTTGCATATCCACGCTAGCTTTGACTTTTGTTGGATTGGCCTCAATCTCACGTTGACTAACAAGATGGCCTAGGAATTTTCCAGAATGAACTCCAAAGCTGCTCTTCTTCAGATTTAGCTTCATGTTGTAGTGCCGAAGGATGTTGAACACCTGAGTCAAATGCTGGAGATGGTCTTCTTTTCGGGGGATTTTGACCACGATATCGTCTACATAGACTTCTACCATATCTCTGATGATTTGTTCGTCGAACATCTTGTTCACCAACCTCTGGTATGTTGCTCCGACGTTGATGAGGCTAAAGGGCATTCTTTTCCAACACAGCAAATTTTTATTTGTGTAAAATGCTGTGTTTTCTGATCGTCTGGATGCTTTGGGATTTGATGGTACCCGGCAAAGGCATCCATGAATGTTAGCATCTCGTGACCCGCAGTGCTGTCCACCAGTTGATCAATATGGGGGAGAGGAAAATTGTCCTTCGTGCATGCTGTATTCAAATCTGTAAAGTCTATGCATAGCCTCCAGGTCATGTTTGGTTTCCTCACAAGGACTGGGTTTGCTACCCAATGTGGACAGAGTGCTTGTCGGATTAGATCGTTGTCTAACAACTTCTTTACCTCTTCATTCAAAGCTTGATACTTGTCTGGGCCATATTTTCTTCGTTTTTGATGGACATACCTTTTTGCTTGATTGATGTTGAGGTTGTGACAAGCATGTTTTGGATCTATTCCCACCATGTCTGCATGAGACCAAGCAAAAACATCTAGACTCTTGCTGAGAAACTCTTTCATTCTGGATCTGTATGGCTCAGGGAGCTCAGATCCTATGTATAATTCGAGATCTTCGTTTCAGGATTAACTTTGAATGCCTCCAGTTCTTTAACTGGAGTTGCTCGTCGTTTTTGTCCTTTCCAACGAGGATCAAATATTGGTCCCTCAGGGTTGAAATCATTTTCGATGTTCATGGGCTCTGCTCCCAGGCAGGGATCTAGATCATCTGTTGGTCCTGACTCATTATTGTTAGTCAACACCTGGCCCTCCAAGTCATCTGGTGAGTGTTGCTCATCACCACCCCTTTGTTGTTCGTCAGAGTGAATTTCTTCATGGGTGATGATAAGTTGTTCATCCAACACTTGCTCGTTAAGGTGTTGTTCGTCCGTATCCACGTGGTCCTCCTCTATGTCCATCATGTTCTCCAGTATTGATGGTTCATCAGCAGGATAGCTGGTGGTGGTTTCCATCACGGATACAAGTGCATGTTTTGCCTGTAACTGCAAAAGGCATTCTCGAGCCTTTCTCTGATCTCCCTTTATTGTGCCTGCTCCACTTGCTGTTGGGAATTTCAGATAATAATGGTAAGTTGAACATGCAGCTTTAAATTCATTTAGGAAAGGCCGACCAAGAAACCCGTTGTAGGTTGATTCCTGATTGACGACCAAGAAATCAACCATTCTTGCTATATTTTTCTCGGGTTCCTCGGCCGTTACAAGCTGAACGGACAACCTAATCTCCCCTAACGGGACTGTTACAACATTTCCAAAACCTAAGATTCTATGATTTGAATCTTGTATATAGCCCGAGTAGTCTCCAAGTTGGTCGAGCGTCTTCTTGAAAAGAATGTTAGTGTAGGCTCCGGTGTCCACCAACAATCTGTGTACTCTGGTCTCCATGATCTTAGCACAGATCATGAGCGAATCATTATGGGGGGTCAGCATTCCCTCCAGATCCTTTTCAGTGAAGGTCAGTTCTGCTGTTTGCATGATGGATGGTTTTACCCCCATTCCTTGTACTTGGTCGATCGCTCGCAATTCGGCTTTTCTTTTTCGGTTGGAGATTGGCGGTCGTCCATCAGAACATCCTCCCGCTGGTCCCGCAGGTTCCATCATGTATAGGTCCTCAAGTGGACGAGCAGCAACTGCTGGAACTGGTCGCCCGGGTTTATTATTCTTCCGAGGTTGATCATCCTCATCTTCGGAGTTATTCTCCCGGGCTCTTTTTCCAGGTTGTCTTTTAACAAAATCGGAGAGCTTCCCCTCCTCGTAGAACCGCCATAGTTGTTTGAGCAAATCTCTACATTCACTAGTAAAGTGCCCCACGCTTTGATGGTAGGCACAATACTTGTTAGGGTTGAGTTTGCCGATATCCTGACGGATTTTTCGTGGAGGGGAGAGCAACTCCTTCTCTTTCACATTTTCATATACAGTGTCGACTGACACTATTAGCACCTGGTTCAACTTTTCTTTAAGCTCCGTCCCTTCATTGAATGCCTTCATGTTCATCGGGACTCGGTAGCCTGTTCCGCCAGGTTTCTTGTTGTTCTCCTTGGGACCAGCTTTGTTTTCTCCCAAGTTTGATTGCAAAGCCTCATGCATGGAAACGAATATGCCGGCTTGATTCCTGAATTCGGCATAGCTCCTCGGGCACTTTAGACGTACCTCTTTCCATAACTTCGATCCTTTCTTTAACCAGGCCATGACAGCGACGATTTTTGTATCTTTGCTGACGGGCTCCCCTTCCAACAACACCTTGTCGAACCTTTCCATAAACGCCCGGTCCGACTCGTCATCATTTTGCTTTAGGTCCGACAATCGGTGTTTTTGCGACAAATATGATCCCGCCGTGGAGAAATGGGAGAGGAACTCTTGACTTAGTTGGATGAACGAGTGGATAGATGCTGGTGGCATTGCTGAAATCCACTTGTGCACCCGGTCCCCCAAGGTCAATGGGAAGTTTCGGCATTGGGTGGCATCACTGGCTCCCACCGAGACCATATAATCTGAATACTTCGTCAAATGAACCCGGGGATCAGCAATGCCATCATACTGTATACTTGCCGGGAATTGGATCTTTTTCTAAATCGGGGTTTTCAGAATAATAGATGATAATGGAGAAGATGGCAAGCTGGTCGTCCCCACTCCTCTTTGTTGGTCCAATTGCCCCTGTATACTCTCCACAGCCCTTCTCAGGCTTGACAGCTCATCCAAAGATGCCCCATGGCTTGGAGGCTGTTCGGCGAGCAAAGGCACAAGCCTTTCTGCTCGTCGCAGTCCCTCACTCGGAGCGGGCACGTCCTGGAGCTGCTTTCTAGGGTTGCTCGCCGCATTTGGTCCTAGGCGCCTGAAGGCAGATTGTTCAAATGTTGCTCGCCCATGTTCTGCTCCCTGGCGAGCAACTTTCTCTTGATACTGAGGTTGGCCAAGTCTATCCTGGGCACTGAAACGGGTTGTTCCATGGCTGGACATTGTTGCTCGCCCATGTGCTGACTCAGCCTGGCCCTCTCTTGGTTCGGCCATCTTGGCCTTGCCTTTGTCCCGCCTGACTTGGGCACTGTCCACCTCACGTTGCTCGTCCCTAACAGATCTGGCTCTAACAACTTCCATAGGTTTAGCCCTGGACCTTGCTTGTGATGGTCTATTTTGTTCTTGCTGTCTCTGGATAGTTTGGAGAGCAGCAATGGTCTTAGCCAGTTCATTAGGGTTGCTCGCCAGGGCCTCCAGTTCTGGTGGAAGGTTATAGTCTATGGCCGTAAGCCTTGATATATTCGCATGTCTAGGCTCACGATCCTGATGGCCTGCTGACGAAGCCCGAGTAGGAGATGCTCTCCTTGACAAGCGTGAACCTTGGGTTTCCTTGGATTGAGGCATTTTTAATTATGCTATCTTCCAATTCTATATTGAAGAACACCAAGAACACTTTTGCTTGAATCTTCAAATATTTCTTGAGGTTCTCTTCAAATCTTCAAGTTTTCAACTTGAAGTTCTTGACTAATCACACTAAATCGAAGGTTCGAGACCCTCCTTCTAGCGCCAATTTGTTGGTGATCAAATTTAATCGGGAGGATTAGTGACTATTTTAGTTCGGTTTAAGATCACCAATCAATAACGTGTGATTGATTACCACCGTAAATGGTAAATCGAAGATCCAGGTTGTGGGATTGTAAATACGAAAGTCAAAATCGTATCAATTTCGTATGTGTGTATGTTTAGGTGTGTCAGTGTGTGTTTTAGGAGCATTTGTGAATTTGAACTTGTATTTCTTAGCTGGAGAATAATTATTTATAGAGACTAGCAAGCATGAGGTGTCCAAGACTCTTGGACCTCCTAGCTTGCAGCTAGACATGTGTCCTTTGACCTTTGTTTGACCTTATGTAAGCTGAATCTTAGTTACAAAGTCTTCTTTGGTCTTATCTCGGACTCATTGTTGTTCGTCTAGGTCGGCTTGATTTGTCTAGAAGGATCTTTCAGTGAAAGTTGTTCGCCTTTTGAGGATATGGCTTCAAAGTTGTTCGCCTATATTTCTTGTTGAACTGAGCTTTGGAATCTTGGTTCTTTGTTCGTCTGCGTACACCTTTTAGGCTGGTAGATACACCACCTTTTATCAATGTTGCTCGTCATCAGTAGCTTGGCGGAATGTTCATGTCTCATCTCAGGTCTTAAAACCTGTTCGCCAATATGTTGTTCATCACTGGAGCTGTTCGTCACTTCATACACCTTCTGGATTGATCCATGCACTCCAACTTGATTTTCTTCATTAATCATCTTTGATTTGGAGTTGATTCTCCGTAATCTCTTTTAAGGCCTTAATCCTTGTTCACCCATCATTGACTGATGCTCGTCTATCAACAACAGTCTTAATTTCAAAATACCCTATGAGCAGTCTTAATTTCAACATACTCTACAGATATATCTTTATTTCAACATATCCTACGGATATATCTTAATTTCAATATACCCTGCGATGCATAGCACCGAGAAAAACACATGTATAATTTAAACAAGAAAGCACACCAATTTACACATAACTTTCAAGCAATGCAGATATGAACCACTCACTTTTCAAAGAGCTTTTTCGTAAAAGTTGGGGACAGTGAGACTTCCGAACTCACAAACGGACCGCACTCAACTTAGCACGAATTATTACCCATGTTTTAGTCCATTATCTACTCATACGAATTTTCTTGCATTCTTATACGTAACACGTTGGTCCTAAAATGACTTTTAACATAATTAATACTTTAGTTGCTTTTAGTGCAAGTTTATAGCTTTTAGTCTTAGTGAAACTTTCACTAAAAATACACAATAACACATTTTCAAGAAATAAATCATTCGTCTTAAGATCAAAACCCCTAAACATGAAATTCGTTACCAAACTCCTATCCACATAATAATAATGTGTTCTAAGTCCTTATTCTATCATGCAAGACATGTATGAGCATTTAAACAAAAGTAAACACTTCAGGTCACTAAGTTGAAAATGATGCAGTTTGTTCTCCTATGTCTTCTACTTATAACTTTGGGTATTTTTCAAAAATATTTAGACACATTTAAAAATTATGAAATTTATACAGTAGCTTCAACTTGAAATGAAAAACACACATAAAAATAGTGCTTGTGCATTTGGTGTGTTGAAAATAGGGTTTTTGGTCCGTTTTCAAAACTAGTACATAAATTTTTCATATGTCACAGTAGGTTTACATCAGTGCACCATTAACAAGAAAATTTTGGTAAAATTACTTAGACATAGCTAACAGCCCATAGTATTTTAATATGATTTTAAAAAAAAATCATTCTCTTGCCGATTATTACCAGATTCTTTCTAAACACGAAGGTAGTTGCAGATTGTCACGATTTCTAAAAAAAATCATAGATTATTGAATAAAATTCCAAATTACATGAGACCAGTAGAAAATGAAAGTTACTTTGACCTACTTTCCAAATATGTAAACAAAATTTGTAAATAACAAGTTTCACAAACGTCGTTTTGTTCCAGAGAGCACAGACAGAGTCAAATTCTTCATCTAAACATGCTCACACACATATATCTTTACCTCTACACTTATCATGCCATAAATCTTTCTTTAAATATATATCTAAAAAAAATACATTATTTAACATATATTCAATCATCCAAAAGATAATTTAAGCCTAGGTATCATTCCTTCCTAAGAAAAATATTAAACATGCTCGGAAAGACAAGATATTAGAGTTTTGAGTTGTTGGTTGATAAACCTTTGTAGTTTCTTTCTTGTTAAGCTAGGGGGCCTTATAGATCTTCAAGTTCTCTTCCTTTGAATGTTAAAGGTGGCTCTTTGAATGTTAATCTTTATCTTGGAGCTTTAAGATGAAAATACAAGACAAGTTAGAATATTGGTTTGGAAATGAAACTTGGAGAAAGTATAGAGAAAAGTAGAGGTTTTCTCTTCATGAAAACCTCAAAACCTTTAGGATTTGGCCATGGATGAATGTTGGGAGGTGGTAGAGGGCCTTCTTCTTCAAGAGAATAGGGAGAAAAATCTCTTTCTCCCCAAGTAGGGAGGTGGCCGAAATGGAGAGAGGAGGGGGAAGGAGTGAACTGATTTTTATTTTTTTTTGTTCTTGGCTTGTGTTTGAATTAGGGTGCAAGACCAAGTCTTAAGTAGAGGGGTGGGGTCTTTGAGGGAGGGGGATGTAGCACCAAAGTGGGTGGAACCAAGGAATGAGGAAAGAGGAAAGAAGGTTTGGACCTTTCCTAACTTGAGGTGAGAGTGATGGGTCATGGGCTTGGGGGTTGTGGGGAGAAAGTCTCCCCCCACATGTGACTGCCCATTAGCTGCAATTTGGGGTTTGAGGGCTGCCTTTTGGTGGCCCCCAGTGTTACGGGGTGCAGTTTGGTTGAAACTGTATCTTTCGGTGTTGATTTTGTGGCCCAAAAATTAGAGTTTTCGTTTGATAATTATACCCGATTTTTGGATGTGTATATTATTCATTTGGATTGCATTTTACTTACTTTTGAACCTTTTACCACTTATTCGATTCGTGTTTTAAGTGCTAGGAATGCCTCCGGTTCGGTTTGTTCATCCATCATTTGAAAAATTTAAAACTGGAACATGTAGTCTTTATTTCGAAAAATAAAATCGTAAAGTCACATAACATAATAATAAACAAATTTATCCTACTACTTTTGGTCGGGGTATTACAGAATAGCCTCCGCCGGACTTGGCGCACCGGGTCTTTATCGCGCCCGACTCGGCTGGCAGATGCTGGACTCCGCGCCCAACACTTATGACAAATGTAATGGATTTTTTTATACTTAGGTATGCACAACTTAGTTATGTATATAGTTTTATTTTATTTTTGCACCATTCTAAATTGGATTAAAAAAATCTTCATTTGTTATGCAAAAATAACATACGAGAGAGCATATAATTAGAGCTGTCAAAACGGGTCAACGGGACAGGGCGAGCTAAAACCCGCAAAAACCCGTCTTTTTGCAGGACGATGCGGGGCAGGCTGCAAAACCCCCAGCCAAACCACTTATTGGCTGGCCGTGGGTTTTGGCGGGTCAACCCACTTTTAATTTTTTAATATATTTTTTTAAAATTCATAAAAATATAATTTGAAAGCTCTAATACATAAAATTCATCATCAAATGTTATTAAACAATTTATCTTGATAAATATCACTATAAAGTATTAAAACAAATTTTATTTTACAAATAAAGTTTATTATTCTTTAATCAAAAAATTAATTTTCTGGAAATTGAAGTTTACAATATATTAACGATAATAATTCATAAAAACATATTCTTATCATTTAAATTCATCACCTATGAACATAAATTTTACAAAATAGTCCTAAAAATGATATTATAATAGTTGACAATGTACAAATAATGTAAAATTTTATTTTTAAAGAATAAATATTTTTTAAGGAGGGTCGATTCGCCCCAACCTGCCAATGCCCACGGCACAACGGGCCCAATCCACTTTGATAGCTCTATATATAATTTGCATAATTTTTCAAAATCTGCCCTCATCTGCATCTTTACAAAGCAGAAACTTGAACTAGAAGAAGAAAGACAAAGTTTGCAAATGAGAAATAAAAAAGGGTTATACATAAGCAATAAAATCAAAATCTATGTTTCTCTACTATAACAAATTTGGAATGAATTAAACAATACTCCAACCAAAATAAGGATATAACTTTTACATGTAAACAATTGATATTCTATCTTCTAAAAGCACTCAAAGACCCACAATCCACAAACTATCACCTATTTACATTTTCTAATCATTAAAAAAATCTAAGACTATTAATATATTGAAGGGGCAACAAGTTGAAGCTGATTCTCCCTCAACAGATAAGCCACAATCATATTGACATCCTCCAAACCAAAAATCGTCCACAACATATTCGTCGGAGCTCTCGTCAAAATATCCACGTTCACTAACCCTCATATTAGGCTCATCTTTGCATTTCTCCATAATAACATCACATTAAAAAAAAGAACTCGTCGTATCTTTGAATTCAATTAAATTAAAAGAAAATCATCTCCAAAATTCACAACAACATATGAATATTTTACATATGAAAACTGAAAGAATAAATCAAAATACATTAACAATTTGTAAATAGTGGTGAGAATACTGAGGAGAGGGTAGAAAGTACGTATATATAGGATCCAAACATTAATGGTCACTAAATTGTAGATAATGATAGACAAATTAAACAATAATTTACCATAGTAATTAGACAACAAATTGAATGGTAATGATCGGATGAAGAGAAGATGATCAACGGCTCTTAAAAAATCCCGCCAAAACTAAATATGAAAAGGTAAAGTGTATTATATATTTATGATTAGGTTTTATTTAGATGTTATAAAGAAGGCGTTGAAACACCGGCATTTGCTCCTTTGCCAGTGTGACTGCATATAACAAGCTTCCATCATTTTCCACGCTCGGAAGCACAAGGTTCATCCCTTCTAGTATATTTCCGCAGTATCCCATGAAAACATGCTTCCACAATCCAAAATCCATTTCATGAACACCAAACCCAGCCCAACTGTTCACCGAAAGATTTGGGCAGCTACAAAGGTTTATTCCTTGCTGCTTTACTTCTAAAGAATCAATAAATGATCTCAAGTAGCGGTCGTCCATTTGTGTTATGGTGTCGTGAATTTTACGAGCTGCGAACTCCAAAGGATTTGAGTTAAGTTCCCCACACAGCGCAATGCAGCTCGCTACAATGACTGCATTACCGAAATACCCCTGTGGTAGCGGCGGCTGCATCTTGGGCCGCCCGTCTATTGGAATGAACAACTTACTTTCTTGATCTCCCGGCAGTGCGCGTGCCTTGGTAACACACCTCCACACATGGCCTGCATAATGTATAATAGATTTTAATTTAATTAATGATGACATAAGTCCCCATTTTAATCACGCCTGCATGCATGGATTTACAATTAATTCTCAACCTGTTAGAAAAGTGATGTGTGTATAGACGAAGATGAAAGAAATGCAGACACAGACTTACATAGAAAGTTTAGGCACGAGTTAGATTCGCTCTCCGTAAGACGTTATTTCCCCTTACACAGGTGCAATACAAATCTTTGACAACCATCCCCAAGATACAACGACTTTAAAATTTCAGACTGATGCACTGCAAATTGAAAGTTATCGGCGAATCACAAATAGATATCCAGAACTTTCGACTCGACTCTAATGCAATCTTAGATAACTAGAATGCTTTGGGTATTTTTGAAGGCTAGAAGGTTATTTTGGATATGAATGATTGGAAATGCAATCTGGAGGGTGTATTTATAATTATTGAAGAGATATGATGCCTTTTGGTTAAAGGGTGCAACCTTTTGGGCCATTGAATATGAGCCCTTGGATGGTATCAGTTGGCTCCATATCGTGCCCGTTCGCCTTGACCTATTAACCCGTGCGCACGCCCTACTTCAATCTGGGTTCGAATCCTATCGAACGCAACCCATCACGAACCGCAGACGCCCGCTCGAGGAACTGACCCGAACCGCCAATGTGGCCGACCCGAAACTGACCCGAACCGTCGCGATGTGGACGATCCAAACCGTCGCATTGCACCGTCGGATCGTGGGTTTGAAACCGCGAATCACACCCACTTGCACCAGCCTTGGTCCGACCTACGTGCGAACCCATGAGCCACGTTCGGTCCGAATTGCCTCGAAAAATTTAATGCTCATTAGCTCCTCGCAACGATGCATACGTGCGAAGTGCAAAGTGCGCCTCTAAAGCGCTCAATGCGACTATGTGTGACATGCGCGTGCCCGTGCGCGTGTGGGTGTGAGTCTAAGTCTTTTGGGTTAGTCCTTCGGGCTAACCATTGCACCACCACTTAGACTTAGTCAAGATTACATTTCTATAACATAAGTTTACTTATATGTAAGGTTAATTTCTTCCAATTTTCTAATGTGGGACAAGGATTCCCTTCCTTTCTTCTCCACAATTTTTCTCTTCAATCATGATAAATTGCCAACTTTATGTATTAATATCTCATTCACCGGAAATTGGTTTTGAGCAAATTAATACACTAAATTCATCTACTCTGAACGTAGATTACTAATTTGCAAATTATTTCTATTTTCCATAAATGGAACACCAAATTAAAATTGGTCAAACTTGGGTCAACTACCCAAATTTCAAACCAATTTCCAACAATCCCCCACATGAATGATATTAATGCATGTGACCACTTAGGAAAGTTCTGATGAACCAGTACTGTGTCGGGATAGGTAGGGACTGGCTTTGAACCTTTCCTAGTAAGATGCTATCGGATTTACTCGCCACTCAGTGAATATGATGTCTTGAACTGGTCAGTTTTTTGTGCAAACCAAGACAATGACATTTACACAACAACGATTCTGATACCCTTTGGTTCTCACGTTGTTGTCCATTTCGACCCTGGACCGTATCTTAGATTCATATGTATTTACTGAATTTCTCTCAGTCAGAAGCGGGCTCCACTTCAATGCTTATATAGGCGATCTCCTATCAAGAGTAACCTGCAATACTCCACCTTTTTAGGGATATAGGAACCATTAAAAGCTGTAAAGTTTAACCTCACCACAGTCAGCAGGTTTTAAGCACCTTAAGGCAACTAAAGGTGAGATGTTGCACTTGAACAGATTCGAGAAGGGCTGAAGAATAATTTTCAAGTGCTTACATGAGTGCTTCATAACTTGGTTGTCTCATTGAACCAAGTTCTTGGGATCCTCCAGTCATCATGGTTGAGTTACTGCTATGAACACCCTTTAATGTGTGGGTTTTAGCCCTATTCGGGTTTTAGCCCTATTCCCCTTACCGCCCTACACATTTGATCTCTGTTTATACCCTTCGTAAGTGGATCCGCAATATTTTCTTTCGAATTCATATAGTCGATGGAGATTACTCCACTTGAGATCAAATGTCTAACGGTATTGTGTCTCCTACGTATGCATCGAGACTTACCGTTGTACATATGACTCTGTCCCTTCCAATAGCCGACATGCTATCATAATGTATCATCACGGGAGGCACAGGTTTAGTCCCACAAGGAATATCCTCTAAGAAATATCAAAGCCACTCTGCTTCCTCACCAGCTTTATCCAAAGCTATGAACTCGGATTCCATTGTGGAACGAGCAATACAAGTTTGCTTAGAGGATTTCCACGATACTACTTCTCCACCTATAGTGAATATGTATCCACTAGTGGACTTGTAGTCTTTAGAATCAGATATCCAGTTTGCATCAGTGTATCCTTCCAAAAATGCTGGATATTTCGAATACAAGATTCCATAACTTAGAGTATGTTTTAAATACCTAAGTACTCTTATCAGAGTCGTCCAGTGAATCTTGTTGGGGTTGCTCGTGAACCTACTAAGTTTGCTTACTGAATATGCTA
The DNA here is from genome assembly GCA_947034835.1 of Ballota nigra. Classification (NCBI taxonomy): domain Eukaryota; kingdom Viridiplantae; phylum Streptophyta; class Magnoliopsida; order Lamiales; family Lamiaceae; genus Ballota; species Ballota nigra. The sequence goes on along the minus strand of OX344724.1, from coordinate 42,215,508 downwards.
TATCTGGTCTTGTACAATTCGTTAAGTACATCAGACTTCCGATAATCCTTGCATACTTCAGTTGATCCACAGAGTCTCCCTTATTTTTGGCTAAGTGCTGACTCACATCCACAGGAGTATTAGCCGGTGGATAGTCAAAGATGTTAAATTTCTTAAGCACACTCTCAACATAATGAGATTGAGTTAAGATAGTTCCATCTGTGGTTCTAGAGATCTGCATCCCTAGAATGACGTCTGCGAGACCCAAGTCTTTCATGTCAAAGTTCTTCTTCAACATGTTCTTAGTATTCACGATTATCTCATGATTACTCCCCATAATAAGCATGTCATCCACGTATAAACACACTATCACATAATCATTTGGTGTGCTCTTAATGTAAACACATTTGTCACAATCATTGCTTTTGAAACCATTTGATAACATTACTGTATCAAATTTCGCATGCCACTGGAGAGGTGCTTGTTTGAGTCCGTGCAAGGACTTAACAAGTTTACACACCTTCTTCTCTTGTCCAGGCACAACAAACCCTTCAGGTTGTTCCAGGTATATCTCCTCGTCCAATTCCCCATTTAGGAAAGTTGTCTTTACATCCATTTGATGTATCTCAAGGTTATGCAAAACTGCAATAACAATGAGTACTTTGATGGATGTAATTCTTGTAACTGGAGAATATGTATCGAAGAAATCTTATCACTCCTTTTGTTTGAACCCCATTGCTACTAAACGAGCCTCATACTTATCAATTGATCCATCAGCCTTGTATTTTCTTTTAAGGATCCATTTGCATCCTAAAGGTTTACAATCTGGTGGAAGATCAACCAACTGCCAAGTGTGGTTATGCATGATGGACTCAATTTCGCCCTCTTTCCAGAGAGGAGCATCTGGACTGGACAATGCCTCTTGAATTGTCTGGGGTTCATTCTGCATCATGTATGATAGAAAATCCGGCCCAAATGACTTTTCCTTTCTGGCCCTTTTGCTGCGTCTTGGTTCCTTATCAACCTTAGGCTTTTCGTGGTCTTCAGGTGAACCATTTGCAGTTTCGTAAGTTCTCTTCCGCGAACTCACCTCCTCCCTTTCTTTCTTAGGGAATATTTTCTCGAAGAACACAACATTTCTTGAATCTATATTCATTCCCACGCTCATCTCCGGAACATCTGACTTGTGCACCAAAAATCGATATGCACTACTATTATGCGCATATCCAATGAAGACGCAATCAACTGTTTTGGGTCCTATTCTCAATTGTTTTGGCTTAGGTATTTCAACCTTAGCTAGGAACCCCCACACTTTGTGGTAGTTGTAATTCTTACCACCTCTAGTTTGCACAAACTTCAAGTCACATACATCTGTATGGATAAGTTCTAGAAGTGTAGTACTTCTTTCCACTTAATGGAATGGTGCTTTAGCCAATTTTGCCTCTACACAGATTCGCACACCGTTGTAAATCGAATTCCATTGCAGGGAGTAAATCTAAATACACTAGGTATCGAAGCGTATTTTGATTTACATGTCCTAATCTACCATGCTATAAATTAGAACACTCAAGCAAGTAATTAACGTTACTTTTATTAATATTGCGCTTAATTTCGCATTTTACAGTTAGTATATTCATTTTGAAGAGGCCCTTCTCAAGGTACCATTTTTCCAATAAATTGACCATCTTTGGTTAGTACAAATTTATCGGCCTCAAATACTAACTTAAATCCGGCTTTGTTCAACAATGAGCCGGAGACTAAATTCTTGCGAATATCTGAGACATACAACACATCCACGAGAGTCAATTCTTTCTCCGAGGTCATCTTCAACACCACTTTTCCAAGTCCGACCACGTTCGACGTCGCAGTGTTACCCATAAAGAGCTTCCTGCCATTGATCGGTAGATAGGTGGAGAATAGTTCCTTGTCTGAGCATATGTGATGGGTAGCCCCAGTGTCGACCCACCACTTCCTCGGGTTATCCACCATATTTGCCTCGAACACGACGGCAGACAGATCAAGTTCAGACATCTCCTGACTTAAGGAACTGTGTTCGGCAAGGTTGGCTTGCTTATGATTCTGATCGGCCTTCTTTGGCTGTCGACATTCCTTCAACTTGTGTCTGGGCTTATCATAATTGTAACAGTTACCTTTGAACTTCTTGTTCGGAGGCTTCTTTTCCTTACCAGCACGCTTTCTCTTTTTGCCTTTTCCAGACTCGGCCAAATTCACACGCGCCTCACCATTCTTCTTGTCACTCTTGACTTCAGATTTCCAATTATGTTCTTCGATCCATAGTCTCACGATCAAATTCTCAAGACCCATTTCCTTGCGTTTGTGCTTGAGGTAGTTCTTGAAAGCCTTCCAAAGAGGCGGTAACTTCTCTATTAAGGCAACTACTTGAAAGGATTCTGAAAGTTGCATATCTTCGGCATGAATCTCGTGAAGAATCAGCTGCCACTCTCAAACTTGTTCCATGACTATCTTCGAGTCAGTCATCTTGAAGTCGAGGAACCGTTCGACAATAAACTTCTTTATTCCGATATCCTCCATTTTGTACTTCTTGTCCAAAAACCCCCACAATTCTTTGGCGGTCTTGTTGGTGGCATATACACTATACATAGAGTCGTCTAGCCCATTCAATATTTAGTTTCAATATAGGAAATCACTATGATTCCATGCGTCAAGAGCATTCAACCTTTCTTGGTCGTTGCTCCCCTCCTCTACAGTAAGAGGGTCTTCCCTCAAGAACTGTGCGAGGTTGAGGATACTCAGATAGAACAACATCTTTGATTGCCATCTTTTGAAATCAGTACCGACAAATTTTGCCGATTTTTCAGAGTGGGCAGCCGGAAGATGAGGAGTTGTAGAAGGAGTAGAAGAAGACATCTTCGAACACACAAAATAACATCTTACGATTATCAGAAAATATGTGTGTGTAGACGAAGATGAAAGAAATGCAGAAACGGACTTAGACAGAACGTCGAGGCATGAGTTAGACTCACTCTCCGTAAGAAGTTATTACCCCGTACACAGGTGCAATACAGACGATGGCAACTGTCCCCAAGATACAACTGTTGGGAAAATAGAGGTGCCAGGAATCTATTCGGGATGAAATTTAAATACGAATTTAAATACAATTATTACTAGCATGAATTAATCTTAATTAATTCAAATAATAATTCCAACAACCAATTTAACATCATGCATGTTGAATTAATTCACATATAATCTATGGCGGAATAAACAAGAAAATATGTGACTTACGTACCGCTCGTAGAACTTGGCCTTTGGCCTTTGAATAAAATGGGACAAACACGATCGCGCTTTATCAACCCAAAAGCCTTCTCAAGTATTTCCCTTTCGCCTTATTCGATCACCGGTGGGAGATGCTTTCGAATAATTTAAATAACTAAGGAAAAAGAAAAATATCTATGCTCTTGATTTTTTCAACACATGGAATTATGTACTTGGGGATGAAATAATCATCCCCTATTTATAAGCATAGTGGCCGAAAATATTAGGAATATTGGGCCTTGGAGAAAATCTTTTCTTAGACTCTAAGAAACCTTGAATATATCTCATATATTCTTTTCTCCACAATAAAATATTCCACAAAAATATCACTTACCTTATAAACAAGTAATTTTCGAAAATTTCATGAAGAGATCCCAAGATTTGGATCTTCTTGAATATATGAGATATTCTTGTATTCCAAGAATACATATCTTCCATAATATCTTTCCAAGAAAATCAACAAAATCTTCTCTCTCCTTGAATTCCATATTCACAAAAATAATGAGAAATAATCAGCATAATATATTCTTTTTATTTTAATCACCTTATCATTATTGGACTACTTAATGGGCTACTTGAGGGGCCTTTAAGGAGAATTAAGATTGGACCTCCTAATGGACTTCTGAATTTCAATATTGAGCCCCAATATAATTCAATCCATTAATATTAATTAAAAACCACTAATAAATTAATATTGCACTATCCATCTTAATCCATATTACGATAATATGGGCTCCCGGTTATTATTTCCCGCATTTAAGATTATCAAGTCCATTAATTAATTAAGCTTCTGAATAACTCTAAATTAATTAATATATTTCACCTTAGAGTAAAGACAACTCAACATTATTTTCCGTACAGAAGAAACTAATTCTTCACTTGCAAGATTTGGTACGATAAAACTTTTGAGCCCACCAAGGGGACTAATCACACGAGCCATACTCGCACGCATTTCTCCGTATTAAATCTTAGCAACCGTCGTATGATTAATATTACTGCCCAAAGCACAAGTTTCGAAGTCACAATGATTCTCACCCAACATGAATCAAAGCAGTAACCATTAAGCACACACAGTTCTATTTAAGTGACGGAGATTAAGAAATCAACAACCACTGAGGTCTAATTCTTCACATTTCAGAACAGAAGAATTTATCCTCGTTGTAGGTCCTCTTCAACACATACTAAATGTGCTAGTGCAATCTCTTAGTCAAGACAGACCAATCTGAGCCTTACACATCGACCTTTCACGGTGGATTGTTCAATTCAATCTAGGTCGTGAAAATGTACGTCTAGTTACAAGGAAACTGTTAATGTTGTCTTCCGTGATCGGGTATCACCACATTAACTACAATGCAACTAGTACCATATATTGAACGGTTTGCAATAGATATTCAACATTCAATCATAACTATAGTAAATGTGATAAAAGAATTATTCTCATAAAACAAGTGTTTGATACACGAGTTATACAAAGTAAAAGCATACTTTCACGTATAACTCCAACAATCTCCCACTTATACTTAAAGTCTGCTTTTTAGTATACATCATGCATGTCTTAGTGTAGTAGCTCTACGTGACATCTCATGTCAACTTACACTAACCTAATAATTCCTCCCACTTATACTTAAAGCAGATTGACAATAGTCTTGACTCTCATTCCATCCACATGTCTCTCGAATGTACTCTGAGGCAGACCCTTTGTGAATGGATCAGCTAGGTTGTCACCCGATGCTATCTTTGCCACCTCTATATCTCCTCTCTTAACGATTTCTCGTATAAGATGGTATTTTCTTTCTACGTGTTTCCTGGCCTTGTGGGCTCTTGGTTCCTTTGAATTTGCAACAGCTCCGGCATTGTCACAAAAGACAGTAATCTTGTCGGGCAAATTCGGAACAACGTCCAAGTCCACTAAGAAGTTCTTGAGCCAAACTGCCTCTTTCGCTGCTTCACAAGCAACTACATACTCGGCTTCCATGGTCGAATCGGCGATGCATTTCTGCTTAACGCTTCTCCATGAAATGGCTCCTCCTCCCACGCAAAACACATTACCCAAGGTTGACTTTCTTGAGTCTATGTCTGATTGGAAATCCGAGTCCGTGTATCCCACGGGAACTAGACTATCTGACTGGTAAATCAGCATCCGCTCACGAGTTCTTTTCAGATACCTCAAGATGTACTTTACGGCAGTCCAATGGTCTTTCCCGAGATTACTTTGATATCTTGCCACCATGCCCACGGCAAAGCAGATATCCGGTCTCGTACACAGCATTGCATACATAAGGCTTCCTACGGCCGAAGCGTACGAACCACCTTTCATGTCATCTATCTCCGCTTGCGTCTTAGGGCTCATTTCTTTCGATAGATGGATTCCGTGCCTAAAAGGTACAAAACCTTTCTTGGAATCTTGCATGCTGAAACAGTTCAAAACGGTGTCAATGTATGAAGCTTGCGATAAGCCCAACATCCTCTTCTTGCGATCGTGAGTGATCTTGATCCCAAGGATGTGACCGGCTTCCCCTAAGTCCTTCATATCAAATTGTTTTGACAGCCATACCTTTACGTCTGACAATACCTTTACATTATTTCCAATGAGCAGAATATCGTCTACGTATAATACTAAGAATACCACCGCAGTTCCGTCACGCTTCTTATACACACAACTTTCGAACTCGCTTTGATCAAACCCATAAGACTTAATCAGTTGATCAAAACACTGGTTCCAAGTACGCGATGCTTGCTTAAGTCCATAAATGGATCTCTTAAGCTTGCATACGAGATTCTCTTGGCCTTTTTCAATGAAACCTTTGGGCTGTTGCATATAGATATCTATCCCGTCAAGACTTCCGTTAAGGAAAGCCGTCTTGATATCCATTTGCCAGATCTCGTAATCTAGGTGTGCAACGATCGACAAGAGAATACGAATGGACTTAAGCATAGCTACAGGCGAAAAGGTTTCCTCATAATCGATCCCTTCTTTCTGAGTATACCCTTTGGCCACAAGCCTCACTTTGAAGGTCTCAACCCTTCCGTACGGTCCTCTTTTCCTCTTGTACACCCACTTGCATCCAATGGGTTCTACCCCATTGGGTGGTTCGACCAACTCCCACACTTGATTATGATCCATCGAACCCATCTCGGTTTCCATTGCTGTTTGCCACGACTCCGCGTCTTTGTCTTGGATTGCCTCGTCGTACGTCCATGGGTCTGATTCATCACCGGGAACCAAATCCTAAGATTCTCCTATCCCCATGAATCTCTCGGGTTGCCAAGCAATCCTCCCACTATGACGGGGTTCTGGTTGTGAAGATGTGACGTGTGGTACCTCATCTTGTATACTTGGTATCGAGGTTTGACCTCTCAATTCTTCTAAGGTAATTTCACTTTTAGGTTTCCGATTGTTCATATAGTCTTCCTCCAAGAATTTAAAGTGTGTACTGATCACGGTCTTTTGATCCTTGGGACTATAGAACATACACCCTTTCGTTCCCGCAGGGTATCCTATAAACAGCCTTAATTCCAAATGTGGATCCAACTTACCGGCTTCCTTGTCTAGCACGTATGCTGGACAACCCCAAATCCACAAATGTCTTAGAGTGGACTTGCGCCCGGTCCACAATTCCATTGGGGTTTTAGGAACCGATTTGGATGGCACCAAGTTTAGAATGTAAGCCGCCGTTTCCAAGGCATTACCCCAAAACGACTTGGGTAAATCCGAATAACTCATCATGGATCGGACCATCTCTAAAAGAGTCCGGTTTCTTCGTTCCACCACACCGTTCTGTTGAGGGGTTCCCGGTGCGGTTAACTGGAATACGATCCCTTCGTCCGATAAGTAGTTCAAGAATTCATCGCTGAGGTATTCGCCTTCATGATCTGATCGTAGAAACTTGATACTCTTTTACCTATGTTTCTCGGCTTCGGCCTTAAACTACTTGAACTTATCAAAAGTTTCAGACTTATGCCTCATAAGGTAAATGTACCCATATCTCGAGTAATCGTCAATGAAGGTGACGAAATACTCATACCCCATTCTCGCTTTGATCGTCATTGGACCACACACATCGGTATGAACGAGTTCTAACACTTCCGTGGCTCTATTCCCCTTGGCTCCAAACGCCATCTTGGTCATCTTACCCTCTAAACAAGATTCACAAGTTGGAAATGGTTCGACTTGAAATAATTTCAAGGATCCGTCTTTCACCAATCTCTCTATCCGCTTTAGATTAATATGACCTAGTCTAAGATGTCATAGAAGTGTTTCGTTCATCTCCGAAGAATGCTTTCTTTTATTACTCGAAATGATCGACGTGTTATTAGATTCATTATTTGAGTGGTGTGCACACTTAATCGTATAGAGATTGTTTACCAACGTTCCATGACAGATAGTATCATTCTTAAAAGAAACAGTAACAACTTTATTAAAAGTAACTGAATATCCATCAAAAAACAACTTAGAAACTGAAATTAAATTCTTCCTAAAGTTCGGAACGTATAAAACATCTCTTAAAATTAAAACTCTATCTTCAAAAGATAGGTGCACGACTACCACTGCTTCGGCTGCCACTCTCGTAGCATCGCCCAAAGTGATGGTGATCTCATTCTTGCTAAGTCGCCGGGTTAGCTGGAACCCCTGAAGAGTGAAACAAATATGATCAGTTGCCCCGGTATCCACTACCCAAACGTGGGCAACATACGCCACAACATATGTTTCAACGACTAAAGCATGAGACTTACCTTTCTTTACCGCCTTCTTAGGCTTAGAACAGGTCGCCCTCCAATGTCCCTTTTCACCACAATTGAAGCACTTACCCTTAGCAGCTTTCTTTCCACCTCCTTCTCCCTTTGCCTTGGGTTTCGCAACTGTTGGATTTGCTTGGGTCTGACCTTTCGTCCTCTTTCTCTTCTTCCCTCCCTTGGGACCCGAAGATGCGGATGGACCGTTTGCCACCATAGCAACAGTTTGATGATCCATTAACGTCTCCGCCGATACCAAAGCTTGCAAGAGCTCGGGCAAACTATTTGTCCGGTCATTCATTTGATAGTTCAACTGAAATTGCTCAAAGCTCTTCGGCAGAGAATGGAGAACGAAATCAACCTTAGTAGGGAGATTAAATTCCGCACCAAGTACCTCCAACTTGTTGAGATAACCCATCATCTCGATAACGTGATCCCTTACGGGCGTACCTTCCACCATCTTCAACGAAAGCATCTTTCACATGGTGATTTGCCTAGCTGTACGGTTCTGATGTTTAAACATCGCTTCAAGATTGAGCATTATCTCAGAGCCGGTCTCCATGTGTTGGTGTTGGTGTTGCAACACATCTGACATTGAAGCCAGAATAGTACACCTAGCCATCTCATCTGAGTCAAACCAACTCTTATGCTCTTTCTTGACCGCCTTGGTCACATCTTCGGCAGGCTCTTGGGGCTTAGGAGTAGTAAGTACCCATTTGTGGTGTTGAGCGGTTAGGACAATATCGAGATTACGTTTCCAATCAACATAGTTCTCACCAACAAGTTTGTTATCTTTAAGTATACTAAACAGTGGATTAAAAGGTTGCGACATGATGAACTGAGAATAAAACATACATTCATATCAATATCTAGAAAAATAAGAAATTATCACATAATTCGATCACATCAATTATATTGAAACCTTAAAACAATATAATCATGTATCAGCCAACATCTCGAAACAATTTAAATGCGCCACGAGGGGTGGTCTATACATTTAAACATATTCAAGCGGATCACAAACTTAAAAGTTACAAATCCTTAATTCAAAATTAATAGTTGGCTCCCACTTTGACCACATAGAAATTGACAGGGACTCCGAGGGGAGTAAGTTAATATCAATTTTCTATACCTAAGTAATAACCATAATTAAATATAGGATTATTATTTCGCTTTGAGCAAGCCACTCGTGGTGAGGGTCAATACCACCACTAGTAATAATACACAATCATCCTTTCGGAATTTATTCATGTGAAATCCGTTCTTTTGGCCGATCCGAGGGGGAAATGTATTCCAAAAGAACTTCACAAATAAATAAATTATGGAGGCCAAATTAATACAATTTTAATATCCGGAATAAAATTACAATTAAATAAACATACATAGTAATTTTCGAAAGTAAGGTTTTTCTTGGACAATTAAATTCATGCAAACACATATTAACAATTAATAATAAGTGCATGAAATAAAACATCCATCAAAACAAAATTAAACACATTGGAACACTCAAATCCAATTGTCACGGTTTAATTTCTTCACGTCTTGATGTGAAAAATCATCCTTGTTGCTTTCCGTCGTTCGTCTCGACACGCTCCCACTTGAACAACAACTCTTTATAAAAAACAACATTGTTTGGGGTTCGGGACGACGTTTAAAATCACACGAAAAAAAACAGAACCGAAAAAATTCCACGGCCTGAGATACGGCGCGCGTCGGCCCACTGAGTGGGCCCGCGCGCCTCTCGGCCAAGCAGCCGAAGCGCCGAAGCGCTGTCTGCCGAGCGCCAGGGTGCCGAGCGACCGAGCCTCTCGCGCGCGCCCGTGCGGCGTCGGGCACCCGTCGCGCACAGGTCGTGCGCCTTTGAATAAAACGGGACAAACACGAATGCGCTTTATCAACCCAAAAGCCTTCTCAAGTATTTCCCTTTCACCTTATTCGATCACTGGTGGGAGATGCTTTCGAATAATTTAAATAACTAAGGAAAAAGAAAAATATCTATGCTCTTGATTTTTCCAACACATGGAATTATGTTCTTAGCTAGGGATGAAATAATCATCCCCTATTTATAAGCATAGTGGCCGAAAATATTAGGAATATTGGGCCTTGGAGAAAATATTTTCTTAGACTCTGAGAAACCTTGAATATATCTCATATATTCTTTTCTCCACAATAAAATATTCCACAAAAATATCACTTACCTTATAAACAAGCAATTTTCGAAAATTTCATGAAGAGATCCCAAGATTTGGATCTTCTTGAATATATGAGATATTCTTGTATTCCAAGAATACATATCTTCCATAATATCTTTCCAAGAAAATCAACAAAATCTTCTATCTCCTTGAATTCCATGTTTTCAAAAATAATGAGAAAAAATCAGCATAATATATTCTTTTTATTTTAATCACCTTATCATTATTGGGCTACTTGTTAGGATATAGATTAGATGTTTTGAAGATGTTAAATCAAAGAACTTGTAATAGGACTAGCTAAACCTGTTAGTCAGCTACAGATTAGTCTTGGTCTAGAATAGGTCTTTGGTTAAGGGGGAAGAAATATGGGTAGACCAGAGGAGTCTGATCAGAGGAGGTGACCAGATGAGGAATGGACCAGATGAGCTCTGACCAGAGGACCAGAGGAGTCTGACCAGATGAGGTCACCAGAGGAGTCTGACCAGATGAGGTCACCAGAGGAGTCTGACCAGATGAGTCTGCCAGAGGAGTCTGACCAGAAGACCTCTCCCAGATGAGGTTCAGAGCAGAAGTGTTACCAGACCAGTAGACCCCAGACCAGACCAGACCAGATGAGGGAGACGAATTAGTTCACCCTCCCAGTAGCTTCATAGTAATCTGGAGACAAGGAGATTTTGGAGATCATGATGGAGAAGAGGCAATCTGGATAGTCAACTGATGGAGGATCTGATTGATTGATTGCTTGATTGAAAGTCAACTAATCAATCATATAATCAATCTTTGATTGATTATATCCCTCCAATTATGGTTGTTTGAATTTCTAGCTTCCAACGGCTAGTTAATTCCTACAACTATAAATAGGAGTGCTTGGATTAGTTCAATAGACAAGAATCGCGCGAGAGCACACAACAAGAACACACGAACTCTTCCAAACACTCACCTTGTTCATTAACGTTTATACACTCTTTAGGAGTTTCAGTTGGATCTTATAATTAACCTGTTCATCTTGAAAGGTTGTTGTACGAAGGAGCTGGTACTTCCAAATTCCAGTGGTTCGTGAGTTAGTTGGTTGGAGAGAGAGAAAGTCCCCTTTGGAGAAAGGGAGAGTGGACGTAGGATCGTTATATCCAAACCACTATAAATTCCGGTGTTATTTACTTTTCTGCAATTTAGATTTCTGCATTTCAATTTTAGTACTTAATTTATAAATTGGGTTTTCATTAAAAATAAACTCAAAACGCTTTCCGCTGGATAACCATTTTGGGACCAACAATACTTAATGGGCTACTTGAGGGGCCTTTAAGGAGAATTAAGATTGGACCTCCTAATGGACTTCTGAATTTCAATATTGAGCCTCAATATAATTCAATCCATTAATATTAATTATTACCACTAATAAATTAATATTGCACTATCCATCTTAATCCATATTACGATAATATGGGCTCCCGATTATTATTTCCCGCATTTAAGATTATCAAGTCCATTAATTAATTAAGCTTCTGAATAGCTCTAAATTAATTAATATATTTCACCTTGGTGTAAAGACAGCTCAACATTATTATCCATACCGAAGAAACTAATTCTTCACTTGCAAGATTTGGTACGATAAAACTTCTGAGCCCACCAAGGGGACTAATCACACGAGTCGTACTCGCACGCGTTTCTCCGTATTAAATCTTAGCAACCGTCGTATGATTAATATTACTGCCCAAAGCACAAGGTTCGAAGTCACAATGATTCTCACCCAACATGAATCAAAGCAGTAACCATTAGGCACACACGGTCCTATTTAAGTGACGGAGATTAAGAAATCAACAACCACTAAGGTCTAATTCTTCACATTTCAGAACAGAAGAATTTATCCTCGCTGTAAGTCCTCTTCAACGCATACTAAATGTGCTAGTTCAATCTCTTAGTCAAGACAGACCAATCTGATCCTTACACATCGACCTTTCACGGAGGGTTGTTCAATTCCACCTAGGTCGTGAAAATGTACGTTTAGTTACAAGGAAACTGTTAATGTTGTCTTCCGTGATCGAGTATCACCACATTAACTACAATGCAAATAGTACCATATAGTGAACGGTTTGCAATAGATATTCAACATTCAATCATAACTAAAGCAAATGTGATAAAAGAATTATTCTCATAAAACAAGTGTTTGATACACGAGTTATACAAAGTAAAAGCATACTTTCACGTATAACTCCAACAACAACGACTTTAGAACTTCAGACTGTTGCACTGCAAATTGAAAGTTATCGGCGAATCGCAAATAGGTATCCGAAACTTTCGACTCGTCTCTAATGCAATCTTAGAATACTAGAATGCTTTGGGTGTTTTTGAAGGCTAGAAGGCTGTTTTGGATATGGATGATTGAAAATGCAATTTGGGGGGTGTATTTATAATTATTGAAGAGGTGTGATGCCTTTTGGTTAAAGGGTGCAACCTTTTGGGTGCGAACCCATGAGCCACGTCCGATCCGAATTGCCTCAAAAAATTTAAGGCTCCTCGCGACGATGCGTACGTGCAAAGTGCAAAGTGCAAAGTTCGCCTCTAAAACGCCCAATGCGACTATGTGCAATGTGCGCGTGCCCGTGTGGGTCCAAATCTTTTTGGTTAGCCATTCGGGGTAACCATAGCACCACCACTTAAACTTAGTCAAGATTATAGTTCTGGAACACCAAATTAAAATTGGTCAAACTTGGGTCAACTACCCAAATTTCAAACCAATTTCCAACACAACCTGAGTATATATTCTTCCTGTCCCAAAAAATAGCAGTGAGTTTCTTTTTATTTTGTTCAAATTATAATATGTATATATTATTTGTAACACCCATTTTTATATTCAAGGATATATCAAGAAAGTATTGGTAAATTTCGGAATTTCAAGCATTAATACTATCTTTGTAAGACCAAAAATATCGAAAAAAAAAAAAACTTAGGGCTAAAAAATGTTGGGAAAAAAAATACCTTTTTGCAGAACACCCATTCCATCACATCCAAAGGGAAAAATGTTACTTAAGGACTGTAACTTATGGGTAGTGGCAAATGAGGATTGTAACCTTTTGAGTTAGCAAATTAAGGACAATACTTTTAAAGAGTGGTAAATTAAGGGCTGGATTAGGAATAATTTGCGCAATTTGGACCGACTTCTTGGTGAATTTGGATGATTCGGGCTGGTTTGGCCTCAATTTGCAACTTTTAAAAATTAAGGTCTTTAAATCACCAGTACGAAAAGTTATGGGTCCCCCCCCCAAAAAAAAAATTACCATCACAACAAAATAAACTCTGTTTTTGTTAGATAATTGCATAAAAATAACAAGTCTTTTATAAACCACTTATATTGTGCTGCTCAAAATAGTATTAGTATCAAATTAATACATTTTAATGAAACATTAATATCGTTCAAAATTTTACAATGTGAATTTGGTTCATGGTACACTTGCCTGGTAACATTGACATTTAATTTGAAATTGATAAATTTCTAATCAATTTTTTATTAATTTAGGTGGCACTTGGTTTAAAGATTCTTCAATGAAAATGGAAGTAAGGATAAATATATCATAAGTATATAGTGGTTAATTAGTGTTAAAGAAATAAATAAATGAATTAACATCACACTATCTACAAGTTAGGACTTTTAGGTGAGACCAAATTATTTCATGGTATTAGAGGAAAAAAAGCTTACACCCACATGTCCTAAATTCAATTGTCACAGAAAATAATTTTACTTGTGTTAAATTATTCACTCATTGAGCCTTCAATCCAAAGGGATAGTTAAGTGGGGGATTTTAGAGAAATAACTAAATTAATTAATTAAATATCTTTCTATTGGTTCACACTTTTAGTTAAAATGAAAAATATAAAATAATCTACAATACTATTTTTTTTTCAAATAAAGTAATCGTGCCCATTAATTTGATTACCTTTCCCTCTTCTTGTAATCATTGGCCATCGAGACCATTGTTCATTCAACATGTTGAAAGACTCTACATTGAAAACTTAAAATAAGCGATACTTATTCATTTTGATTCATAGAAATTAGCAGCCAAAAAAATTACCTGCAAGCGCCACGTATGTACTAAATGTAACTCTGTTACTATTTCCAGCCTGGGCATGCAGGCAATTATTCTTGAGAGCATTAAGCTGATCGCGCGTCAGCTTGAATATGGAAAACATTATTTCAGTAGAGTTATGCCGAGGGGCAATTTTCAATGTTGGTGGTGGTTGGAACTCAACATGCGGCTGCGGCGGGTCCCGCGCGGAAAGGACGCGGCGGTCCATGTACGGTGCGACGGAGATGTCGAGACCGCGAGCCATCTGGGACCAAGCCTTGATGAAATGGAACATGGAAATACCGTCCGCTACTTCATGATGGATCGCAAAACCTAAGCACACGCCGCCGCATTTGAAGCGTGTCAGCTGAATCAGCGCCACTGGGAACGTCGATATTCCCCCGGAGTAATTATCCACCGGCGGGATGAGGCCGACCTTTGCCATGCCAGAGAAATCACCTAGTTCCATTGGCGTAGCAAGGTTAAAAAATTGAGCGGTCTAGAAAGATTAATAATGCACATAAAGAAAAAAGCTGAAGAATAAAAAATTATCGCTTTATTACCTCAAAAAATGTTCAACTCAAAAAAATTGTGAGAGGTAATACAAAAGTGAAATATACATTTAGGTGTATGGGAAATTCATTACTTTAGAATGTTAGGATGTAAAAATCTTGATTAATAATATAAGTATGTGTTTGTTTTGAGATTTTTGTAGAATGAAATTTTACTTTATATCAAATCAATATTTATTAATGATTAATGTATTATATTATTATATTGTGTAGGAGAAAAGTAGGAGAAATTGATTGAATAATAAAAAAGTGATGATGCGACTATATTTTTTTTAAAACAATGATGTGATTGTATTTAATTATATGAAAAGTAGTAATAGGTTTATAGGTGTGAGATTGAGTTTAAGATTTGAAAACTTGATTTTAAATCTCAAACTCGTGGGTGAATCCCAAAACAAACATATCCAAATGGCCATTTTTCCATCAAATACATTGAAAGAATAGAGTTGTTCTCAGCAAGAATCGAATCCAAGAATTTTGTCCAAGCGTGAGTTGATACTATTAAAAAATTTCATCTTTATATCTAAAAGTCCAAACTTGTAGAAAAGTATAAAATTAATTTATTTAATTATTATTTTTTATATACATCCAGAAAAATCACTTAATACATCCTAAAAAAAATGTCAAAATATAGAGGGTTCAAATTCTAGGGTGCTGCAATAAATTTTTTATTCTTCTAAGTATAAAAAAAAAGTGAAGGTGTCATACACGCACCTTCACTCATTCAATAGATAACCCTGAAATTTTTTAGTGTAATTAATCCACATTCTTTAGTGTAAACAATTTCAATTGTTGAGTAAGTATACTTATACACAAGATGTACAAGAAACTTATTAAAGAAAAAAAATATTCAAGGTTGGATGGGCTAGCCTGTCCCAGCCAACCTTGTGGTCAACCCATACCTAACTCGTCCACTGTGCCATCGGACTCCGCCTCCACAATCAACGCCCCCTCGTCGTTGCAGTTGACCTCGGTGCGATCGTTGTGCTCGTTCGTCATCAGCCTACCTGCCAGGGGGTGGAACTCCACCAGGACACGGCTGAGCGCGGCCTTTAGAACAGACGAGTCGAAGAAGTCAGCGGCGGCCGTTGAGCGGTAGAAGATGGCGATGGGAGTGTGATAGTTTGGGGGCGAGATTAGGTCCAAATTAGAGAGCCACAGTGTGCTACTCGGTTTTGCTATCATTGGTTTCACAAATGTTGATGATTTTACCTCAGTCTTCATTCTAGTTGTGTTTGGTTGTTTCCCTTGTACGTACATCTATGTATGTATACACATGGGGATGCAGCTTATATATATCATTATTAGTATCTTATGGGATATTTTATTTTTTATTTTTAGTTTGGTCATGTAGGCGTGCCCATTTCAGGATATTTCAAGTTACCAAATTTAATTTTAATCCTGTCTACAAAATTCAACTTTTCGGTTCAACAAAAGCATAACAACCGGATTGGAAGTGACGCGACATTTTTTTTTTTTTTTTTTTTTATGGTTGAGTATGGATGGAGTGAATTTGTTATTATAGCGTCGGAGGTGGAAAATGTGTTCACGGCCGTTGCCTATGAAGATATGGAAAAGCTTCGGAGACTGATAGTGAGGGTTGCTCTGTTTCGGAGCCTGATTCCCGTGGCTATTACGCCCTTCACTGGGATATATTATATATTGAGCATGGATGTGATATTAATGCTCACAATTTTTCTGGGGAGTGCAGTGAGGGGTGCAATCCAAGTTGCTGATCTTTTGCTGGATGTCTTTAATGACTCCAGAAGAGTTATCAAATTACAATTTATATAAAAATATTTCGTTTAAAATTGATATCTCTGAAAGACAAAATAATAAAGTGCTAATCAATCTAAAGCACGTTTGAAGCGTGGGAGACGTAATTTACAAAAGATGGTCTCAAAATCTAATTTAGATTCATTCAAATTATAGCCTGAACGGTTAGTCCATCCAAAATAAAACATGATATGTCGGGTTAGAGTATATCAAATAACAGGAACCCTTCTGTAAATGAATTTATTTACGATGCATTTGTAATGCATGTGTGAAGGGTAAACTTATCGTACGACTGTCTCGTACTAAAGTTGGAATTAAATCTTTTATTTTTCTTGAATAATTACATGGAGATATTTGTGGTCTGATTAATCTACTATCGGGACTATTTTGATAATTTATGGCCATAATTGATGCTTCCACACGGTGGACTTATGTGCGTTTATTATCCACCCGTTATAATGTTTTTGTCAAGCTTATAGCAAAATTATTGAGATTAGGTCTCAATTCCAAAATTATTTAATTAAATCCATTCGAATGGATAATGCTAGTGAGCTCACATTAAAGACATTTAATGATATTATATGATATTGAATTTAAGTGAATCATTCAATCTCTTATGTCCACACCTAGAATGGTCTAGCTAAATTACTAATATGATGCATCAAATTATTTGCTAGATCATTACAGCAAAATTCCAATTTACGTATTTCATGTTGGGGACATTTTTTTTTTATGCAAATACTCTAAGATCAAATCTGACCCATTGCAAAATATTATTACTTCCCTTTACAACTAGTGCGTAGAAAATGACAATCATGTTCCATCTGTGAATATTTAGTTGTGCAATACTTGTATCACCCCCACACACTAAATCTAACAGCCTATCTAGTTGATTGCACACTTGATGAAGAGTTATTTCTCGGCATTAGGAGGGGATAAGAATCCAAAATTAAATGAATGCCGAAAACTTTTCCAGAAGGAAAATAGATCTTCAGTATTTAGACTCAAGCACTAGTTAAAGTGACTTGGAAATTCAAAAGATAATTAACTTGTAATATTTAGCAAGTAATCTGTCAGATGCATTTTTTAAACATAAAGAAATGACTACAAATGGTTGAGGTTCCAATAAAATCAAGTATATATGCTAATTCCCTCATACACAAGAAGCGTAAATGACCCCCCAACATGAAAGATATAAAAACGCGGTAAATTAAAGTTAGCAAAATGTTATGTCACTCTTGAAATCTCCTGAACAGATTCATCCTGAAGACGGAAAACCTAGTAAAGAAGCACGTGCACAAAATAATCAAAATACTAGGATTGTAGAACGACCAGATCAACATATTTTGAGAAATGATGAGTATCTGGTTCATATGAATTTTATAAATAACAAAGGAGAAATTGAAATATCATCATTGTCGACAATATATTTGTGTTCACAATTACTCTTTCTAAAATCTGGATCCAGTACTCAAGTTGGGTGCCAGAAGTACTTTGATTTGAGTGAAATAGAGAGAAGCAAAACGTGGCAGAGCTAAACTTGCTAAACAAAAGAAAAACTATTTGGTTCTATCGTACGTACACCCGAAGTGGTACTCTACACCTGAAATGTTATTCCTGTTGGATATAAATGAGTATTTGTACGAAAACCAAATGAGAATAACCAGGTGGTGAGCGAGATTAGTAGCTCAATGAGTTTTTGCAGAGATCCGATATTAATTTTGATATAACAATATAATGTTCTGCTTTTATATATTCCTTGCAGCAAAATATGAATTATAAATGCAGTTGATGGACCTTGTAACCGCATATTTTTTAAGTTATTGGATGTCAATATTTATATGAAAATCCCCGAATGATTTAAGATTTTCCAAATTGAGGAATAATGAAAAACGCAGTATGTAAAGTATAAAATTGCAGAGGTCATTATATGACCTAAAACAATCGGGTCTAATATGGTACAATCGACTTAATGAATTCCTCTCGAAGAAGAAATATTTAAACAATGATGTTTTCCCTGAAGGAAAAATGAATTTGAGCATTTCCCCGAAGGAAAAATGAATTAAGCATTTCCCCGAAGGAAGAATAAATTTGATATCACCCTGAAGGATAGATGAATTTTATAAACAAACTAACATACTTGTAGAAGATATTGAAATTTTTTATATGTATAAATTTCATTCATACGAACATGTATTTAATCCATTTGAGTGGATTTGTGCTTGAACTAGAAGTTCATAAGTAAGCACCATTGGTGATATATCGATGCTAGTTATATGTATGATCTTCATACTATAATTTTGTTTGCACTAGTGCTACAATATTATGGAGGTTTGTTAAATAATTTATTGTTACCACCTTCTCCAACCACTTAATGATTATCACTTTATATGAGGTTTCACGAGAATGAGTTTGGAAGACTTTGATACAACACATTTGTGATTCATATGGTATTACTAGAAGTAATGACTATACATATCTCCGAAATACTTTTATCACATGAACTCCAGAAGAAGGGTGAAATCATTATACAAAAAGTGTCTCAATGACAATCTGGCAGACTTGTCTATGAAATCCCTTCCTACATTGTTTTTCATCTATTGTAGCTAGTTGGAGAATTAAATAGATAAATTTTGTAAATTAATAAGATGAAGTTCCATATCAAAGTGGAATGTCCTGAAAGCATAAATGGAGGAAATGACGTCATTTTACAAGTATTTGCAATAACCTGGCCATCGTCAAATCAAATTTTAATTTTATGACGAGTCTTAATCCGTCGTCGTAAATTACTTAGTATATTGACTTACATTATTAACATTTAAATATCTTTTTTTAAATAAGTTTTTATGAAATTAGGGAGCAATTTTTGCAAAACATCTCATTTTTTGCACATGTTTTAGGACAATTCGACAAAAAAAAAAAAAAAAGTTACGGAACCAAAAATAATCCAAAACAAAACGACTTTTGGTACATATCATTAAAATATACAATAAAACAAGCCAAAATGTTATATGGAAATAGTTCATTATAAGCTTATCATGAAACTCTTTAAAATTATCGAATATTTGACCAGAAGTATCGATAATTTCACCAGGAGTATCATTAATTTGGATCGATGGTATTATATTGTAATTGTTGTAAATTTTCTTAAACCCAAATTAATGATATTCCTGGTGAGATTATCGATATTCTTGATCAAATATATGATACTTTAAAACACTTTAATGATAAACTTATAATGAACCATTTTCATATAAAACTATCTCTTGAAAAAAGGTTTCAAAATTTTATATCAACAAAAAATTTGTGCAGATTCAGCTATTAGATACTCTTGGATATTGATTCATTCAATTAGCAGTGTTCCTCTTGAGTCCAATGAGTCGGTAGAGTTAGGCCCAAAAATTTTGTATGTTTTTTGGGGCCCAAACTTATGCATAATATATATATATACACACACTAAAAAGACAAACTTTGTTGATATATACACTAAAACTTTACAAAATATATTGAACAAACGTAAGATCAAGTTGTGTAAGACCTTATGTTGATTACTTATGTTTAAGTTTTGATCTCTTGAGGCGGCTTAAATTCTTATTTTTAATTTAATTATATAAGGTGTTCATGGTTTTGAACTCTTCAATTTGTTTGAGAACAATTTGTTTTGTCCAATTTTTTTCAAAATTAAAGCACAACACTAGTAATGTGGCTAGCCACCTGGAGATAATCACTCGTCCAATATAACAAACGACAAAGAGAAAACTATATTTTTATTCTCATTGCTACTGAAGAAATCGAAACAACTGCCCCCTAAGTTCTTAAATTTTAATAGTTCTACAATTTTTTTAGCATTTTTTTAATGGCAAAGTTTGTTTCTATTTTATTTAAGTATTAGTTGTTTCATTAAAATGTATTATTTTAACAGTAATATTTTATAATGAAACAACCAATATCGTTTCGAATTGTAAGGTGAAATTGGTTTACAAACTTACCATTTTCTAATTAACATAGCCACACAAAGATTGATGCATTCAATATTAATTCATCATTTTAATTTAAACACAAAATTATTGCCTATTAATATTTATTGTCATGTCACTTAAATTTCGAATTGTTAAGTTCATATAATAAAAATTATTAAGAGGAGCCTAATTTTAATATTGACTCAATCCTCTTAGTATTAATCCTGGCGATTAGTATGTCTTTTTAATGAAATTTTTTAAAGTTTACTTGAGTATGTCATTCTTCTTTTAAGGGAAAAAATATTTTTGTTGTCCTATTACATTTGGTCACAGTCCTATTGACTTTTTGAATTTAAATTTATTTGTAATTTACACACTTTTGTTTTGTTTTTTTTGTTTTTGTTTTTGTTATTTTGTATTCTCTTAAATTTTGATTTTGGTTCTATAAATTTATACACCTTTGCCACTTTTGAATTTTGATTCATGTAAGTTAAAAGACAAAAAATTGTATTTAAAATTCAAAAGAAAATAAAAGTGGAAATAGTGTAAGTTACTAGACGAAAATCAAAATATAAAATCATTATGGAAAAAACTAAAAAGATAAACTTGACACATTGCTACTTTTAATGTTGCATTTTAAAAAATATCAACTAATAATTTTTTTTTTTTTTTTTATAAAAATACTCCTTAAAAGGTCACACAAGAATCGCACAATAATTGCACATGGCATTTAAAGAAAAAAAAAATTGGTTGGCATTTTTCTAAATGCAACATTAAAAGTGATATTCTACCACATTTCCAACAAAAAATTGGTAAAGTTGCAAAAATAAATCATTTTCCCTTTTTCAAATTCTTCAGCATTTTAAACGAAATCTTCACGTTTACCTAGCTAGATCAGGAAGGATACTATGTATATTTTAATAATTAATTCATGATCCTTTTGTTCTTACATTAAAATTGAAATATTTGTTACCCATTAAGATTGCTTCTCACCTTGTGTGTGTGCGTTTCGTGCTATTTAGTGCGTGTGGGATAAGGTAAGAGAAGATGGTGCACTTGAGTGTAGAGTACGTTTTTTAAACATCAATTCACTGTATAACTCTACTCAAGTAATTTTTTAAACAATTGTTTTTATTTGTATTAAAATTATATTTGTTTTTACTGAAAAATTAAGATCAATTACAACTTAACAACAACAAAAATTTCAATAAAAAATAAATTTGTCTGTTTAAAATGTATTTGGATTACATGATACACCTGACCTGATGCATACATGACTAAGGTTTTAGAGTATGATGGTCCATCCCTTAAAGACAGTGCTCGAATACGAATAAGTCTTTTGTGCACTAAGTATACAGTGCAACACAAATGCATTTTTAAAAAGTTGTCATTTTATCACTTAAAAAGCATCCTTAATTTTGCTAGAAAATTATCTTTTATCAAATCATAACAAAAGTGAGTTTCAATAAAAAAAATATGGTTTTTCAAATATAATGGCCAGAAACGGGCTTCTTCCATTCATTAATTGTGAATGGGTTGCTGCATATAAATAGGCTCGGGTTAAATATAGTCTTATGTTTTGTTAATACGCTCAATCCAAAAAAATATTTGGAAAAAAAAAATAATAAATTTTATAATTTTATTTTCGAAAATGCAAAAAAAAAAAAAAAAAAAAATACTAAACATATGCATTTTTATGTTACATTTTTTGGATTTTTTTTCCAAATATTTTTTAGTGGAGTGCATTAATAAAACATAGAACCGTATATAACCTGGATCTTCTTTTAACTCTACTGAATTTTGGTTAAATGTTTAACCCATTTGTATTTCTTTTATATTTTTACTTTTATTAAAATTAAGTTTGCCCCTTCTAAATATACTCATTTGCCTTAACTTCATTAAATATTTGAGATGTGTCTTAAAAAAATTGATTACAGATGTAGATGATATAAAGATGTATTAAGACTGTAAATATATTTTCTCATGTTAAGCTTCTTGGAGATTGTTTGGGTTTGAAATTAATTATAGATATTCATTTGTTGAGCAGTTGGATTTTCATCTTCCAAATAAGCAAAATGTTATATTCAGGGATACAAATATATTGAATTTTTTGTTAGATAGACCAAGTGTAAAGACTAGAATGTTTTTTGCTTAATTTAAGTTGAATGTTGTGTGTAAAAAAGCCAGTAATTAACATACGCTGAAATTCCGCAATTTTTTATTTGGAAGCTAAAAGATAGGAAGTGGGTAGAGAGACATAAATTATTTGTTGTTGGTCATATTTGTTATGTACCACATGGTACTAGTGACACCTATTATCTAGGATTCTATTGAATGTTGTTAATGGTCCTACGTGTTGTGATGATATAAAAAAGTTTAACACAGTAGTTCATGCCACATTTCGTGATGCCTATTTTGCTAGAGGTTTGTTGGATGATGGTAGAGAATATTGATGCTTTTGAACAGGTTAGCGTTTGGGCATCTACATCGTCCATGATATCTCTTTTTTTGTTACTCTCCTCACATCTGGTTCTCTTTGTAATCCGTGTGACATATGAGATAAATGTTGAAAATATATATCCGATGATATTTTATACAAGAGAAGCAAGATTATGTGTTTTCCAGGTATTTTTATTTAATGTTGGTCCCAAAAATATCCAGCGGAAAGCATTTTGAAATATTTTAATGAAAAACCAAATTATAAAGTAAGTACTAGAATTGAAATGCAGAAATTTAAAGTGCAGAAAATAAATAAAACTAGGATTTATAGTGGTTCGGACCAACTTGTCCTATGTCCACTCTCCCTTTCTCAAAAGGGGACTCTCTCTCCAACCAACTTACTTACTACTGGAATTGGGAAGTACCAGATCCTTCGTACAACTAATTTCACTCTTACGATCTAACTCTTACACCAATCTATCTAGGAAGATAATGATTGTGTAAAATGCCCAACTAATAACTCCTAAAGAGTATATAAACGTGAATGAACAAGGTAGAGTGATGGGAGAGTTCGTGTGTCTTTCTTGTGTGCTCTTGCCCGACTCTTGTAAATGAATTCAACCAAACACTCCTATTTATAGTTGTGAATTAACTAGCCGTTGGAGAGCTAGCAATTTCAAACAACCATAATTGGAGGAATATAATCAATCAAAAATTGATTATATGATTGATTAGTTGACTTCAATCAAGCAATCAATCATATCCTCCATCAGTTGACTCTTCAAATTGCCTCTTCTCAATCATCGAACTCCAAGATCTTCTTGTCTCCAGATTACACGCAACCTCTAAGTGGGTGAACTAATCCGTCAAACTCCTCTGGTCAGCACTCGTCTGGTCAGAGGTCTTCTGGCAGACTCCTCTGGTCAGGCTCCACTGGAAGACTCCTCTGGTCAGGCTCCTCTGGCAGACTCCTCTGGTCAGGCTCCACTGGCAGACTCCTCTGGTCAGACTCCAATGGTCAGACTCCTCTGGCAGACTCCTCTGCTCTGATGACTTATCTGCTCTGGTCTGGACACCTCATCTGGTCACCTCTAGTCTGGTCACCTCATCTGGTCTGCACAAATTTTTCTTCCCCCTTAACCAAAGACATATTCTAGACCAAGACTAATTTGTAGCTGACTAACAGGTTCAGCTAGTCCTATTACAAGTTCTTGTTTTTAACATCTTCAAAACATCTAATCTATATCCCAACATTTAACATGTTATATTTAAAGTTATGGTTAACTTTATATAAATTCACGACCTTTATGTCGAATTTCAATTTAATCACGTAAATCGCGATTATAGTAAAAAATCTCAACCTTTAAGTGAGTTGCAATTCGACTTTTTTTTACCGGCAACAAGTGACGTGGCACGCCGGAACTTGTTTGTTTTCACCATATATTAATTTTTTATTTACTTATTCCATATTATTTCAACACATATTAATATTAACACTTTTAAAAATGAATTTAAAACACTTTATAAAATCTAAAAGAAATAAAATCTTAAAAAGATATAATTAACATTTTTCATATCACTGATCATCTAAAATACAATTAACACTTTACACATTAATTAAAAAACAAATCTAAAAGGAATAAATTCTAAAATAAATTACACTATCAATATCAAATTAATATAAAATATAAGGGATAACAATGTTGATGATCTTGAGTCAAGTATTGAATTACTGGATGTTTTGCTCTTTTGAAGATCACCAAACAAAGAAAGAAATTGAGGATTGAGTAATAAAAAAACCGAAATATAAGTGTGACAACATTTGGATATACTTGTCTAATTTTTCTCCTTTTTCTTGATAATGGGGGATTTTATATATGTACAAGCAAGCATGAGGTGGCATGCCACTAATCACCCACTTTAACTTCTTGACAAGTGTAAATAAACTTGTTACAATCTTAACATAGTACCTAAGAATGCATTTTAGGTACAACTTGTGGTGATTAGCTGCTCGCTTGTATACCCTTTCAGAGTGCATACTTCTTTTCAACTGTTTTTCCCTTGTCTAATTGCTCGCCTCAATTGTTCATGAGCATGACTGCTTGCTATATTATATACTTGAATCCTCTACCTCCAAGTTGCTCGTCGATTTCTTTACTAAATATTGACATTTTTACATAGAACACACACTAATTTGTTCATTGATTATACTTAGTTGTTCGTCTAACAATAATTGCCCCTAGCTCGACCCCATATTGGACTTTACATTCGAACAATTGGGATCAAGCTATATTAAGTTTATCTTTCTTTCTACTTGGTTCGGCGATCAGCTTACATGTGCAAAGGCCGGAAAGTCATTATAGCGAGCAGTTGCCTTTATGCTTTGGGCTGGAACTATTCGGCGAGCAGTTAGTTCAAAGTTTTGCTGCCTGGATTTACCCTGATGGTTCACCTGTTGGTTACGGGATTTGAAGTATCGTGGGCGGTTGTGACGTCTGCCGCCGCCCACACTTTTTGTGGCCTCTATTTTGCACATATGACCCACAAATTTTTGCAATTTATACTTCTGACCCCATTTCTTTCTATAAATACTCAGGACTTCCTTTCATTTTTTTCTTTCTTCTTTCTCCTCACCCCCTTTTCATCATTAACTTACCTTTGAAAATTTTATCTTTCTCTATCTCACAAATTCTTTCGATTGTCAAGTTACTCGTAGCTCAATATCGCTGAATTTCCAAGGTATACTTGCATTGTGCAATTTTTTTTCGTTTATCAGCCTTTTATTGTTTATACTATTATCTACACTTGATTCTCATTTTTCCCATTTTTTCCTCTTTCTCTCTCTAGTTAGAGAGATTTTCACCATCGATTCTTCCTATTGGGACACTTCTCTGAGATTCCCTTTCCTAATATTTGTGCGTCAAGCACTTCTTCAAAATCCTAGCACATTATTGGTGGAGGAAGATACAGACTCGGCCGTGAGCTCTGTTGCTCGCTCGGTTGAAAATTTTAGAGTGGAGCAGTCTAGTGACCAGATAACAAGGCCAGTTGGTCGCAAGGAGGGTGACACACCTTTTGACTTGGGAGAAGATTCAAAAGAGGTGGCGGCGGAGATCCATGCCAATGAGGGTGTCGCCCCTGAAGCCGCAGTTGAAGAAATTGTTGGGGAACAACAAAGTTGTCATGGATATAATCGGGTTGTAAATTAAATAATTCACAAAATCCAACATGTAAGATTTAATTAACCAATAATTACTTCATGCATAATTTAATTCAATTAATTCACGTAAGTTGAATGTGGTAAATATTTAATCCTACGCATGCGGAATCTACTGGATTAAATTTTACCTCTTTGATCGGAGTTATAATCGTCCAGCAGCAAGAACACGTGATTAAGATTCCCACGCTTCACGTGCGCACTCAAACGCGACCCGTATGACGTCAATCATCTTCAAACACGAACTTCGTTTGAATCAACGATCTCCTTCGACCCAAACACCTTCTTGGGGTATTCCCATTGCCCGAACTAGCGGATCCAATGGGAAATCGTTGCTAGCTCTTGAACACCTTAAGGTAGAATTAATATTCTAACTTTGTTGCACTCAATTTTTCATGAACTCTTGAGTATAATGATGCATAGAGGCTGAATAAATCCAGCCCCCGTATATAAGCTTATTACACTCCCAATATGGGCTCATGGGATCCCAAAAATTCATGCATATGGTAAGAATTCTCATGCATTCATTCCATACATATTCTTTCCAAAATTGGAGAGATCTTATTTCTAACAAATATAAATTCCCATATGTATAAATCATATCCAAGCTTTCCATATTTGATATTTCTTGCGATAATAAATTAAATTTATTATTTTAATCACCTTAATTATCATGGGCCTTTCATGGGTTACTCAAAGAGCGTTTAGGGGAATTATGATTGGACCTCCCAATGGGCCTAGAAACCAATATTGAGCTACAATATTATTCTAGCCCATAAATATTAATTCACTCCACTATAGAATTAATATTGCACTATCCATCCTAACCCATATTACGAAATATATTTCCCGGTAATTATTTCACATGTTTAAGATTCAATGTCCATTAATTAACTTAAGATAATGAATGCTTTAGTTACTTAATATCTTTTATTCATTGGGAAATGACAGCTCAACATTATTATCATACCAGAAATTAATCCACTGGCCAGATTTGATATGGTAAACGTTATGAGCCCACCAAGGGGACATAATCAACTTGTCATTCCAAGACACAATTTTTTGTATTAATTTAGCAATTGTCATATGTTGGTCCCAAAAAGTGGTGAAGGTCTAGGGAGGGGGGTGAATAGACCATCAGTTTTAAAACTTAAAACTTTTCAACACAAGACTGAACTCTGCAGCTGTAGAGTTGAAGACAAAGTTTGCAGCTGCAGACTTGAATGAAAGTTAAGTCTGTATAGTTTTCAAAACTTATCACAAAATAGATTTTTCATAGAGGTTATCTCACACTTTAGAAAGTGTTGTGAGACACCTAAATGCAGCGCAATATCAGAGTGTGTGTGTGAAAATGAAAAACTAATTAGAGACTTAAAGTTTTCAACTGAGTGATTTAAGAAATCTACAGTTGTAACTTTCTTAGCCTTTTCTAACTTATGCACTTCTTGATTTGAAAACCAAATGAGATGATGAATGTAACAAGTATGAATAAACTTAAGTACAATATAACTAACATAATATAAGCAATATAAAGTAAATGACAAAATTTGAAGATGAGACAAGATATATAGTGGTTCAGGCGTGGTGTAATCCTCTTACGTCCACTGTTACACCCTCAGATGTCAAATATCAGTAAGATCAATCACTTAGATCCAATGATGTTCCTCCTAAGAACTAGACTCTTCACTAATACTATGTCTAAACTTAAGCAGGAATACAAATTTTCACTCAAAATCTTCTCTCACTAAGAACACCTAATACTCACAAAAAAATATCTGCACAAGGTAGAATTACAAAGAATAATATTTGTGAGGAACAACAACTTAGAATATCTAACCAAAGTAACCTAGCAACCTAGTCCTAAACTTCTAACACTTCTAGACAGTAGACTTTGAGTAGCTGTAGGTTTGCTTGAGTAGTATGCTTGTGAGCTTGAATGTTGTTGTTGTTGTCCTCTGTTTTTGTATCTCCTACTTATAGGAGTCTTGGGGTTCTTCTTAGCCGCTGGAGGTGCTTTGAATTTGAATAGAAATTTCCTCCAGCTTTGACTTCTCCTCATTTAAGGCTTCTTGTCATTTTGCATAGTCCTTTTGTAGTACAGGCTGTCTTGTAGTCTTAGCTGCTAATTCAGTCAACTAAACACTATGCAACTTATGTCTACTGGATATAGATTAACCTCCTTAATCTTCAGATGTTTTTCAAGCTATGTGAGTGAGTGTACAGATAGTACTACACTCAATTAAACTTGATTAACATAAGTCTTTGTTAATGTTGTTGGTAGTGAAGTATTCACTATTTACTTTAAAACAACATGAATTTTCCCTTTCTTCTCATTAACCAACACTTTATGATCATATGTTGTCTTGGATGTTTTAACATGCAGGATGAAGATCTAGAAGGATCTACAAGGTTCTGGAATACTCAATGTTGCAGTGAATGTTGAATAACATTGGTTGCAACATGAGCGGTTACGGGTTCTAGAAGGATCTACAAGAATCTACAAGGGCCTACACGATTCAGATTTATCCAGGATATTTTAGAACAATCTAGATCAGGCGGTTGCATCAAGGAATAACAAGAATAAAGATAAGAACGTGGAGACTACATAAAGATCATAGAGCGGTTATAAAGAGAAATTATTTTTGGATTGAAGACTTGTGCCTATAAATAGAGGCCGAATCTTTCAGTACCAAGTGTGGAGTAAACGAGTACACCTACTCTAGTGTTGATCCTGAGTTTAAAGCTGAGAGGGCAGTTATTCCAACATTTATGTTATACTTAGAAGTAGAGTTCTTCTCGTATAACTTGCGGCCGAACCTATATCCATAGATAGTGAGATCATAGATATAGAGTGAGATCAACTTTGACGGTGTATTATGATATACACTTAGCCAATTTAGATTTGATAGGTGATATCGAGTCTTGTTTCCATTGTGAACGATTATACTCTTCACACAACTTTTGTATCACTAATCTTTTTATAGTGAACCTTTTGCCGTAAGGCTAGCACAAACTATGTAAGATAGTTTGTGTTATAAAGTATTCCTTTTTGCAATTATGTGTTTAAGTCTTCCGCTGTACACAGTTTATATTATGATTTTCCAGTTTGTTGTAATATTTATTTTAACATTTGTTACAATATCTGTACTTTTTAACACATGCACACTTTCAATTGGTATCAGAGCAATCTGATATCATACCACTTGGACCTTCAATTGGCACCAGAGCCATAAACTTGATATACTAAGTTTAGATCCTGAATTTTTAAGTGTGTCTTTTTCTATGGAATATCCTGTAAACACCCCACTTAGGCCTCCTATACTAGATGGAAATAACTATGCCTATTGGAAACCTAAGATGCGTATGTACATCAAGTCAATTGATGAACATGCTTGGAGAAGTGTTCTGACCGACTGGGAATGACCCAGAAATCAAGCAGATGATGATGGCGAGACAAGAGTCAAACGGGAGATTGAATGGACAAATGAGGAAACCACGACGGCAAGCTACAATTCCAAAGCTCTCAGTGCTATCTTTACCTCTGTTGATGTATCTATGTTCAAGATTATATCAACATGTACCACGGCTAAAGATGCATGGAAGAGGCTTCAAGAACATTGTAAAGGAAGTGGAAGTGTTCGAAGGACCAAACTTCGAATTCTTGGGACCAAGTTTGAGAATCTAAGGATGAAGGATGATGAGACGATCACGGCTTACAATGAGAGGCTGAGTTAAATTGTCAACGAATCACATGCACTTGGTGATCCTATTTCCGATGTACGAGTTGTACACAAAATTTTGCGATCTGTTCCTAAACGGTTTGATGCAAAAATTTATGCTATTGAAGAAGCCAAGGACACTGACACTTTAAGTCAGAATGAGCTTGTAAGTATTCTCAAAACATATGAGATGAACACAACTCAATCTGATGATACAAGTGAAGGAAAGAAGGTTGTTGTTTTCAAAGGTGAAACATCTCCTAACAATGAAAATCAGTCCTTTGTGACTGAGGTTGAGTCTGATGAAGATGTTTTAGACCAATGTTACAACACTCCTGAGCACATTGCCTTCCTCACAAAGAAGTTCAATTCCTACCTGAAGAAGAAACTGAACAGAACCAGAGGTAATGTCCAACAGAGGACTCCTTTCAACAACACACCATCAGACCCAGAGAAAAGGAAGGATCAGAATCAATCAAGGCAATTCAGAGGTAATAAATCAAGGTATGATCCTGAATTTAGAAAATCAGTTAGATGTGATGCATGTACTGGATTTGGACACTATGCAAATGAGTGTGCAAATACCAGGTTAAGACAGAAACTGGATTTTAATGTTACCTTTAGTGATGACTCAGATGATGATGAACCTGAAGGTTCTAAAGATGAGGAATAAGTTTTTTCTGCAAGAATTGATTATGATGATTCTTTAGATGATGATCTGGATGATCTAGACACTGATGATGTTTCCAATGTTATAATATCAGAAACAACATTTGTTAAAAATCATTCAGATTTGAACTATTTTAATGGGTGTTTTGATGAGACAGGTTCTAATGACATAAGGAATGGTGATTCCAGTATAGCCAAAGAGAATGATGATCTCAGAGAGATTATGACAAAGTTGAAAGTCATTCTAACAAGGAAGGATTTAGAAATTTCTAAGCTAAAGGAAGAGTTGAAAAATTCTACCTTAAGTTTTAAAAAGTTTTCTAAAAGTTCTTCCATTGTAAGTGATTCTTTGACTACTGGACAGTCTAGTAGACATGGTTTGGGCTATTGTGGTGAGACTACTTCTAAATATGTGAATAATCCTGTAAAACTTGTCAAGGGAAAAATTGAACTTTTTGCTGAGACAAAAGTACATGTGATTGATAAACCTGTTAAAAAGTATGTATGTCACTATTGTTCTGAAATTGGTCATATTCGTCCTTACTGTCAAAAGATGAAAAGAGATCTGGAAATTCAAAGAGTGTTATCTGAAATGTCTTCACATTCTAAGAAACACTGGTCAAAATCTGCTAAGAAAAAGAAGGAACATGTTACTTGTAATGTTGTTCAAACTTCTCTGAAAGCATGTGTTCCTGATCTATGGTACTTTGATAGTGGTTGCTCTAGACATATGACTGGTCATGTTAACTACTTATTTGACTATGAACCTTGTAGTGGTGGAACTGTTACATATGGTGGTGGATCAAAAGGTAAAATCATTGGAAAGGGAACCTTAAATGTTGAAGGTTTTCCTAAACTTAAGAATGTTTTGCATGTTGATGGTTTACTTGCTAATCTTCTTAGTATAAGTCAACTATGTGATGAAAATTTGCATGTTGAATTTGATAAAGAATCATGTTATGTTCTAAACAAGGATAATAAGTGTCTAATGATTGGAAATAGGTCAGCTGATAATTGTTATCTAATTGGAACATACAAAGTATGTCATTTGTCAAATTGTGATGATAATTTCCTATGGCATCAAAGACTTGGACATGCAAATT
Source organism: Ballota nigra (assembly GCA_947034835.1). Lineage (NCBI taxonomy): Eukaryota > Viridiplantae > Streptophyta > Magnoliopsida > Lamiales > Lamiaceae > Ballota > Ballota nigra. The sequence continues at coordinate 42,183,791 of OX344724.1, read as the reverse complement.
ATAGATTCATGCAAAAATTGGTTAAGTCTGAAGCAGTGAGAGGTTTGCCTAAACTGAAGATTGTTACACCTACTGTATGCGGTTCATGCCAAAAAGGTAAGCAGGTAAGAATGTCACATAAAATGTTATCACATTGCATGACACATCGTTGTTTTGAATTACTGCATATGAATCTTATGGGTCCTATGGAAACTGAAAGCATTGGTGGTAAGAAATATTCACTGGTTGTGGTAGATGATTACTCTAGGTTTACCTGGATTGAGTTCTTAAGAGAGAAATCTGAAACATTTGATAATTTTAAAATTCTTTACAAAAGATTTAAAACTGTTTTCAACTTAAAAGTAAGCAGGATTAGGTCTGATCATGGTAGAGAATTTGAAAATAGCATGTTTTCAGAATTCTGTAATAAGAAAGGAATTGTCCAAGAGTTTTCTTCTCCTAAAACTTCACAACAAAATGGGATAGCTGAAAGGAAAAATAGAACTCTTCAATAAATGGCAAGAGTAATGCTTACTTCAAAAAATCTTGCAAAGAAATTTTGGGCTGAAGCATTGAATACAACATGCCACATTGCTAATAGAGTCTATTTTAGATTTGGAAGCAACAAAACCTCATATGAGATCTTGAACAATAAGAAACCGAATGTGAAATACTTTCATGTTTTTGGTTGTGTGTGTTACATTCTGAATGATAGGGATCAACTGTATAAGTTTGATTCTAAGAGTGATAAAGGTTTTTTCTTAGGTTATTCTAGAAAAAGCAAAACTTATAGAGTGTATAACCTTAGAACTAACACTGTTCAAGAATCTGTGAATGTTGTTTTTGATGATGACAGGAATCTGATAGAAAGAAATGACACAGAAGATGTGACTGAAGTTACTGATGTTCCAAAAGAATCACTTAAAACAGAGAATGTTACAGCATCTGGTTCAGCATCTCCTGCAGATTCAGTTGATACTTCACAGAACAATCAGTATACTCCAAAGAAGAATCCAGCTACTTGGATCACTAAAAGTCATCCTTCGAATCAGATCATTGGAGATGCTTCAGTTGGTGTTCAAACAAGAAGGAGAGTAAGTGCAAATTGTGTTGATGTGGTAAGGTCTGTGTGCATGTCTTCAATATGCAATATTGTGAATGCTCAGTGTTACTATTCTAAATTTGAACCTAAAAATGTTACAGAAGCATTAAAAGACGAAAATTGGATTAATGCTATGCATGAGGAACTTAATCAGTTTGAAAGGAATGATGTTTGGTCATTAGTTCCAAGACCTGATAATGTCAATGTAATTGGAACTAAATGGATCTTTAAAAACAAAACTGATGAGTCTGGTAACATAATTAGGAACAAAGCTAGATTAGTTGCACAAGGTTACACTCAAGTTGAAGGTATTGATTTTGATGAAACATTTGCACCTGTTGCTAGGATAGAGTCCATTAGATTGTTACTAGCAATTGCATGTTACATTAATATTAATCTTCATCAAATGGATGTAAAAGCTGCATTTCTGAATGACATATTAATTGAAGATGCATTTGTTGAACAGCCTAAAGGTTTTGAAAACCCACAATATCCTGATCATGTGTACAAATTAAAGAAAGCCCTGTATGGTCTCAAACAAGCTCCTAGAGCTTGGTATGGTAGACTTACTGACTTTCTGTTGCAATTTGGTTTCATAAGAGGAGAGGCTGATAGAACCTTGTTCATTAAAAATTCTGGAGAAGACTTATTAATAGCTCAAATATATGTTGATGAAATTATTTTTGGTTCAACTTGTAACATTATGTTAAACAAGTTTGTTGAAGCAATGACATCAACATTTGAGATGAGCATGGTAGGTGATTTGAATTACTTCCTAGGACTTCAAATCAAACAAACTGATAAAGGTATTTTCTTCTTTTAGAGTAAGTATGCAAAGAATTTAGTGAAAAAGTTTGGTTTAGAAAGCTCAAAAGTCATGAAAACTCCTATGGGATCTACACAAAAGTTGTGTAAAGACACTGTTGGTCAAGATGTTGATCCAACTTTGTATAGATCCATGATAGGTAGTCTTCTGTACTTAACTTCAAGCATGCCTGATATTATGTATAGTGTTTGTGTTTGTGCTAGGTACCAAGCTTGTCCCAAAGAGTCTCATTTGAATGCAGTCAAGAGAATCATAAGATATGTGGCTGGTACAACTGATCTTGGTATATGGTATACCAAAGACACAAGCAGTACACTTGTTGGATACAGTGATGCTGAATGGGATGGTGACATTGATGATAGGAAGAGCACGAGTGGTGGTTGCTTTTATATGGGTAATAATTTGATTTCATGGCATAGCAGAAAACAGAATTGTGTATCACAATCTACTACAGAGTCTGAGTACATTGCAGCAACTCTTTGCTGTACACAACTTCTTTGGTTGAGTAAAATGTTTAGTGATTATGGTTTAGAGAGTGACACTTTAACTATATTTTGTGATAACACACGTGCTATCAACATTTCGAAAAATCCAGTTCAACACTCACTTTCTAAACACATAAGTATTAGACATCATTTCATAAGGGATCTTGTAGAAAAGAATATTGTGAAGTTAGAATACATACCCACTGAAAATCAATTTGTTGATGTGTTTGCTAAAGCATTAGACCATGAGAGATTCTCATTCTTGAGGAAATCTCTTGGTATGTGCACAATCTGAGTAACTGAGAAGCGGATGTTGTTATGTTTGTTAAAACATCTATAATAACATCAGGGTATCTGCATGTTCTAATTAAAGCTTGTTCTTGTATTTTGATTCATAATTTATTTGTAAAATAAATCTGGACTAAGTACGTGTGTTGTGTAAAAATAAAGAGGAATCACTCTTCTCAAACGCATAATAAGTTTTTGAAAAAGCACATCAAGATGTAACTAATTCACTGAGTAACTATGGAGCACGGAGTTCGCTACTACGATGTAAAGAAAGAATGTAAAGAAGGTTCCTGTTCCTTCAAAGGCTGACACCCATAGAAAGTTTACTCCCAAGGCACCTAGGGAGATAACAATCTATGTAGATGTTTATGGAATACAAATTAGCCATTCTAAAGTGATTAGAACTGTGAGGCAAATTTGGATTCCGAAAGGTACAACTAACTTGGTAGGACCCAACACCAAAAGGGTACCTAAAACTTGATTGTGATTGCAGGGCTCAGTGGACCTCAACAAAGGAGAAGCTCTCAAATCTTCAGTCTGGTACTTGGACAGTGGATGTTCCAGGCACATGACTGACCACAAAGATCTCCTGACAGAGTTTGTTGAGAAAGAAGGTCCACAAGTCACTTTTGGTGACAATTCACAAGGAGCCACTAAAGGTTATGGTACCTTAATAATTGGCTCAGTAAGAGTAAGCAATGTATCCTATGTCAGTGGACTTAAGCACAATCTTTTGTCCATAAGTCAGTTTTGTGATAAAGGATACAATGTTGAATTTTCTTGTAACCTGTGTTTTGTCAAGAATATATCTTAACAACAGGTTCTACTAACTGGGTCAAGGAAAGGAAATGTATATCTTGCAGATTGGAAGTCTTGCACACCAAATGCATGTCTTATTGCAAAAAGCTCAACTGATACAAATTGGTTGTGGCACAAAAGACTAAGTCATCTGAACTTCAATATGATGAACATGATTGCAAGACATGGACTGGTGGAAGGAATGCCAAATGAAGTATAAAATAAAAAACATATCTGTAAAGTCTGTCAGGAGGGAAAGCAAGGGAAAGCATCTTTCAAAAGCAAAATAGCAACCTCTACTGACAGAGTACTTCAACTGTTACATATGGATCTCTTTGGTCTAGTAACCCCTGTAAGTATCAATGGGAGAAAATACACACTTGTTCTTGTTGATGATTTTTCCAGGTACACTTGGGTGGTATTCCTGGCAAGCAAGAAGGAGACTCAACTGAGACTGCCTGAGCTCCTGAAGAAAGTTAGCAATGAAAAGAGCCTGAACATTATAAAGATAAGATCAGATAAGGGCACTGAATTCATTAACTCTATTATATCTAATTTCTGCAAAGAATTAGGCATTACACATGAGATCTCAGCTGCAAGAACTCCACAACAAAATGGAGTAGCTGAAAGAAGAAATAGGACTCCACAACAATGCTTGCAGAAGCTCAAGTTCCTAAAAGATTTGGGGCTGAAGCTATTAATACTGCCTGCCACACTCAAAATAGATCCATGGTAACCAAACATCAAGGAAAAACTCCATATGAGCTATGGAATGGTAGAAAGCCTCAGGTATCTTACTTTCATATCTTTGGTTGTAAGTGTTTCATTCACAACAATGGGAAAACTCAACTGAAAGCTTTTGATACCAAAGCTGATGAAGGAATCTTCTTAGGATATTCCCAAATCAGTAGAGCTTTCAGATTTTACAATTGTAGAACTCTTGTTGTGGAAGAAACACCTCATGTGGTTTTTGATGAGTCTACTTTTGAGTTCAGGAGTAAGGAGAATGAGGAAGTGATAAGCCAAAGACTAACTGGATTGAGTATCAAGTCTAAAGGCTATCCTGAGAATTGTGTTGATACATACATCCCAACCTGGGATAACTTCAAAGATCAACAATTCAAAGAGGTTACCCAAAGTCAAACCACTCCTCAAAGCTCACCTGAGAGCTCCCCTGAACAAATAACTGAACTGATGAACACAATCCCAGTTCAAGAGGTAAATAATGTCAATGAAGATGTGGTCACAGCTGAGACATCCACTGAGCCCATCATTCAAGGGGGAACCAATGATATTACCATTGAGAATGAGAATACCTTAAATGATGACTCAGGACTTCAACCCTCTGTCTTATTTCCTGAATTTGATTTCATTCCTATATCTAGTGATTCAACTCCAGAAGAGTTAAACTCTACTGAAGGACAACAACCTAGGAGGACATGGCTCTCAGATCACCCTGTTGAGAAAATCCTAGGTGATCCCACCTCAGGAGTCAAAACTAGAAGTTTTCATGGAGAAAGTGCTTTGTTTTGTTGTTTCTTATCTAACAAGGAACCATGTTCCATTGGAGAAGCACTTCAAGATTCAAATTGGATCATTGCTATGCAAGAAGAGCTCAACCAATTTACAAGAAATCAAATATGGGAGCTGGTTGACAGACCATATCACTGCAATGTAATAAGAACCAAGTGGGTATTCAAGAACAAGAAGGATGAAATTGATATCATAGTCAGAAACAAGGCCAGGCTAGTTGCAAAGGGCTATTCTCAAGTTGAGGGCTTTGACTATGATGAAACTTTTGCTCCAGTAGCCAGATTGGATGCAATAAGGTTATTTCTTGCTTATGCTGCTCTCAAGATATTCAAGGTGTATCAGATGGATGTTAAGAGTGCATTCTTGAATGGAATACTCAATGAGGAAGTCTATGTGGAGCAACCCCTAGGTTTTGAAGAAAGTCATAAAGTATATAGACTGAGAAAAACTCTATATGGACTGAAACAGGCTCCAAGAGCTTGGTATGATACTTTGTCACAATTCCTTTTAGATCATGGCTTTATCAAAGGAAGAGTAGATAGAACTCTCTTCAGGATCACAAAAGGAGATGACACTTTGCTAGTTCAAATCTATGTGGATGATATCATTTTTGGTTGTCCCTACCAAGTCCTCTGTGAAAAGTTCTCTCAGCTGATGAAAGGAAAGTTTGATATGTCAATAATGGGAGAAATGAATTTCTTCCTAGGACTTCAAATTAAGCAGTCTCTTGAAGGAATCTTCATCAACCAAGCCAAATACACAAGGGAGCTGATCAACAAGTTTGGATGCCAGACCAGCAAAATTGCAAGGGTTCCACTCAACACCAACACCAAGATAGAACCTGATAAAGATGGTGAATCAGTGGACCAGACTCACTACAGAGCTATCATTGGATCTCCACTGTATCTCACAGCAAGCAGGCCTGATATCACTTTTGCAGTTGGGATATGCGCAAGATATCAAGCAAATCCTAAGAAAAGTCATCTGGAAGCTGCTAAGAGGATTCTTAAATATCTCAAGGGTACTGTGAATATGGGATTATGGTATCCCTCAGATGACAATCTGGAACTCACAGGATACTCAGATGCTGACTATGGAGGTTGTGGAATTGACAGGAAATCAACCTCAGACACTTGTCAATTCTTGGGAAATAAGCTGATCTCTTGGTTTTCCAAGAAACAAAATTCAGTAGCTACAAGCACTACTGAAGCTGAATATATGGCAGCTGGAAGTTGTGCTCAAATTCTTTGGCTAAGACAACAACTGAGAGATTACAATATCTTTGCTAATGAAATTCCTATTTTTTGTGACAACAATAGTGCAATTGCTATCTCAAAAAATCCAATTCTCCACACAAGATGCAAACATGTGGATATAAGGCATCATTTCATCAGAGATCATGTGGAGAAGAAGGATATCAAAATGCTCAAAATTCATACTGACAAACAAAAGGCTGACATATTTACTAAACCCTTGGCTGAAGCAAGGTTTCAAGAACTATCAGTAGAGCTTGGACTTCTAGATCCAGGAGAGTAAAGGAAGGAGCCAATCTCAGATGAGTTGATTTCGAGTCAGTGGAGGTTCAACCTCAGAAGAGGATCAACCTCAGTAGAGTCACTGATCACAGAAGAGCTAATGTCTCTCAGAAGAGGTTTCACCTCAGTAAAGGTCAAAGTTAACTCTGCTATTTTTCCAAGTCTAAAGGCTATTAGTTTCATATTATTAAACTCTTATCAAAAATAGCTAATGAGTATTTTCCTGGAAATTAAATCTTTTTACTCTTTTTAAAAAAGATTTCATTATGACAAGCATTTAATGCGCGTTGTACAAGTCAGTTTTGCTTTTTACAGTTACCTATCTTACGCACCTTAAAAGCTAGATGATGTGACCTTCCGGCTACCAACTCCTTTAATCCATACCTCCAATTTTAGGCGGTTCTTTTCTAACTGTCAAGATCTCTCAAAAACTCCCCACTAATCCCTTGGACTATCCACGACCTTTCATCCAAACAATCTCAGACGTTTATTGCGGGATTAGATCTCACCGTTCATTTCTCATATAAAACCCCCAAAATTCAGCTTAAGAACCTTTTCAAACACACTTTCAAGCAAACCCCTACTATTCTTCCTAAACACTCTCTGTAAAATTCTCAAAAACCTTTCAAATCAAATGGCCAAAATTAATCTAGGGTTCCTTACCCACAAGGACAACTTCTGGTATGAGCCAATTGTTATCTTCAATAATCCAGAGGTGGAAACAAGACCAGAGTTTGCACACATTAAGGAGGCCCTGAAGATGGTCAAAACTGCTGGATTGGAGAAGTTCTTATCAGTTCATCCTGAGAACTGCTTCGATAGACAGGTTCTTGAGTTCTTCTACAATGTATCCAATTCTGACTCAAGAATTAAGTCATGTCTATTCTTACAAAGGAAGAAGAAGGTGGTAAGAGATGATATGGAGGTTGTTGAGCACCAGAGGATCAAGAAGGAGATTCGTCTGAGTAGTGAGGATTTGAAGGAGTTATTTGAACTCCCCTCTGAAGGTCCAAACCCAGATACCTGTATTGCTGACAAAGAGGAGGACTGGGTGTACACCATTATGCAGAAGAAGATAAAGTACATCACAATGATGAACAGAAGTGTACTTTTACCAGTTTACAATGTCCTTTGTGAGATTGTTGGTAAATGTATATTGGGTAATCAAAGGAGCACAGAGCAAATTAGCAAGCCAAAGCTGAGGTTAATGAAGGCAATTGTGGAGAGCAAGGAGAAGTCCTTCAACTGGCAACAATTTTTGCTAAGGGCTCTGAACAAAGAACACTCTAAATTCCAGCCGGAAAAGACTCCCCAACTATCAAGTAAGTTGAACTATGCAACTAAAATCTCCTACTTGATTGAGAATGTGGATGTGGGAGTGGACGGGATACAAGATAGGAAGTGGAGTAACCTGAAGGCCTTGTTCAAATCTGGAAAGGCCTTAGAAACAAGGATGATCAAGGGAGCAGTAGAGAGACCTGAAGCGGCAGAGGAGGAGGAAGAAGCTGGGTCTGCTGAGGGAAAGAAGACCAAGCTTAAGAGGAGGCTGGTCAAGCTGAGTGATAAGATGGCCCTTCACAAGGAGGAGGAGGCACATAAGGCCTCAAAGAAGGAGAAGAAGAGGTCTTCTGAGGCCGTGAAGGAGAGTGCATCCAAGAAAGTCAGAGTCACAAACTCTACTGATGAGTCTTCATCAAGTAACCCTGACTCTTCTCCTAATGTGATCTCAACTGAGTCTGACTCAGATGTACCTGCCCCTACCCCCATCAAACCCAAAACCAAACTAAGAACCCCTGTAAAAACAAAGAAAACCTCCAAAATGTCTAAAACCCCCATTGAAGGCTCTCAACAGCCTGAAAGTGGATCCCAAAATACCACCCATCTGAGGCATCTGCTGAGGCATCCTCAACCCCCTCCGAACCCATCCCCTCAACCCCCACTGAACAAAACCCAACCCTTCCTGAAACTCAAGCCCAACCCTCATCTGAACCCAACCCACCTGAAATCCATTCAACTCACCTGGAGTCTATCCCAGAAGAGCCCACAGATATCAGATCCCCTACCCCTTCCTTACCATCAGAAGATGAAGAAGAGTACTCCTTTATGGATACTCTTAAAGATGAGGTGGCTTACTCTCTAGAGTCCAAGTATCCTGAGCTTGATGGGTTTCCCACCCTGAAAGCAATGTTCTTGAGAGTCAGACTTCTTGCACAGCTTAAGGACAGGAGGCTAAGTGAAATCATGATGGCCGTCAGAGGCAGCAGTGCTGATGACTGGAAGAAGGAGGAGGTGGAAGTGATGACATTTACTGGAATGACCAAATCCAGACTTCTCTATGATGAGAATATATTTGAGAGTCTGGTTATGGACAAATTGGCTGAGGCCAAGAAGGGATTTGAGAAGGAGAAAGCTGCTGAAAAAGAGTTAGAGAAAGAGGAAGAGAATGAAGGAGAGAAAGAAAAGGAGATGAGAGAAGGAGAAGGTACTTCACCAAAGCAAGGTGATGGTGAAGTAGCCGAGGATGTATCTTTGGCAAGAGATACTGAGGCACAAAATTTGCCAAAGGAGAGCTCAGTAGTGGTGTCTACTGAAGTTCTCCCACAACAGCCCTCAGTGGTGACTAAGGAGTCAGCTGAGGTGTCTGGAATTGATGGAGTTGAAAAAGAAGTTGAAAAATCTGAGGGAGGTGAAAAGGATATCGAAATAACAGATGTTGTGAGTGGAGAGATTAGAGCAATCATTCCTGTAAAGGATGAATTGGCTGGAAAGAACTTAGTCGAAAAAAAGAGTGAGAAAAGTGAGAAGAGTGAGGAGGAGGGAGCCCAAATAGAGATAGATGAGTCAGGAGACTTAGGTTGTGAGAATGAGGGGGAAAGGACTAACATTGTTTGTCATGCAGGTGTACAAACTGATGAAGTTCCCCCAATCCAACTCAACCTAACTCCTCTGAAAGATGCTGTTCACTCACTCCAAGAGGAAAGTCTTCCCTCTCTTCAAGCTCAACTGAGGGATGTACAAGAGATTGTGCAAGAAGAAGTGGATGAGATGGTCATCCTCTCAGACCATGTAGATGAAATGATGGAGTCCACAACCAAATCACTTCAGAACCTAACCTTAAAGATTGAAGACTCTCAGCAGATGGTGCTGGATGTGGTGGAAGGTCAAAGTGTGCTGGTTATTGAAGGCCTGAAAAAGCTGGAACAAAAAGAAGAAGAAGTCAGAGCTAAGTTTCTCAAAGACTCAGTGGAGAATGTGTCCATCAACCTAAAGTCCTCAGTAGAGGCTTTCTCAGCGGACCTACTTAGGAAGGTTGAAGGGTTGTGGAATTCAAAGCTGACAGAATTCGAGGCTAAGCATGAAGAGTTAGGAGCCAAGCCGGGAAAGGTCCTGAAGAAGGCGGCAGAGGACTTCCCTACACAAGAAAAGACAAATGTGCTAATTGATGAGAAGTTAGCTCAATTTGTGCATTTTGGGCAAACAGCTGGAGCAACCTTGGAGAGGCTGGAGGATGAAGTTGACCATTGCTCCACTGAGCTGAAGGCCCTTGCCCATGATCAGCTGAAGCTAAACATAACTGTGGCCGAATGCATGATTAATGCCGGAAAGGGGGAAAAGAGGGTAAGTGCTAAGGAAATGAAGCTGGACCCCAAGAACAAGATGAACATTATCCTTGAGACCCCTGATTTTGAAAAAGGCCAACAAGTCAAGAGCACATTGAAGAAGGTAGATGCTGAGGCCCAGAAGATTGTTGAAGCCAAGAAATGGAAGGAGACCCCATCTGAAGACTTATCAAAGTTCAAGGAAGCTCATCTGAAGGAGAAAGAAGAAAGAGCTGCTCAGAAGGGGGAATCTACCTAGAGGAAGGCAACTGATTTCCTCTCAGCAGAGTTGGCCAAGAAGACCAGAACCTCAGGGAGGTTGGCTGCTAAGCTCGCTGGCTCAACTGAGTCAGTTGAGGTACTTCCTATTCAAAACCCTGATCCTATCTCTGCTGAAATTCCAAAATCTGCCCCCACCAGAGTTACAGATCTCACTGAGCTAATCAAGGCTGCTGGGGGTATGAATGAAAGAGCCAAAAAGCTAAATGCTCAACAGCAAGAGAGGAGAGATAAGGTTGTAGGAAAGATGGAATCTATTGCTGAGTTGGCAGAAAAGAAGAGGCAGGAGAGGCTAGCTACTTTCGACAAGTCCACGACAAAAAAATTCAGAAATGGCTATCAAAAGTGGGCTGCAAAGTTGAAGAATGAGAAGGTGGCACTTGCAAAGGCTCAGTTCCCTCATCTCGACACTTGGGTTCCCAAGAAGATGAATGATGCTTGAGAAACTGCCAAGAGGGAATTCGTATACGCATACTATGTCAGTGGAGAATTGGGGAAAGAAAACGCACAGGACTTATTCAATGATTGGCTTTTTGAATCTTACCCAAAACTCTATCCTGACATAGGTGAAGCCTAGAATGATAATTTCCCAGATCATGCCGTGAAGACTCCTGGGCCAATCATCTACTGGCCCCCTCAAGATGCAACTGGAGCTGTGGACAGAGAGAGGATTACATTATAATGGGTATCCCTACGTGAGCATCTTGGTCTCAAAGGACATTCAAAGGAGGTGATGGAGAGGAAGAATGAGCTGAAAATCAGAGTTTTTAAACAATATGGACTGGAACCTTTGTTTGAAACTATTTGAAGATATTAAGTGTTTTTGCTGGGCATTTGTTTATAAGTCCCAGATGTTTTAAGTTTGAACTTTTTGATAGTAGACTTCATGTAAACTGTACTTCTCATATTTCTCATGAAATGAAACTCTACTGATGTTTTTCCCCAAGATAATATCTCATTATCATTTAGGCTTATGTACTTGAATATTGTTTACTTACAAAATCCTTGAACTTTTTATGTCATCTGAAGAACCTCATCTGAAAGAAGATATGTAATAAGATAGGTTCCGGCATAATCAAAAAGGGGGAAATTGTTGGGAAATTGTATAGACTTAAGATTTGATTAAGATGCCAAAATGTTCCTCCTAAGTTGTTTGTAAGTAAAATATTCAGTAGATTTAGAGTTTAGTTAAACAGTTCAAAATGTTAAGAACTGGAGTGCAGTTAGTAACTTCTTGAGTGTATTGAAGAATGAAGTCCACTGAAAGCAAAGTCTGCTGAAGACGAAGTCCGCTGAAGACAAGTGATCTGAGGAAGTAGTCTAAGTCTTGAATGTTTTCTAAGTGCATTCTCACTAAGACTAAAACCATCAGGAGAGGACCAAGGTCCACTGATGAGAACTAACAAAGCACATTCAATGCTAAACATATTAAAAGCTGTTAGTTAATCTGGTTGGAACAAGGCAAAATGAATTTCAGTGAAGCTTACAATAAATGAAGGAATAAGAAGGTTCTCTTAGAGGAGTTCCACCTTAAAGCAAGACAAGAATCTGGGCAAGCAGACTGAAGGTCCAATGAGAAGATGACACGTCATTGTACTTTACTGACAGCCGACCTGTCCTAGACTGACAAGTACCAAAAGTCTTTCCCTAGCAATCTACAGAAAGTTGGTGAACAGGCATGGTCTTTCAGCCATTTCTTGACAAGACTTAAAGCTCCAAATAGAGCCGTTTGAACCAATCAGATACAAGAAGACTTACTTGAGAAGATTCAAATCCAACGGGAAGATTTTCAAGGAAGCCTATAAATACAGAAGGATGTGCTCATTTCTATGTACGGGAAACTCACAAGATCAAAGCTATCTCTACATTCATAACTAACTAGAAGCACTCGAAATTAACTTTGTTTCCCAAGTGTTTCACATTTGTAGAGAGCCTAACAAACCTTCTGTAACCAAGCTTAAAAGCTATATCCAAACCTTAGAAAGAGATAATCCACCCTAAGCCTTGAGCTACACTATAAGGATTATCTCACAACAGTTGGAACCAAACCCTACTCAAAACCCTACTCAGTTGTTAGGTTAAGAGGTAGTGTTAAGTGGTGTTAGTAAGCTGATTATTTGTATCAGTCTGAAAGCTGGTTTGTTTTGTGAACTAGGACCTTGAATTATCCTAGTGATCAATCATCCTAAGAGAGGATTAATTGATCAGTGCACCTTGGCACTATAACACAAGGAATTCCAAGTGAAAGGAATTCTCCTATTTGATCAGGACAATGGACGTAAGAGATTCATCTCTGAACCACTTTATATCTTGTGTATTTACATTCTGTTATTTCCTAAGTGTGTGTTATCCACTCAAAGTTTATCAAGTAAAACGAGTTTTCTAAAGGGCTCACTAATCCACATTTGAAAGCTAATTAGATAGTAGTTCAACTGAAAGTCTTGAGCTTTCAGTGGAGGTATTATCTCAGTAAACTTTCTCTAGTAATTCTCAGCAGACTTAAAGTCCACTGACGTATTACTATTTGAAGTAACCTGATAAGTTTTAGAAGAATTTTTAATTTGTAACCTCAGGTGTATTCCCCCCCCCCCATACACATGTTTAGTAGTTTCGGGACCAACAACCTTTCACCTACTTTTCACATCGAAGGCACTTCTTCGATTGCTCAACCAAAAATTTTAAAATCCTCAAGCCAAGCCAATAACCCTACTGCTAATGTTTCAATAGATGTTGAAACATGTGATCAAGCCATGGAGAATGCTAACATTACCGAGGAGACTGTTGCTGAAGAAACTAGGGAGAAAAGCCCTAATGATGAGGTCCCTCATGTTGAGATGTCAGAGGAAGACAAAGAAGAATCACCCAAAACTGATTCTTCAATGTCTGAGGACTCTGAGCCTGCTCCAATAGCCAAAGCTGTGAAGAAAAAGGGTGGCAAGAGGAAAATGAGCCCTGTTCAATCAAGGAGCAGATCGGGTAGAGCAAAGAAGAGGGTGAACTACTCTGAAACAGCAAGGAAGAAGAAGGATGAGGAAGGAGATGTTGCTACTCAACCTATTTGAGTGTTTTCTGAATCTGAAAAGGAGTCGAGCTCCAAAGACTCATCTGAGAAAGAGACTGATCACTCTCAAAGTCAGGAGAAGGAAGAATCTGATGAGAGTGATGTACCTATATTTGAACTAAAGAGGAGAGCAAGAGTTGAGCCAAGGACCAAGAGGAAGTTTGAGTATGCCACTGGTGGTGCTGGAACAAGTGCAGCAACACCAGAACCAGAAGCTGATGACAACAGTTCTGAAAGTAGCTCAGACAAAACCAAAACTGATTCTGATCAAGGTAATGCATCTGAACATTCTGTTGAGCATGTCAGTTCTGATAATGATGATGATGAATCTCTAGACCAAAAGTTAGAAAGACTAAGGAAGAGAAATTTGTTAATTGAAAGAAAAATTAGCATTGATGAGTTTGAGTCTAAAGGTCTAGTTAGATACTTGGAAGAAAGAAGTTTGATGCATGTTGTTACCTTTGCTGATGCATTTGTCACTGATTGGGTGTATGAATTGTATGCTTGTCTGAGAAAGAATCATGCTAGAAGAAATTCTAGGTGGTATGGTTCTGTGAGATTTAGAGATAGAAATGTTCCTTTTACTCCTAAGTTGATTAATCAGTTTCTGCATGTTGAGGATGTTGAGGAGGAAGATGTTCCTCATATGAATGAGATCATAAATGTCCTGACTGGAGGGAGAGTTAACAAATGGAAGAAGAATATGTTGGCTGCCTCATTGACCTCTTTGTATTCAGTCTTACACAAACTGGTGGTGTATAACTGGATACCCTCTACAAATTCCACAAAGGTGACCAGAGATCAGGCTGTACTGATGTACAGAATTGGTGTGATGAAAAACTTTAACCTTGGGTTGGTTATTTTTCATCACATGATGAAATTTGCTGGAAAGATCTCTGAGAAAGGCAACATACCTTACCCTGTGCTGATTTATGGGTATTTGAGAAGTCACAACTTTGTTCACAGAAGAAATGAGTTGTTGAGGGGGAGAGTCAATCTGATGGGTATATCTCATTATTTAATGTCTGGAAATAGAGTGTTAGACTTACCTCTGCAGGATAATGCTGAAGAAGAAGATGCAGAACCACACCAACCTGTTCCTGACCCTGCTCCTGCATAAGATGCTGCACAGAATGTTGGGAACATACCTAACAACATTCCTGCTTCCACAGCTCATTTCCTAAATATCTCACCGGAGTTTATTCAAACTCAACTGAAGCACTTGCAGGACTCAATTGATGAACTTCAATTCCTAAAGAACTTCTGGGAAACCCTACTTTCTGCCACAACAGGGGGAGTACCAGTTGCTGCTGCTCGAGGAGTTGAGATTCATGAGATGGATGATGCTGCTGAACCTGCTGCTGAGGTTGCTAAGGAACGTGGTGCAACTGGACCTGATGCTGCTGAAGATGTTGTTGCAAATCTTGCAACAATTCATATTCAGGAAACAGAGGAAGAAGAGCTGTATGGTGATCTGCCAGATATTTCTGCCAAAGTTTGAAGATGTTTAGAGACTGGAGGAAGCACAATTTATGGGGGAGCTTAGTGCAAGATGCTTGAAGCTGCAGCTGTATATCTTATACAGTGATATCAAGTTCCTTTTTGTGATGCCTCTAAGTACTCTTGGTTGATTTGTGTTTCTGATTAAGTTTGTTATGTTAGAAATTTGCTCTGATAGGAAGTTCTTAGTTTCTGAAAGACAATATTATATTAGTTGTTAGGATATTATATTAGAATTGATAGGATTTATTTCAGTTTGAAAGTTGTAATTTGAATGAGTAAACATTATGTTACTCATTTTGCTGTTTGATGAGCATATATAATGATGTTCATTCTGTTTTGGTGAAATTAACTTATTGTTATTTCATCTTGATTTTGATGGTTCAACTTACAGTTGATCATCTTGTTTTTTGGCTATTTTGCTACACAAGTGTGAAAAGCTAAGTGTACAATACGATGTTGATCTCTATTGTACATACATCACTGACTTATATATTGACAAAATATATACATCAGGTGTGTTGTAGCAGAAAGGTCAAATTGGGGGAGACTGTTAATGTTGTTGGTAGTGAAGTATTCACTATTTACTTTGAAACAACATGAATTTGCCCTTTCTTCTCATTAACCAACAATTTATGATCATATGTTGTCTTAGATATTTTAACATGCAGGATGAAGATCTAGAAAGATCTACAAGGTTCTGGAATACTCAATGTTGCAGTGAATGTTGCATAACATTGGTTGCAACATGAGCGGTTACGGGTTCTAGAAGGATCTACAAGGGCCTACACGATTCAGATTTATCCAGGACGTTTTAGAACAATCTAGATCAGGCGGTTGCATCAAGGAATATCAAGAATAAAGATAAGAACATGGAGACTACATAAAGATCATGTAGCGGTTATAAAGAGAAGTTCTTTTTGGATTGAAGACTTATGCCTATAAATAGAGGCCGAATCTTTCAGTACCAAGTGTGGAGTAAACGAGTACACCTACTCTAGTGTTGATCCTGAGTTTAAAGATGATAGGGCAGTTATTCCAACATTTATGTTATACTTAGAAGTAGAGTTCTTCTCGTATAACTTGCGGTCGAACCTATATCCATAGATAGTAAGATCATAGATATAGAGTGAGATCAACCTTGACGGTGTATTATGATATACACTTAGCCAATTTAGATTTGATAGGTGATATTGAGTCTTGTTTCCGTTGCGAACGATTATACTCTTCACACAACTTTTGTATCACTAATCTTTTTATAGTGAACCTTTCGCCGTAAGGCTAGCACAAACTATTTAAGATAGTTTGTGTTAAAAAGTATTCTCTTTTGCAATTGTGTGTTTAAGTCTTCCGCTGTACACAGTTTATATTCTGATTTTCCAGTTTGTTGTAATATTTATTTTAACATTTGTTACAACATCTGTACTTTTTAACACACGCACACTTTCAATTGGTATCAGAGCAATCTGATATCATACCACTTGGACCTTCAGTCTTCATCTGTAAACTCTTATCTTTTTAGTTAGTGAGAACTCTTCAGCTGTAGATTTTAATTCTTCAATTCTTCAGTTGTGGACTCCTTAACTCTTCAGCTGTAAACTTAGAAAAAATTCTTAAGTTCTTCTCATCTTGGTACCTAAAATGTTAGCATCAACACAATACAATAATAATACATGTTTGACATCATCAAAATCAAAATAAAGAGATTCTTAGGACAAAAATATCCTAACATCATATAATTAATAATATTGCCCAAGACACAAAGTATTAAGTCCCATTGACTCTCTACTTATAGTAAGTCAAAGCAATACTAATTAATTATATACAATCCTTATTAAGTGATAGAAATTAAGAAATAATAAACCACTGGGATCTTACTTTTCTTTCCAAGTCAGCCTAGAAAAATTATCTCGTTGTAGGTCCAATTCAGTACATCAAATGCACTAGTGTAATCTCTTGGTCAAGACAAACCAATCCAAGATTTACACATCAACTTTTACCAATGGATTGTTCAAAATCCATCAAATTTATACTTTACAAGGAACTGACAATGTGATCTTCTATGATCTACTACACACCACACTTGTCTATAATGTAAAGTAATTGAACGATAATGCAATAAATATATAACATTCATAATATTTAAAACAAGCAGTGATAAAAATTTATTCTCATATAATGAAAGTACAAGAACAAGTTAAATATACAAAGTAGCATTAAAAGCATACTTTTCAGTATATCCCTAATAGAAATTACTTAGGATTTTATTAGGGAGATCAATTTTCCTATCCTAGAGACTACCCAAGAAGATAGGATCCCCATTGCAGTTGCTCGCGAAGGTGAGTGGAGCGAGTATGTTGCTCACTATTCTCATGCCTTTCCTCGCCCCACTCGCATGACCATGGTTGCTCAAGTTACTAAGTATGCGGTGAGAAAAATTGAAAGTTTGATTGAGGAAGGAGACCTGGAGCATATTCGTCACAATATTAATTTCCTTATGAAATCTTCCTATATGCTCCCGCGAAAGGCAAAGCGACTGATGGCCCACCCACTGGATGTACCACAATTAATTTGGATATCCTTGAAGCTGGTTTGTCCCTTCTATTACATCCCGTGGTTGGTCGCTTCCTCGAAGACACAAATTTGGCGATCAGCCAAATTGCTCCTAATGGATGGAGTATTCTGCTCGCCTTCATGACTTTATTTGGTATTGAAGGTTAAAAGAATAAGTTGACAGCCGTGGAGGTATACTATGGTATGATTATATATGTTCGCCTAGAGGATGGAGAGGGATAGTACTACTTGAAGTCCTGAGATGGACTGAAGTTAGTTTAAGGTTTCCCAAATAAGGTGGAAAGTTGGCAACACCAATCCTTCTTCATTGGTGGAGACTGGTGGGCATCTAGACTTTTCTGGGGGCGAAGGATGCATTTACTCGCCCGAAGCATATGGGAACCTTAAGCATAGGTCCTATTTTTCTTATTGCAAGATGAGTGAGAATAATATTAATTCTTTTTATTCTTATTTGCAGGTCTGAAGCTGTTGAAGTGGGGACACCCCAACTCGTCGGAGGAATTATTGTTCACCTTGTCACTAATTTCACTTTCCAACAAGAAAGACCGAGACATACACCACCTTGCACAAGACCATTATCGAAAAGTTGCTCGCCTGACCACTTGTACTCATCACCTTGAGGCACGAGCAGCTATTCTAGAGGGTATCCTTTTGTATTATCTCTTTCTTGAAATTTTGATTGTGTTGGTCCCAAGTGGAAAAGGTCTAGAGAGGGGGAGTGAATATACCTTTTAACTTTAAAAACTTTTTCAAATAAAATATGAACTTTACAGCTGAGGGTTTAAACAAGTTTGCAGGTGTAAATTCTTCTATTTAAACACAGTTTGAAAAGACTTTGTAAAACAAAATATTTAACAAATTTTAGAGTTAGATTCTCACACTTTTAGCAGTGTATTGAGAAACATATTATGCAACGAAATAAATGTGTCTGTGTGTTAAAGAAAAACTACTTTAAACAACAGTATGCAGCTGAATGATTATACCAATCTACAGCTGTAATAGACTAAGTTTTTCAACTTTAGATTTTATGCACTTCTTTTCAAATTAACGATGAATGTAACTTAATTAAAATGTGCAGAGTAGAAATATAAGTATGAAAAATAAAGAACAACAGATATATAGTTGTTCAAAGGTGGTGTAATCCTCCTACATCTATTGTTACACCATTAGGTGCCAAATATACTATGCAAGTCAAATCTTTCTTTCATTTAGATGATTCACTCAGAAATGCTTCCCCCTAAGAACTAGACTTCTCACTCAGACTTATCTAAACTTAGAAGAAAACACAAAATCACTTCGATCAAAACTCACTAAGATACACCTAACACCACAAAGAAAGTATCTACATTAAGGAAGATATACAATAAAATATTGTGAGGAACAACAACTTATAAACCTAATAATAATCCTAGCAACCTAGTCCTAAAAATTCTAAGACTGGTTTATGTAGACTTTTGTAGTTGTGTATGATTGTTGTGAAATGTGCTTGAATGCTTGTGTGTTGTTGTTATTTCCACTGAGGTAACTCTCCTATTTATAGGAGTCTTGCTGGGTTCTATGCCGTTGGAGGGCTTTAAAATTTTGAATTTGAGTCACCTCTAGCTTTGACTTCATCCTCATTAAGGTTTCTAGTCTTGTTCTTTAGTCCTTGTTGTAGTAATGTTTGTCTTATAGTATTAGCTGTTAATTTGGCCAACTAATCACATAGGCATTGTATCTACTGGCTATAATTAACCACCCTTAATGTTCTGAAGTCTTTCAGACTTTGTGAGTGAGTGTACAATGAGTACTACACTCAGACAAGTTTGATTAGCTTAACAAGAACGCAAGTCTTCAGTTGTAGCTTTTGATTCTACATATGTCTTGAACTCTTCAGTTGTAGGCTTCGTTTTTTAATTCTTCAGTTGTGGATTTCTTTAACTCTTCAGCTATAACCATCTCTAACTCTTCATTTGTAACCTTATCTAACTCTTCGGTTGTATACTTACAAAAATTCTAAGTTTATCATTTTCTTTAGTACCTGAAAAGTTAGTATCCACAAAATTCAATATATAGAATTATTTGGCATCATCAAAATTATAAAGAGAGATCCTTAGGACAAAAATATCTTAACAATTTTCCCCTATTTTGATGATGGCAAAACCAATACAATCAAATAGTAAATTCATACAGAGAGACAAAAACCCCATAACTGTGGAGTGGAATTGATTTGAATAATCAAAGTTTACAGTTCTGAGCCTATTATATTTTTTTTCTAACAATACTCTAGATTTCCCTTTACTCATTTTGTGCTTAGGATCTACATCCTCTTTAGGTTCATTTGACTCCGGACTTGAAGGAATGATCCCTTGAGCAATGGTTGTCTCATTTCTAAGTTCTTCTTCCTCATAACCCTTTAGCATGACAAATTCCATTTGGGCAATCTCAGCCTCTTTTGCTTCCTTCTTGGCTCTTGATCTTGGTGATAGGGCCTATGGTTGCTTTTTCCTACTTTGGAAAATCTTGAAGTCTCCTCCTTCTTTGATCATGTTCAGCAACTTGGCATTTTCACCATAATAGAGTGAACCTTGCTCCTTTAGAGTCTTAAATAGCCTAAATCTATCAGTTAGGCTCTTATGTTTCTTCAGAACTGAATGATGCCTTCCAATATCATAAAACTCTTTCAATTACTTCTTTGCAGTTGACTTAGCATTTTTTTCTGTAGGAATGTCCTCAACTGTAGATTCAATTGTGGATGTAGGTTCTGTAGGATGAGTTGTAAATGTAGGATTTTGTGCAAAACTCTCTTGAGCTTTACTTAAATGTCTCTAAGTAAATAGAGATTGTTTCTGCAGTTGCCTCTGATGAACTTTATCTTCCCACTTTCCTCTTCTAGGTTGTTGATGGTGAGGAATCTTGATAATTCTCCTTTCTTGACTAGGAGCAGCTCTTCCATCAATAGTCTTTTCAATGGGTTTAGTAAAGAGTGAAATCCTATTCTCAAGAAAACCTTGAGGTTTGTTTCTTGCTTCCTCAAATTGTTGATGTCGACTCCCTTGAATATCTTGAATATTAGATAGGGCAGTCTCAAACATCTCTTTTTTCTCTGAAGACTTCTCAATAGATATAGACATTTCTTTCCCCTTTTTGCCTTCATGCAAATAGGTGAGAATAGTGTCTAACTTTCTTATCAACTTACCTTCCAAGTTAGTAGAGTTTGCAGCTATAGATTCTACATTATTGTTGATGTTGGTGATAGAATCTTTGATGAACATGTTCTCAGTGACAATGGTCTCTATTGTCTTCCTCAATTCTTCAATAGAAGATTCCTTTTGATGTAGTTCTTTCTTCAGGTTTAGATTCATATCAACCAAATTTTCAACAGACTTCTTGAAATTCTCCATCATCACCAACTTTTTCAGCTTTGGTTTTTTCATTCAAAGTTGTAATAAGGTCTTCCAAACCTTTCTTGATCTTGTTGGAAATGATATTGTTTGGTATTTTCCTCATTTTATCCCTAATTGTAACACTCATACCAGACACAGTTGATTCCAAAGTAGTCAGCTTGTTTACCAAATCTTGTGGCAAATATTTGTCTTCAAGAAAATCTTCTTCCTCAGGTTCCGAGTGTAACGACCCGAAACTAAATTAGGGGTTTCATGATTTATTTTTATTGTGTTTACATTAAATGTTTGATTTAAATATATGTGTGTTCAAGTTTCTAATTTTTCAGGCGATAGACGAGCATTCGAGCCGAAAAACCCTACTAGCACCTTTTGAGTTTTTCCGTAAATTGGATCAACTTGTTTAAAATGAAAATTTAAAGAATTCAAAATGATAATTAAGAACATTTATATGAACCATAAAAATTATATAAATTTAACGGTACATTTAAATTAAATTTTGGATCCAAAAGTCGAATAAAAAAATATCAAAAATACACTATCGAAGCCAAAATCGCATCTAGAATCGGGACTACCATAAATGGCAGCCCCAAATTTGATATAAATCTCCTCTCATGAAGTCCCATACTCAAGTGCAATCTCATGATGATATGAGAATTAATGACTAAGCCTAGCCCTACACACTCAACCATCATTATCTTGCATTTAAGACATCCAATGCCAACCCTTCACTCCTCTCTCTCCCCTTCTATAAATATGTTGGGAAATTGTATAGACTTATATTTTGATTAAGATGCCAAAAGGTTCCTCCTAAGTCATTTGTAAGTAAAGTATTCAGTAGAGTTAGAAGATAGTTAGTCAGTTCAAATGTTAAGGAACTGAAGTGTTGTTATTAATTCCTAAAGTGTATCTAAGAAGTGAAGAAAGTCCGCTGAAGATGAAGTGATCTGAAGAAGAAGTCTAAGTCTTGAATGTTTTCTAAGTGCATTCACACTAAGACTAAAACCATTAGGAGAGGACCAATGTCCACTGATGTGAACTAACAAAGCACATTCAATGCTAAACACATTAAAAGTTGTTAGTTAATCTGGTTGGAATAAGGCAAAACGAATTTCAGTGAAGCTTACAATTAATGAAGGAATAAGAAGATTCTCTCAGAAGAGTTCCACCTTAAAGCAAAGACAAGATTCTGTGCAAGTAGACTGAACGGCCAATAAGAAAATGACACGTAGTTGTACTCTACTGACAGCCGACCTGTCACAGACTGACAAATACCAAAAGTCTTTCTCTAGCTTTCTCCAGAAAGTTGGTGAACATCCATGGTCCTTCAACCGTTTCTTGACAAGACTTAAAGCTTCAAAAAGAGCCTTTTGAACCAATCAGATACAAGAGACTTACTTGAGAAGATTTAACTCCAACGGGAAGATTTTCAAGAAGGTCTATAAATACGGAAGGTCGTGCCCATTTCTACATACGGGAAACTTAACAAGATCAAAGCAATCTCTACATACATAACTTACTACGAAGCACTCGAAATTACCTTTGTTTCCCAAGTGTTTCACATTTGTAGAGAGCATACTAAGCCTTCTGTAACCAAGCTTAAAGTTATATCCAAACCTTAGAAAGAGATAATCCATCCTTAAGCCTTGTGCTAAACTGTAAGGATTATCTAAAAACAGTTCAAAACCTTACCCCAGTGTTAGGTTGAGAGTTAGTGTTAAGTGGTGTTAGTAAGCTGATTGTTGATATCAGTCTGAAAGCTGGTTGTTTTGGGAACTAGGACCTGGAATTATCCTAGTGATCAAATATCCTTAGAGAGGATTAATTTGATCAGTGCACCTTGGCACTATAACATAAGGAATTCCAAGTGAAAGGAATTCTCCTGTTTGATCAGGACAGTGGACGTAGGAGATTATTCTCTAAACCACTTTATATCTTGTGTACTTACATTCTGCTATTTCCATAAGTGTGAGTTGCTCAAACAAGCTTTTATCAAGTAAAACGAGTTTTTCATAAGGGCTCACTAATCTGCATCTGAAAGCTAATTAGATAGTAGTTCAACTGAAAGTCTTGAGCTTTCAGTGGAACTGATATCTTAGTAAGCTTTCATAAGTAAATCTCAGCAGACTTCAAAGTCAACTGACGATCTACTGTCTTGAGTAATCTGATAAGTTTTTAAAAGAAAAGTTGAATTTGTAACTTCAGGTGTATTCCCCCCCATACACCTGTTTTAACTCGTTTCGGGACCAACAAGTGGTATTAGAGCAGTGGTTCAAAATACCATTGTTCTAAGTATACCTTGTGCTAAAAGGTATTTTATATTTGGTCAACTGAATTGATCTTTTGATAATCTTGTTTAGATATTATGGCTGACAATGCAGCTAGGGTAGCACCACCAGCGGAGAACAACATGAGAGTCAATCCCTTGAACCATATGTCATATCACAAACTTCCACAATTCTCAGTGGAAAACTATGATTTCTGGAAGATCAGAATGAGAGCACATCTTGCCTGTGTGCATGATGAACAAAAGGTCCATTTATCTTTATGACTCCTAATCCTAGAACCACAGCTGACACTATTGCAGATCCTAGAGAAGAATGGCCCAAAGATGAAGATAACTTCACTGCAGATGAAAGGAGGAGACACAACCTCAACTTCAGAATATTCTCT
This sequence comes from Ballota nigra, assembly GCA_947034835.1. Lineage (NCBI taxonomy): Eukaryota > Viridiplantae > Streptophyta > Magnoliopsida > Lamiales > Lamiaceae > Ballota > Ballota nigra. The sequence goes on along the minus strand of OX344724.1, from coordinate 42,160,176 downwards.
ACACCACCATTCCAGACTCAGTTATGGGAAGAGTGATCCATTGTCAGACTGCAAAGGAGCTCTGGGACACTCTTGCTCTCATTTGTGAAGGAACTGACAAAATCAAAGAGAACAAGCTTTCAGTAGCTGTTCAAAAGTATGAACAGTTCACCATGGAGCCTACTGAGACCATTGATCAACTTGATGGGAGGTTCACTGATATCATGAATGAGATAAACTCTATGGGTAAAGTGTACACCAAGAGAGAGGTTACTTTGAAGATCCTGAGAGGTTTAACCTCAAGATAGGATGTGTACTCAGTAATGATGCAGAATACCAAGGATTTATCCAGCATGTCTATGCAATAGGTATTCTCTGAACTAAAGGCTTATGAATTTGATCTTAACAGGAAAAGGGCTCCTGATGAGACCTCAGCTGAGAAGGGAGTAGCCTTCAAAGCTAAGGAAACTGAGCCCAAGTCCCCAAAGCCACAGAAGAGTACAAAAGCAAGCAAATCTCAAAGAAGAGCTGAGATGCAAGAGGAACTCAGCCTAATGGCTAGAAGGTTTGAAAAGCTTAATAGTCGTTTTGGCAAGTTTAAAAGATTTTACAGGGATAACAGGGAAAGAAGAAGCTATCCACAAAAGGACACCAGAGAAGGAGAGAAAAGCTCCACTGAGATGGAGAAAAAGAAAGAATACAAGAACTATTCAAAAGCTGAAGGATCATCATCAAAGACTGGAGAGTCTACTGAGGAGAAGAATGATGATGCCAATAGATGCTATCAGTGCAAGAAGGTTGGGCACTTTCAGTACGATTGTCCTCAACTGAGCACAAAGGAAAGGAAAGAAAGGCAAGCCAAGAGAGACAGATTATATGGAGAAAGAAAAGCGATGGTGGCTGAGGATGTTGATGAAGATCTAGAGTCATCTGATGGACTGTTCTCTGACAGGAGTGATGATGACATGTGCCTCATGGCAAGAGAAGAACCTGAGGGCTCAGTGGACCTCAACAAAGGAGAAGCTCTTAAAACTTCAGTCTGGTACTTGGACAGTGGATGTTCCAGGCATATGACTGGCAATAAAAGTCTCCTGAGAGAATTTGTTGAGAAAGAAGGTCCACAAGTCACCTTTGGTGACAATTCACAAGGAGCCACCAAAGGTTATGGTACTCTAATTATTGGCTCAGTAAGAGTTAACAATGTATCCTATGTCAGTGGACTTAAGCATAACTTATTTTCCATAAGTCAGTTTTGTGATAAAGGATACAGTGTTGAATTTTCATGCAACTTGTGTTTTGTCAAGAATATATCTTCACAACAGGTACTACTAACTGGGTTAAGGAAGGGAAATGTTTATCTTGCAGATTGGAAGTCTTGTACACCAAATGCATACCTTATTGCAAAGAGCTCAACTGACACAAATTGGTTATGGCATAAGAGACTTAGTCATCTGAACTTCAAGATGATGAACATGATAGCAAGACATGCACTGGTAGAAGGAATGCCTAATGAAGTATACAACAAAGATCATATCTGCAAAGCCTGTCAAGAGGGAAAGCAAGTGAAAGCATCTTTCAGTAGCAAAGTGGCTACCTCCGCTGACAGAGTACTTCAGTTGTTGCATATGGATCTCTTCGGTCCAGTAACAATTGTAAGTATCAATGGGAGAAAATATACACTTGTTGTTGTTGATGATTTCTCCAGGTACACATGGGTGGTATTCCTTGCAAGTAAGAAGGAAACACAAGTCAAGCTACCAGAACTACTGAAGAAAGTTAGCAATGAAAAGAGCCTGAACATTGTAAAGATAAGGTCATATAAGGGTATTGAATTCATTAATTTTATAATATCTGATTTCTTCAAAGAGTTAGGTATTGCCCATGAGACCTTAGCTGCAAGAACTCCTCAACAAAATGGAGTAGCTGAAAGAAGAAATAGGACTCTCAAGGAGGCAACAAGGACAATGTTTGCAGAAGCTCAAGTTCCTAAAAGATTTTGGGCTGAAGCTATTAATTCTGCCTGCCACACTCAGAATAGATCCATGGTAACCAAACATCAAGGAAAAACTCCATATGAGTTATGGAATGGCAGAAAGCCACAGGTATCTTACTTTCACATATTTGGTTGCAAGTGTTTCATTCACAACAGTGGGAAAACTCAATTGAAGACTTTTGATAGCAAAGCTGATGAAGGAATCTTCTTAGGATATTCCCAAATTAGTAGAGCTTTCAGAGTTTACAATTGTAGAACTCTTGTTGTGGAAGAAACACCTCATGTGGTCTTTGATGAATATACTTTTGAGTCCATGAGAAAGGAGACTGAGGAAGTGATAAGCAAAAGACTAACTAGACTGAGTATCAAGTCAAAAGACTATCCTGAGAACAGTGTTAATGCATACATCCCAACCTGGGATAACATTAATGACCAACAGTTCAATCAGGACACTCAGACCAAGACCACTCCTGACAACACAACTGAAAGGTCTCCTGATCAGTCAAATGAACTGATGAACACCATCCCAGTTCAAGAGGTAAGTGATGTCGATGAAGATGTGGTCACAGCTAAGACATCAAATGAGCCCATCATTCAAGGGGGAACCAATGACACTATCATTGAGAATGAGAATACCTTGAATGATGACTCAGGACTTCAACCCTCTGTTTTATTTCCTGAATTTGAATTTATTCCTTTATCTAGTGACTCAATTTCAGAAGAGTTAACCTCTACTGAAGGGCATCAGACTAGGAGAACATGGCTCTCAGATCACCCTGTCGAGCAAATCCTAGGTGATCCTGCCCCGGGAGTCAAAAATAGAAGTTTTCATGGAGAAAGTACTTTATTTTGTTGTTTCTTATCTAACCAGGAACCAAGTTCCATTGAAAAAGCACTTCAAGATTCAAACTGGATCACTACTATGCAAGAAGAACTCAACCAATTCACAAGGATTCAAGTGTGGGAATTGGTGGACAGACCATATCATTGCAATGTGATTGGAACCGAGTGGGTATTCAAGAATAAGAAGGATGAAAATGATGTCATAGTCAGAAACAAGGTCAAGCTAGTAGCAAAGGGCTATTCTCAAGTTGAAGGTTTTGACTATGATGAAACCTTTGCCTCGGTGGCAAGATTGGAAGTCATAAGATTATTTCTTGCATATGCTGCTCACAAGAAATTCAAGGTGTATCAAATGGATATCAAGAGTGTCTTCATGAATGGAGTACTCAATGAGGAAGTGTATGTGGAGCAGCCCCCAGGTTTTGAAGAAAGCCACAAAGTATATAGACTGAGGAAAGCTCTATATGGACTGAAATAGGGTCCAAGAGCTTGGTATGATACTTTGTCTCAGTTCCTTCTGGATCATGGTTTTATCAAAGGAAGAGTGGATAGAACTCTCTCCAGATTACAAAAGGAGAGGACACTCTATTGGTGCAAATCTATGTGGATGATATCATTTTTGGTTCTCCAAACCAAGTCCTCTGTGAAAAGTTCTCTCAACTGATGAAAGGAAAGTTTGAGATGTCAATGATGGGAGAAATGAACTTCTTCCTTGGACTTCAAGTCAAACAGTCCACTGAAGGAATCTTCATCAATCAAGCCAAATATACAAGGGAGCTGATCAACAAATTTGGATGCCAAAACAATAAGGTTGCAAGAGTTCCACTCAACATCAACACAAAGATGGAACCTGATGAAGATGATGAATTAGTAGACCAAACTCACTACGGAGCTATCATTGGGTCTCTACTGTATCTCACTGCAAGAAGACCTGATATCACATTTACTGTTGGAATATGTGCAAGATATCAAGCAAATCCAAAGAAAAGTCATCTGGAAGCTGCTAAAAGAATTCTCAAATATCTTAAGGGTACTGTGAATATAGGATTATGGTATCCCTCAGATGACAACTTGGAACTCACAGGATACTCAGATGCAGACTATGGAGGATGCAGAATTGACAGAAAATCAGCCTCAGGCACTTGTCAATTCTTGGAAAGTAAGTTGATCTCTTGGTTTTCCAAGAAACAAAACTCAGTAGCCACAAGCACTACTGAAGCTGAATATATGACAACTAGAAGTTATTGTGCTCAAATCCTTTGGCTAAGACAACAACTGAGAGATTACAACATCTTTGCTAATGAAGTTCCTATTTTCTGTGACAACAATAGTGTCATTGCTATTTCAGAAAATCCAGTTCTCCACACAAGATGCAAACATGTGGATATAAGGCATCATTTCATTAGAGATCATGTGAAGAAGAAGGATATCAAAATGCTCAAGATCCACACTGACAAACAAAAGGCAGATATTTTTACTAAACCTTTGGCAAAAGCAAGGTTTCAAGAACTGTCAGTAGAGCTTGGACTTCTGGATCCAAGAGAGTAAGGAAGAAGTCCTATCAAAATCTCAGAAGAGATGTTTTCAAATCAGTGGAGGTATGACTTCAGTAGAGTCAATAATCTTAGAAGAACCACTATTCTCAGAAGAACTACAATTCTCAGAGGAGGTTCAATCTCAGTCGAGGTCGATCATATCCTGACTTATGTTATTTCAAAACTGAATGCTTCTTATTTTTAAAATTTTTAAATTCTTTTCCAAAAATGGTAATGAGTACTTACTGCGAAATTAAAACTTTGTACAATGTTTTGAAAAGATTTTGACAAATGGAGCATTTAATGTGCGCTGTACAAGTTAGTTTTACCTTTTCCAGTTTCCTATCTCACGCGCCTTAAAAGTCGGATGATGTGACCTTCCGGATACCAACCCTTTTAATCATCACCTTCCATTTTAGGTGGTTCTTTTCTAACCGTCTAGATTTCTCAATAACTCCCCACAACCCATTCGACTATCCACGATCTCATTCTAAATATCTCAGACGTCGATTAAGTTTCCAATCTCACCATTCATTTCTTATATAAAAGACCCTAAAATCATTCCTTATAACCTTTTCGAACACTCTCTCAAGCCCAAAACTTACTATCTCTCTATCAAACACTCTCTGTGAAATCTCTCAATCTCCCTAAATACTAAAAAATGGCCAGAGGAAATCTCAGATTCCTTACCAACGAAGATAATTTTTGGTATGAACCCATTGTCGTCTTTGACAACCCAGAGATACAAACAAGACCAGAGTTCAGGCACATCAAGGAGGCCATGGACATGGTGAAAGAAGCTGGGCTAGAAAAATTCTTGTCTGTTCACCCTCAAAATTTCTTCGATTGACAAGTCTTGGAATTTTTCTTTAGTGTTGCCAACACTGATTCAAAAATTAGATCCTGCTTATTCTTGAAGAAGAAAAAGAAAGTGGTCAAGGATGGAGCAGAAATTATAGAACTCCAGAAAGTGAGGAAGGAAATAATCTAGAGGGAGATGATCTAAAGGAGCTATTTGGACTTCCGTCTGAAGGCCCAAATCCGGATACCTGTATCGCGGATAAGGAGGAGGATTGGGTCTATACCATTATGTAGAACAAGATGAAATACAATCCTACGATGAATAGAAATGTGCTCTTGCTTGTCTACAACGTTCTCTGTGAGATTGTTGGGAAATGCATCCTTGCAAATCAAGGAAGCTCAGAGCAAGTGAGCAAACCCAAGTTAAGGCTGATGAAGGCTATTGTAGATAGCAAGGAGAAAAGTTTCAACTGGCAACAATTCTTCTTACGGGAGTTGAACAGGGAACACTTAAAGTTCCAGCCAGAAAAGACTCCTCAACTGGCAAGTAAGCTAAACTTTGCCACCAAAATCTCATTTCTCATTGAAAATGTTGACGTTGGAGTGGACAGGAAAGAAGACAGAAAGTGGAGCAACTTGAAGTCTCTCTTCAAGTCTGGTAAAGCCTTGGAAGGAAGGAAGCTGAGTGAGAGCGTGGAAAGCCCAGAGGAGGTAGAGGATGTGGAGGAAACAAACCCCTTTGAAGGGAAGAAAATAAAGCTGAAAAGGAGGCTAGTAAAACTGAGTGACAAGATGGCCATGCACAAAGAAGAGGTGGCAGAAAAGGCCTCAAGGAAGAAGGAGAAGAGGGCTGCTGATACGAAGAAGGAAGTAGCTAGACCCAAGAAAGCAAAAGTTTCAAACTCCACTGATGATTCATCATCAGGTAACCCCGATTCTTCTCCAAACATTGTATCTACTGAATCTGATTCAGATGCCCTGATTCTTCTCCAAACATCGGAGAAGGTGGCGCGCAACTTGGGGTTAGCTTTTAAGGAGAATAATTTCGCTGGTCTATAAAAGTAGATCATTATATTTTAAGATTTGTAAGTGTTACGTACGTTGCACGATTTGTCCTACATTTGCAGATTTAAGAACCATATGTTCTATATCCACATGTCCGTAAAATCATTATCCTAAAAATTCAAAGCCCCTTAATTATGGCCTTAAAATAGGACTTTTAAAATTCATAAAACCAATAAGTAATTCACTCGTACACACATGCAAAATACACTTCAAGCTTTACAAAATTTTCAATGAATTATTATTTTTAATCAAAGGTATAAATTTGTGACATCTTATTGAGTCTTTATATGCTCCAATGAACAAAAAAGTTACAACAAATAGTAATTCAATTCTAAATAATAAGTAACCAAAATAAATTAAATACTATAGATTTATTTCTTTGAAATATTGCATACAAAAGAAAGATTGATTTTTTATTTTTGGAAAAAATCCATAAATGTATTTACTTAAAAAGATCAACATAAATGCAAATTTTCTATTAAAAGCCTAATATCATTTTTCGCCATTGTTAAAAAAAAACATATAATATAATACAACAACAACAACAAAAAATTACCATTACAATAATATTAAACAAAACATAATAAATTTGAACAAAATAATTTGGCTTTTTAGTTTTCTTTCCCACCTAATTCTAAATCCCTCTATGCAATAGACATTCTTGTGCAAACATGATAATCATGTTTCTCACCGTTGGATGAGAGAAGTAAGAGAGTAGGGATGTTTAGTGGTTGTATTAAAATTGGATAAAATTGGTGGATGAATATGTTTAGGTATGTGTGTGTAAATATTTTATATAGGATATATTATAATTATAAATTAGGCATATTTAGTAGTAAAAAAAATGATGTAGGTGAATTTAGTAACATGGTGCGTTTAAATAGTTGCCTATAAAGTTTTTATGACTCTGTATCCAGTCAAAGGTGACTTAAATAAAAAAAAAAAATCAATATTAAGTACTCAACTTGGATTATATATATATATATATATATATATATATATATATATATATATATATATATATATATATATAATTATTGCTCCAACAAAAAATTCCATTATATTTCTTAATTTTTTTTTATCACTTTTACACAATCCCAACTTTTCTATAATTTACACCAAGTTGTTGTGAATATATACGATGATCTGTGTCACCAATAAACTAATATATATAATGACTTGAAAATAACTTTTTTAGTTTTGACATACTTCAATATAATAAAAGCTTATTTTTCTCCCAAAAAAATTTACACCCGACACTATGTACTAAATAAGCAAAAAAAAAGATGAAAAATATTAAAATTATGTTTTAGTAAGAATTATTAATATTACCAAACGACGTGTAAATTTAGCATTATTACATTTAAAAATAAATATCAATGATTAGTGAGACGAAACATGTGACAATCCATGTCACCAATAAACCCAGATCATAATAAACCTAAAACAATTCTTTAGTTTTGATGTATTTCAATACAATAAAATTCAATTTTTTTTCTAAAAAAGTTTTCACGCCCAATTCTCAGTCTCTTTGTGTAATAAATACTTTCGTGAAAATATGCTAATCATATATTTCACCCCTAGATTAGAGAGGTGAGGGGGTGAAAATGTTTAGTAGTTGTATTGAAATTGAATGTGATTATGGGATGAGTATTTTTTTCAGGAATGTGTTGTATTTTATATTGGATAAAATTATAATTATAGAGTTGATATATTTGTTGAAAATTATAAATTAGAGTGGATGAATATAGAAGTGAGTGAATTTAATAAAATAGTAGATATAAATAGATGGTCTCTGTAATAAACTTATCTATAAATAATCTCATAATTCATTTTATTAAAAATAAAAAAAAATTATATTTGGTTTTATTAGACTTGTTTATTTTTGAACAACTACATTATAATAAAATCAATGTTACTTTTAAACTTTCCAGGTATCAACTTTATATTAATAATGGTAACTAACATACAAACAAAATTATGTAACAAATGATTTAAGACAAATATGACAAAAATAATCACCTCAGATCATAATAAATATTATCAAACTCCACCCCCGGTAACCCAACAGTGAATTGTTTTTAAACCTTGATATCAATAAAACAACAAATATTTGATACAATAACAAAATATTATATCGTTGTTATAATTTAGCAATAAAATAAAAGAATCAACAAAGGAACTTAATTAAAAATATCATTATCAAGTATTCAACTTTGGTACAAAAACAATGAAAATCATTCTTTCTCCTACATCAATATCACTATATTTCTTAACAATAATTCTAACATTTTTACGCGTTCTAACATTTTAACAAATTTATGATTCTGTAATAATCTCTATGTATGCTTTACTTATTTGAGGTATTTTTCATACCTCAGTGGTAATGAAACTCTTTTATCGATAAAAAAATATACACCAAACTTTAGTGAGACGAATCAAGCAAGGATACATGTCACTAATAGAATCATAAATCTACGACTCTGACATACTTCAAATAATATAATTTGATTCTTCTCTTAAAAAAAAAGCTAGACAATGGTATTTATTTTAAAAAGTTATATTAAATTACAATTGTATGGAAATTGATAATCAACAACTTGCAAAACTCAAGTGTTGGAAATAAATTGGATCTTCATGTTATTAGCTATAGACTTGGAGTAGTTTTAGTGTGCACTTGAGTGCATGATATGCACTTGGATTTTGAAAAAAAAAATACCCAAACAAAAATCAACAATACACCAAAAGTTAATCAATGATACCCCAAGAAGCAATCAGTAATACCCCAACTGCAAAAAAATACATAGTTCGGTGTGTTTTGAATTTTATTTTTAAATTGAAGTCAAAATTGAGCTTAAAAGTGCATGCTAGAATTTGTGATAGTCTTGAAATAAAATATGCCAATTATGACGATAATACTGCGAAAAAATAAATCGTTCTTTAGAAAGTATTTTTAAATTTATCAAGATGATAATGTTTTATTTTAGCATGAATCCTATTATGGTACTAAAAGATAATAGTATCTTTGTTGCACTAATGTTTGCACAATTAACTTTTTGCTGATTTTAATATAGGAGTTGATTTGTCGTATTTAAATGAATAAAATAGATTTTTGATGAGGGTATACTGTTCATTTTAAGTGAATGAAACAAAAGAAATATATTTTTTGTATGTAATTATTAATTAATTAAGATGTAACTTAGAGAAATTTAATGTGCAAATAAAATTGGGACGATGAGAATAATAATTATAACAAATATTTAAACTAATTTCATTAAATGATTAAATCAACAACTGATATGTATATAATACATGTGACTATCTCCAACAATGCTGGAGAATAGTGAAGAGTAGCAAAAAAGTGCTCTAGCAGTTACTCTACATATACACTAAAATGGTGTTAACACCATTATCTGAATTTGATACTCCACATGTGGTATTCCAAATTTGGGACGCCACATTTTGCCATCCTTTAAAAAAAATGTAATTGGACATTTATATTTGATATTATTAATAATTTTGTTAATATTCTTTTAGTTTTGTGTAGTGTAGGTAATTCAATATTTTTATTAAATATCAAATTTTAATTTTAATTTTTTTTTATCTTAACAAAAATAAATTACATTATAGTTAATTCAAAATAATTTTGCTCAATTTAAAAAATCGTAAAAATATAGATTATTATTGCATAAATAAGTAGCAATTCATTAATAAAGAATATTAATTGAATATTCTGTTTTAATGTTTAAAATATTGCAAACTGCTGAAAATTTATTGTTGACACTATAATAGAGTAGTGCAAAATTAACGGTAGAGTAGTGCAATTGCTGGAGATGCCAATAATACCATGAGACGCGAGATACACATTCCAAATCTTTTAATAGCACCATCGGCAAGAGTTTCGTACACATAGAAATAACTCAACTTCAAGCACCATTTTTTCAGTACATCTTATTTATGTCTATAAATACTAATAAAACAACACAAAATATAATATAATGTAATATAATAAGGTTAAGTAAAAAAAATTATGTTGCTATATATAAATTTTACAAAAATAGAATTTGCAATTAAAAACCCGCTAGTGTTTCTAATGGTAGAATATTTAAATTTGATCTTTATATATAGATGTTGACACAATATACAAATTTAGAAAGTATATTAATATATATAACAATATGACATTTACTACTATAACTTATAAGTTTCTAATTAATTTAAAGTTAATTATATATATATTATTATTATTAAATTATTGAGTTTAATAATAATCATTGTATTTATTCAGTATTCAGCAGCTATATGTTATGCCATTATATTAAGTAAATACTATATTGTTGATACCAACAAAGTCATACAATAATTATTATACATGAATATCTTATTTCTCTTACCCAACTTTTTTTGAATTTAAGAAAAATTGTTCTCTTAAAAAAAATCCCCTCTAAAAAAATAGTTTCCCACTCTTTATTCAATAGCTGTAACGTGTCATTGAATGATTCCTTGTAAAATCTCTAGCTCATTTTTAGGAGTTTTTTGGTGTGAAAATATTTACAACTAATTTAATATTATAAATCTTGACTTACTAATTTTAAGTATTAATCAGTAAATTATATAATTAAACATTTAATTTATATAACATTGAATACGACAAATAAATTTTGAAAAATAACCAATCAACTTTTGTATTTATACATATATTGTCCATCTCAAACAGATTAGGTATATAGTGAAATTGGTTTATACATGAATCATGAAAGTGTATTAGTTGTTTTTATTGAAAATAATTTTTTTTTTCACTATACAATATTTTTTAGTGAAACAACTAATACCCTTCATTAAAAACAATTAAAACTTTTTAGTGAAAACAACCTATACCCTTCAATAATTTAGACATTAATAAAGGAATTGTGCTAATCCTGCTTATGTTTTATATTTTGCCTTTAATATTTATCAATCTTATCGAATTATCATGATCAAAATTTAAGGAGAAACAAATTAAATTGAAATACAAAGCTTAATTCGGGTTAATATCATTTTAATAATACATTGATTTAAAAAAGATAGAAACATGGTATATAATTAATTGAGATTATGAAAAGAAAATCAGAATTCAATAGTCAATTAATGTGATCCATATAAGGAATAGTCAATTGGGAAAAATCTTGCAAAATCCTACTAAAAATTACATCCGTTAAAAAAAAAAAACAATCCTTGATAATTGGTCAAAATATTTAAAAAGGATAAGACCAATTTTTATGAAATAAGATATATTCATAAAATATAATATAGTTGGGAAAAATCTTGCAAAATTTTAACAAAACTTAGATCCGCATAGGTTATTCAAAATGGAATATACGACCATATCATCAAACAAATCATAAAAGAATGGAAAAAAAAATATTATTGCTAAAATATTAAAATTTGCATACATCATATATCATAAGAACATTGGAATCTGCATACATTACAATAACTTAATTACTGAAATTTGAACACACCATGATATAACTAAAGTAATTAACCTGGACAAATGTGTCAAAAACCAACACTACACATGAATCGGGTAATTACAATTCAAACCAAGAAAAAATTTCCTCAAATAACCAATCTCGTAACAAATACACTACTCCAAAAAGGTGGATGCAAAAACCTAAAGTGATACATAATTTTAAGAAGATAATAAAAAAATTGGAACTACACACCTACAGTTACATATCATCTTTAAGGGTATGAGACTATAGATAAATATCAACTTGGCAATGCATCACCAATGAAGTCGAAGAAGCGCAGTTCGACCATCGCCACTGACCTTCACAAGCATTCCAACGAGCTTCGATAAAAATAACTCTACTGTAATAAAAAAAAAACAAAAAGGTGAGCAATGATGTAGATGAATAAAAAACATACATATATATATAGGTGAACTAAATGTAACGGCTCCACATATCAAGCAACAATCCAAAAGAAAGAAGGAATAACAACCGTTGTACACTAATGAATATAAATGACTCAATTAAAATAATGCCATATATAATAGAGAAACTAATCGAACGGCCACGATAAGAAGCATAAAAAACGATCAACGGCCAAGACAAAATGGCGCCAAAAGTATATATGGAAAACATATTGCTATTATATATTTAAGATTTAAGATTTAATTTAAATGTTAAAATGTACCAAAATATGATTAACTCATAAGAACTTAACTAGAAAAATACTGGTTTAAAAATAACTTGTTTTTAATATAAAATAGCTTGAAACCATCATCCATCGCCTCTCCACGCTTCCGCTGCGAACTCTGAAAATGTTAAAATGAATGGGGTGAGTATGCAAGCACACTCAGTGAAGCCAAGTTATTCAAAACTTAATGCTTAAAATAATTAATCAACTAAACATAGTGTAGCAAATAACATTCACATAGCAAATAATATTCACATTTGTCACCAATACTTTGTCAACTTTGCCACATGTACTTTGCCAACTTTGCCACATATACTTTGCCATAAATGCACTTTGTCATGTATACTTTGCCAACTTTGCCACATATACTTTGTCACAAATGCACTTTGCCACGTATACTTTGCCACAAATGCACTTTGCCACGTATACTTTGCCACAAATGCACTTTGCCACGTATACTTTGCCACCTATACTTTTTCACTAAGATACTTTGCCACCTATATTTTCCCACTAAGATACTTTGCCACCTATACTTTCCCACTAATATAACATTGCCACATATAACATGAAAAATATTCACATAGCATGCAACTCAAATAATTATTTAAAATATTAAATAAAGAATAACAAATGCAAATAAACTCTACCAACCACTGTAGAGTATAAGCAATTGAAGCCCACCTGAAAATGTATATCGTGGATGAAATGAATGCAAAGTCTTTATATCCTACTCCTCGCGGTTCCGTCACTATATAGATAGTTAAATCTTCTTATAAAATAATTGGAATTAATCCTGAACTTAAAACTATTAGAACAAGTCCCAAACTCCCGTATTGGTTTTTCATAATATGACTTCAAAATAAATATTTCTAAAAATGTGTGTAATTAATATATAAACATGGTCTATGAATATAGCCACCTATACAACATCTCAAGCTCACAACCGTAATAGAAAAATAATTTTAAATGAAGAATAATAATTAGAAGCCTGATTAACATATTCTCAAGCAATTATAATTAAAAGGTCAATTCTGGCTGTAAAGACAAATAAGAGCGACTGGAGTTGGATTGTCGAATTAAATATTATAAAATTATTTTCCTTAGGATTTTATAGAGTAGAAAATATAGTTCACAAAACCACTTAAATTATTTAAGACATTTTGAGTCATTCGTTTTCAAAACAAGCAATAGCTGACCTATTTTTCCAAAAACAATTAAAAATATCTAGCTTGCACATGAAAATAATTTGGCTCGCATAAAAAGTGTTATAGGTAATAAAATTAAAACCACACATGAGAATTTATATCAATTTGGCCAAAATAAATAAAAACATCAGTAAAGACCTTTGAAAATATATATACAAATATCATCAAAACATTCTTTTATTTTTAAATTAATGATAAAAGAATGACTTACAATAGAAATCTTGCTCAAATCAGAAGTCGGCCGAGAAAAAAAGTATATCATACTGTTGATCAAAAAGAAAGGAAAATGGTATAGAGTATGTATAGAGTGAAATTGTTTTATATATGAATCACTGAAGGGTGTTAGTTGTTTTCACTGAAGAGTATTAGTTGTTTTTACTGAAGAGTGTTACTAATTTACACTGAAGAGTCTTAGTTCATTTTCACTGAACAACTAAGACTCTTTAGTGTAAATCAGTAATACTTTTCAGTAAATACAACTAATACTCTTCAATGAAAACAACTAATACCCTTCAGTGATTCATGTATAAACTAGTTTCACTCTGTTGGTCCCGAAACGAGTAAACAGGTGTATGGGGGGGGGGGGGGGGATACACCTGTGGTTACAAATTAAAACTTCTTTAAAACTTATCAGGTTACTTAAGACAGTAGCTCGTCAGTGGACTTGAGGTCTGCTGAGAGTTACTTTGTGAAAGCTTACTGAGATAATACCTCCACTGAAAGCACAAGACATTCAGTTGAACTACTATCTAATTAGCTTTCAGATGCGGATTAGTGAGCCCTTAGAAAACTCATTTTACTTTGATAAACTTTGAGATGAACACACACTTAGGAAATAGCAGAATGTAAGAACACAAGGTATAAAGTGGTTCAGAGATGAATCTCCTACGTCCACTGTCCTGATCAAACAGGAAAATTCCTTTCACTTGGAATTCCTTGTGTTATAGTGCCAAGGTGCACTGATCAACTAATCCTCTCTTAGGATGATTGATCACTAGGAAATTCCAGGTCCTAGTTCCCAAAACAAACCAGCTTTCAGACTGATACAACAATCAGCTTACTAACACCACTTAACACTAGCTCACAACCTAAACACTGAGTAGGGTTTTGAGTAGGGTTTTGGTTCCAACTATTTTGAGATAATCCTTACAAGTTTAGCTCAAGGCTTTAGGATTGGATTATCTCTTTCTAAGATTTGGATATTGCTTTTAAGCTTGGTTACAGAAGGTTTGTTAGGCTCTCTACAAATGTGAAACACTTGGGAAACAATGATAATTTCGAGTGCTTCTTAGTTGTTATGAATGTAGAGATAGCTTTGATCTTGTGAGTTTCCCGTGCTTGGAAATGTGCACGTCCTTCTGTATTTATAGGCTTCCTTGAAAATCTTCCCGTTGGATTTGAATCTTCTCAAGTAAGTCTTATTGTATCTGATTGGCTCAAACGGCTCTATTTGAAGCTTTAAGTCTTGTCAAGAAACGGCTGAAAGACCATGCCTGTTCACCAACTTTCTGAAGATTGCTAGAGAAAGACTTTTGGTACTTGTCAGGCTGGGGCAGGTCGGCTGTCAGTGTTGGGAAAATAGGGGTGCCCGGAATCTATTCGGGATGAAATTTAAATACAAATTTAAATATAATTATTACTAGAATGAATTAATCCTAATTAATTCAAATAATAATTCCAACAACTAATTATCATCATGCATGTTAAATTAATTTCACATATTTAACTAGGCGGAATTAAACAAGTAAATATGCGATTAACGTACCTCTCGTAGTATTGGCCTTTGGATATACGGGACACTTGTAATCTCGCTCTATCAACCCAAAGCCTTCTCAAGTATTTCCCTTTTCACCTCACTTGATCGCCGGTGGGAGACGCTTTCAAGTAATTTAATAAACTAAGGAAAAAGAAAAATATCTATGCTTCTTGATTTTTCCAACACATGGAATTATGTACTTGGAGATGAAATAATCATCTCCTATTTATAATGGTAGTGACCGATTTTTTTAGGAATATTTGGGCCTTGAGAAAATCTTTTCTTAGACTCTAAGAAATCTTGAATATATCCCATATATTCTTTTCTCCATAATAAAATATTCCACAAAAATCTCACTCTCCTATTTTTCATGAAGTTTTCGAAAATTATAGAAGAAATCCAAAGATTTGGATCTTCTTGAATATATGAGATATTCTTGTATTTCAAAAATACATATCTTCCATAATATCTTTCCAAGAAAATCAACAAAATCTTTTCTCTCCTAAATAGGCCATATTTTCGAAATTATCAATAAAAATCAGCATGATATAATCTTTTTATTTTAATCACCTTATCATTATTGGGCTACTTAATGGGCTACTTGAGGGGCCTTAAGGAGAATTAAGATTGGACCTCCTAATGGACTTCTGAATTTCAATATTGAGCCCCAATATAATTCAGCCCATTAATATTAATTATTACCACTAATAAATTAATATTGCACTATCCATCTTAATCCATATTACGATAATATGGGCTCCCGGTTATTATTTCCCGCGTTTAAGATTATCAAGTCCATTAATTAATTAAGCTTCAGAATAGCTCTAAATTAATTAATATATTTCACCTTGGAGTAAAGACAACTCAACATTATTATTCGTACCGAAGAAACTAATTCTTCATTTGCAAGATTTGGTACAATAAAACTTCTGAGCCCACCAAGGGGACTAATCACACGAGCCGTACTCGCACGCGTTTCTCCGTATTAAATCTTAGCAACCGTCGTATGATTAATATTACTGCCCAAGAGACAAAGTTCGAAGTCACAATGATTCTCACCCAACATGAATCAAAGCAGTAACCATTAAGCACACACGGTCCTATTTAAGTGACGGAGATTAAGAAATCAACAACCACTGAGGTCTAATTCTTCACCTTTCAGAACAGAAGAATTTATCCTCGCTGTAGGACCTCTTCAACACATACTAAATGTGCTAGTGCAATCTCTTAGTCAAGACAGACCACTCTGAGCCTTACACATCGACCTTTCATGGCGGATTGTTCAATTCCACCTGGGTCATGAATTGTACGTTTAGTTACAAGTAAACTGTTAATGTTGTCTTCCGTGATCGGGTATCACCACATTTTAATACATTGTAACATGTACTATATATTGAACAGATTGCAATAGAAATTCAACATTCAATCATAACTAAAGCACATGTGATAAAAGAATTATTCTCATAAAACAGAGTGTTTGATACACGAGTTATACAAAGTAAAAGCATACTTTCACGTATAACTCCAACAATCTCCCACTTATACTTAAAGTCTGCTTTTAGTATACATCACGCATGTCTTAGTTTAGTAGCTCTACGTGACATCTCATGTCAACCTACACTAACCTAATAATTCCTCCCACTTATACTTAAAACAGATTAGCAATAGTCTTGACTCCCATTCCATCCACATTTCTCTCGAATGTACTCTGAGGCAGACCCTTTGTGAATGGATGTACGAGGTTGTCCTCCGACATTTATCTTTGCCACATCTTTATCTCCTCTCGTAACGATTTCTCGTATAAGACGGTGTTTTCTTTCAATGTGTTTGCTGGCCTTGTGGGCTCTCGGTTCCCTTGAATTTGCAACTGCTCCGGCATTGTCACAAAAGACAGTTATCTTGTCGGGCAAATTCGGAACAACGTCCAAGTCCACTAAGAAGTACTTGAGCCAAACCGCTTCTTTCGCTACTTCACAAGCAACTACTTATTCGGCTTCCATGGTCGAATCTGCGATGCATTTCTGCAAATCGCTTCTCCATGTCATGGCTCCTTCTCCCATGCAAAACACACTACCCGAGGTAGTTATTTTGGAATCTATGTCTGATTGGAAATTTAAGTCCGTGTATCCCATGGGAATTAGATTGTCTGATCGTTAAATCAGCATTCCATACCAAGTTCTTTTCAGAAACTAAAGAACGCATTTAATTGCAATCTAATGTGCTTTCCCGGGGTTACTTTAATATCTTGCCATCATGCCCATGGCAAAGCAGATATCCGGTCTCGTACACAACGTTGCATACATAAGACTTCCTACGTCCGAAACGTACGGAACGTCTTTCATGTCATCTATCTCCACTTGCGTCTTAGGGCATATTTCTTTGGATAGATGGATTCCGTGCCTACAAGGTACAAAACCTTTCTTGGAATCTTGCACGCTGATATTCTTCAAAACAGTGGCTTTGTATGAAACTTGCGATAAGCCCAACATCTTCCTCTTGCGATCTCGATTGAACTTGATCCCAAGGATGTGACCGGTTTTTCCCTAAGTCCTTCATATCAAACTGATTTGACAGCCATACCCTTACGTCTGACAAACCTTTACATTGTTTCCAATGAGCAGAATATCGTCTACGTATAATACTAAGAATACCACCGCAGTTCCGTCACATCTTTTGTACACACAACTTTCGAACTTGTTTTGATCACAAACCCATAAGACTTAATTAATTGATCAAAACACTGGTTCCAAGTACGCGATGCTTGCTTAAGTCCATAAATGGATCTCTTAAGCTTGCATACGAGGTGCTCTTGGCCTTTTTCAACGAAACCTTTGGGCTGTTGCATATAGATCCCATCAAGACTTCCGTTAAGGAAAGCAGTCTTGACATCCATTTGCCAGATCTCGTAATCTAAGTGTGCAGCGATCGACAAGAGAATACGGATGGACTTAAGCATAGCTACAGGCCACAGGCCACAAGCCTTGCTTTGAAGGTCTCTACCCTTCTGTCCGGTCCTCTTTTCCTCTTGTACACCCACTTGCATCAATGGGCTCTACCCCATTAGGTGGATCAACCAACTCCCACACTTGATTATAATCCATCGAACCCACCTCGGTTTCCATTGCGGTTTGCCACACTTCCACGTCTTTATCTTGGATTGCCTCGTCGTACGTTCATGGGTCTGATTCATCGCTGGGAATCAAATCCGAAGATTCTCCAATTCCCATGAAAATCTCGGGTTGCCTTGCAATCCTCCCATTACGACGGGGTTCCGGTTGTGAAGGTATGACGTGTGGTATATCATCTTGTATACTTGGTATAGGAGTTTGTCCTCTTAACTCGTCTAAGGTAATCTCACTTCTGGGCTTTCTTTTATTCATATAGTCTTCCTCCAAGAATTTAAAGTGCGAACTAATCACGGTCTTTTAATCCTTGAGACTATAGAACATACACTCTTTCGTTCCCATGGGATATCCTATAAACAACCTTAATTCCGAACATGGATCCAATTTACCGGCTTCCTTGTCTAGCACGTATGCCGGACAACCCCAAATCTGTAATTGTCTTAGACTGGGCTTGCGCCCCGGTCCACAATTCCATTGGGGTTTTAGGAACCGATTTGGATGGCACCAAGTTTAGAATGTAAGTCATTGTTTCCAAGGCGTTACCCCAAAACGACTTGGGTAAATCCGAATAACTCATCATGGATCTGACTATTTCTAAAAGAGTCTGGCTCCTTCGTTCCACCACACCGTTCTATTGAGGGGTTCCCGATGTGGTCAACAGGGATACAATCCCTTCTTCCGATAGGTAGTTCAAGAATTCATTGCTAAGGTATTCGCCTCCACGAACAAATCGTAGAGACTTGATACTTCTTTCCCTATGCATCATAAGGTAGATGTATCCGTATCTTGAGTAATCATCAAATTACTCATACCTCTTCTTGCTATGATCGTCATTGAACCACACATATCGGTATGAACGAGTTCTAACACTTCCGTAGTTCTATTCCCCTTGGCTCCAAATGCCCTCTTGGTCATTTTACCCTCTAAACATGATTCACAAGTTGGAAACGGTTCGACTTGGAATGATTCCAAGGATCCGTCTTTCACCAATCTCTCTATCCACTTTAGATTAATATGACCTAGTCTAAGATGCCATAGAAGTGTTTCGTTCATCTCCGAAGAACGCTTTCTTTTATTACCCGAAATAATCGATGTGTTATTAGATTTAATTTTGTGAGTGGTGTGCCCAAATAATGGTATAAAGATCATCCATTAAAGTTCCGGAATGGATAAACTCATCGTTTCAAGCAATAATAACATCCTTATTAAAAGAAACTGAGTATCTATTCAAACAGTTTAGAAACTGAAGGTTGAGTTCTTTCTAAACTAGGAACATGAGGAACATCTCTCAAGACCATAACTCTATCTTCACAAGATAGGCGCACTTCTCCCACTGCTTCAGCTGCCACTCTCGTAGCATTGCCCGATGTGATGGGGATCTCACTTCCGTTAAGTCGTTGGGTTAGCTTAAACCCATGAAATAAATGTGATCAGTAGCTCTCGTATCCACTATCCACGAATAGACAGCATACGCCACTTCACAAGTTTCGACGACTAAGGTGTGTGAATTACCTAACTTTCCTAGCCTCTTAGGCTTGGAACAGGCAGACCTCCATTGTCCTCTCTCACCGCAACTAAAACACTTCCCCTTTGATGCTTGCCTTTGCATTTGCCTTTCGCAACAATTGGATTTGCTTGGATCCGGCCTTTGGTTCTCTTCCTCTTTTTCCCTCCCTTGGGACCAAAAGAGGTAGACGAACCATTAGCCACCATAACACTAGACTGGTGCTCCATTATCACCTCCACCGAAACTAAAGCTTGCAAGAGCTCGGGCAAACGACTTGTCCGTTCATTCATCTGACAGTTCAGATGAAACTACTCAAAGCTTCTCGGTAGGGAATGGTATATGAAATCAATCAAAATCCGCACCAAGTACTTCCAACTTGTTAAGGTATGCCATTATCTCGAGAACGTGCTCCCTCACGGGCGTTCCTTCCACCATTTCCAACTTGACCGAGTCATGTTTGGTGAACTGATTAGTCATGGGATTCTGATGTGAAAACATCTCTTCAAGGTGTTCCATGATTTCAACAGCGGATACAATGTCTTCATGAACGCGCCTCAAATCCTCAGACAGAAATGTCAAGATGATGCACTTCATTCATTGTCACGCTTCCGATCATAAACTGCCTCTTCCCATTGCTTGACTTATCATTAGGCTTGCCGGGTATATTAACATAAATAACCCAATTGTGTTTTCGTGCAGTAAGGACAAATTTAAAAAAACATTTCCAATCGATATAATTCTCTCCAAAAAGTTTATTAACTTTAAGTATATTAAACAGTGGATTAAAAGGTTGCGACATGATGAAATGAGAATAAAACATACATTCATATCAATATCTAGAAAAATACGAAATTATCACATAATTCGATCACATCAATTATATTGAAACCTTAAAACAATATAATCATGCATTAGCCAACATCTCGAAACAATTTAAATACGCCACGAGGGGTGGTCTATACATTTAAACACATTCAAGCGGATTACAAACTTAAGAGTTACAAATCCTTAATTCATAATTAATAGTTGGCTCCCACTTTGACAACATAGAAACTGACAGGGACTCCGAGGGGAGTAAGTTAATATCAATTCCCTATGCTTAAGTAATAACCATAATTAAATACAGGATTATTATTTCGCTTTGAGCAAGCCACTCGTGGTGAGGGTCAATACCGCCACTAGTAATAATCCACAATCATCCTTTCGGAATTTATTCATGTGAAATCCGTTCTTTTGGCCGATCTGAGGGGGAAATGTATTCCAAAAGAACTTCACAAATAAATAAATTATGGAGGTCAAAATAATCCAATTTTAATATCCAGAATAAAATTGCGATTATAAAAACATACTTAGTAATTTTCGAAAGTAAGGTTTTTCTTGGACAATTAAATTCATGCAAACACATATTAACAAATAATAATAAGTGCACGAAATAAAACATCCATCAAAACAAAATTAAACACATTGGAGCACTCAAATCCAATTGTCACGGTTTAATTTCTTCACGTCTTGATGCGAAAAATCGTCCTTGTTGCTTTCCGACGTTCGTCTCGACGTGCTCCCACTCGAACAGCAACACTTCTTCAAAAACAACATCGTTTGGGGTTCGGGACGACGTTTAAAATCACACGAAAAAAAACACGAGCCGAAAAAATTCCACGGCCTGAGATACAGCGCGCGTCGGCCCACGAAGTGGGCCCGCGCGCTTCCCGGTCCGAGAAGCGCTGAAATGCTGCCCGAGGCGCGCCGAAGCGCAGCCCCGAGGCGCACTCGAGGCGCTGCACGGAGGCGCGCCGAGGCGCACCCGAGGCGCTGCAGCCCGCGCCCGAGGCGCGCGCACGCGTGCGCGCGGCGCCGTGCACCCGTTGCGCACGGCGTGCGCCGTGCACCCCCGTGCGCTGTTTTTTTCGCCGTTCGTCCTCGTTTTCTTCACCCCTTGCATGATTTTACGTCCATACACGCGCCACGCTTGTATGCATCGTCCGGGTACGCCGTTTTTAATTCTTCGTTCTTCGTCACGATCCGGTTACAATTTATTTTTCCAAAAAAATAAATACTAGATCTAGACTAGTCTATTACAATGATCGAATCAAAATAAAAACAACTAATCTACTCGTGGATTTTCTCACGAGAAAAACGAATTCGAACGAATCGAATTAAAAAAACAATTAATTTACACGCATGAAATTAACAACATTAAAACCATGACAATTGGATACCTGCAAAAAAGATCTAACAATTCTACTATCCAATTTCAATTTAAAGTTTAATAATTTAAATTCTAATTTAAAATTCAGAGCCCGAAACCGTGGCTCTGATACCAGTTGTTGGGAAAATAGGGGTGCCCGGAATCTATTCGGGATGAAATTTAAATACGAATTTAAATACAATTATTACTAGCATGAATTAATCCTAATTAATTCAAATAATAATTCCAACAACTAATTATCATCATGCATGTTAAATTAATTTCACATATTTAACTAGGCGGAATTAAACAAGTAAATATGCGATTAACGTACCTCTCGTAGTATTGGCCTTTGGATATACGGGACACTTGTAATCTCGCTCTATAAACCCAAAGCCTTCTCAAGTATTTCCCTTTTCACCTCACTTGATCGCCGGTGGGAGACGCTTTCAAGCAATTTAATAAACTAAGGAAAAAGAAAAATATCTATGCTTCTTGATTTTTCCAACACATGGAATTATGTACTTGGAGATGAAATAATCATCTCCTATTTATAATGGTAGTGACCGATTTTTTTAAGAATATTTGAGCCTTGAGAAAATCTTTTCTTAGACTCTAAGAAATCTTGAATATATCCCATATATTCTTTTCTCCATAATAAAATATTCCACAAAAATCTCACTCTCCTATTATTCATGAAGTTTTCGAAAATTATAGAAGAAATCCAAAGATTTGGATCTTCTTGAATATATGAGATATTCTTGTATTTCAAAAATACATATCTTCCATAATATCTTTCCAAGAAAATCAACAAAATCTTTTCTCTCCTAAATAGGCCATATTTTCGAAATTATCAATAAAAATCAGCATGATATAATCTTTTTATTTTAATCACCTTATCATTATTGGGCTACTTAATGGGCTACTTGAGGGGCCTTATGGAGAATTAAGATTGGACCTCCTAATGGACTTCTGAATTTCAATATTGAGCCCCAATATAATTCAGCCCATTAATATTAATTATTACCACTAATAAATTAATATTGCACTATCCATCTTAATCCATATTACGATAATATGGGCTCCCGGTTATTATTTCCCGCGTTTAAGATTATCAAGTCCATTAATTAATTAAGCTTCTGAATAGCTCTAAATTAATTAATATATTTCACCTTGGAGTAAAGACAACTCAACATTATTATTCGTACCGAAGAAACTAATTCTTCACTTGCAAGATTTGGTACAATAAAACTTCTGAGCCCACCAAGGGGACTAATCACACGAGCCGTACTCGCACGCGTTTCTCCGTATTAAATCTTAACAACCGTCGTATGATTAATATTACTTCCCAAGACACAAAGTTCGAAGTCACAATGATTCTCACCCAACATGAATCAAAGCAGTAACCATTAAGCACACACGGTCCTATTTAAGTGACGGAGATTAAGAAATCAACAACCACTGAGGTCTAATTCTTCACCTTTCAGAACAGAAGAATTTATCCTCGCTGTAGGACCTCTTCAACACATACTAAATGTGCTAGTGCAATCTCTTAGTCAAGACAGACCAATCTGAGCCTTACACATCGACCTTTCATGGCGGATTGTTCAATTCCACCTGGGTCGTGAATTGTACGTTTAGTTACAAGTAAACTGTTAATGTTGTCTTCCGTGATCGGGTATCACCACATTAACTACATTGTAACATGTACTATATATTGAACAGTTTGCAATAGAAATTCAACATTCAATCATAACTAAAGCACATGTGATAAAAGAATTATTCTCATAAAACGAGTGTTTGATACACGAGTTATACAAAGTAAAAGCATACTTTCACGTATAACTCCAACAGTCAGTAAAGTACACTGACGTGTCATCTTCTCATTGGACCTTAAGTCTGCGTGCCCAGATTCTTGTCTTGCTTTAAGGTGGAACTCTTCTGAGAGAACCTTCGTATTCCTTCATTTATTGTAAGCTTCACTGAAATTCATTTTGCCTTGTTCCAACCAGATTAACTAACAGCTTTTAATGTGTTTTAGCATTGTTAGTTACCATCAGTGGACTTTGGTCCTCTCATGACAGTTTTAGTCTTAGTGAGAATGTACTTAGAAAACATTCAAGACTTAGACTTATTTCTCAGATCACTTAGTCTTCAGCGGACTTCACTTCAGCGGACTTCATCTTCAGCATACTTCATACTAAAATACACTCTAGTTTTTACTAACTGCACTCCAGTTCTTAACACTTTGAACTGTTTAACTAAACATTAACTCTACTGAATAATTTACTTACAAAATAACTTAGGAGGAACATGTTGGCATCTAATCAAAACATAAGTCTTATACATTTTCCCAACAATTTCCCCCTTTTTGATTATGCCGGAACCTATCTTAATACATATCTTCTTTCAGATGAGGTTCTTCAGATGACATTCAAAGTGCACAGATTTTGTAAGTAAAAACATTCAAGTGCATAAGCCTAAATGATAATGAGATATTATCTTGGGCAAAACATCAGTAGAGTTCATTTCATAGAAAAATGATGAAGTACATATTACATGAAGTCAACTCTAAAAAGTTTCAAACTAAAACACACCTGGGACTTATAAACAAATGCCCAGCAAAAGATACAACTTTCTCAGATGGACTCGAAAATAGGTTCAAGTCCATATTGCTTGAAAACTCTAATCTTCAGCTCATTCTTCCTCTCCATTATCTCCTTCGTATGTCCTCTGAGTCCAAGATGCTCGCATAAGGATGTCCACTTTTCAGTGATCCTTTCTCTATCAACAGCACCTGTTGTATCTTGAGGAGGCCAGTAGGTGATTGGCTCAGGGGCCTTCAGAGCATGATCAGGGAAGGCATCATTCCAAGCATCTCTGATCTCGGGATAGAGTTTGGGATAGGCATCAAACAACCATGAGTTGAAGACTTCTTGAGCATTGTCCCTTCCTAACTCTCCACTGACATAAAAGGAATACACAAAGTCCCTTTTAGCAGTCTCCCAAGCATCATTGAGCTTCTTAGGAACCCAGGCATCATGGTGAGGGAATCTGTTCTGAGATGGTGTGATCTTGTCTTTCTTCAGCTTGGCAGCCCACTTTAGATAACCACTCCTGAATTTCTTAGAAGTAGTTTTGTCAAAAGTGGCTAGTCTCTCCTTTCTTTTTCTCTCTGCAAGCTCTGCAATGGTTTCCATCTTACCAACCACCTTATCTCTCCTCTCCTGCTGCTGGGCTGTTAGCTTCCTTGCTCTTTCATTCATACCTCCAACCTCTTTATTAGCTCAGCGAGCTCTGTTACTTTTGTGGGTGCAGACTTGGGAGGTTCAGAAGATAAGGGTTCGGGGTTGAGAATAGGAAGTACCTGAACTTCATCAGTAGAGGTTGTGGACTTAGCTGCCAACCTCCCTGAGGTTCTTGTCTTTTTGGCAACCTGTGCTGAGAGGGCTTCAGATGCCTTCCTCTTTGTAGTTTCCCCCTTCTTCGCAGCTCTCTCTTCCTTCTCCTTTAAATGCTCCTCCTTGAACTTTGAAAGGTCAGCTGAGGAGGTCTCCTTGCCTTTCTTGGATCCTGCTAACTGCTGAGCTTCAGCTGCAACTCTCTTCAAGGTGCTCTTCACCTGTTGGCCTTTTTTGAAGTCAGGGGCTTCAAGGATAATGTTCATTTTATTCTTGGGATCAGCCTTCATGTCCTTCGCACTTATCCTCTTTTCCCCCTTTCCGGCATTAATCATACATTCAGCTACTGTGATGTTGAGCTTCAGTTGATCATGTGCCAATGCCTTCAACTCAGTTGAGCAGTGATCTACCTCATCTTCAAGTCTTTCCAAGGTAGCTCCAGCTGTCTGCCCAAATTGAACAAACTGCGCAAGCTTTTCATTTATCAGTACATCAGTCTTCTCTTGAGTTGGGAAGTCTTCAGCTGCCTTTTTCAGTACCTCTCCTAGTTTGGCTCCTAGCTTAGCATGCTTGGCCTCGAATTCAGACATCTTCGAGTTCCATAATCCTTCAACCTTTCCAAGAAGGTCAGTTGAGAAGGCCTCCACTGATGACTTCAGGTTGATGGATACGTTCTCTACTGAGTCTTTGAGAAATTTGGTTCTGGCCTCTTCTTCAGTCTCCTCCAGCTTCTTCAGGGCTTCAATGACTAACACACTTTGTCCCTCAACTACATCAATCACCATCTGCTGAGATTCTTCAACTTTAAGTGTGAGATTCTGAAGTGATGTAGTTGTGGACTCCATGAGTTCATCAATGTGGTCTGAGAGAATGACCATCTCATCCACCTCCTCTTGTACAATCTCCTGGACCTCCCTGAGCTGAGTTTTAAGAGTTGGAAGGCTTTCTTCTTTGATAGAGTGAACAACATCACTCAGTGGAGTTAGGTTGACCTCAGCTGAGGGAACTTCAATGGTTTGAGTACCTGCATTGCAAGAAGTGTTAGTTTTAACTCCCTCAACCTCACAACCTAGATCTCCTGAAGCCTCTATCTCCATGGGGACTCCCTCCTCCTCACTCTTCTTACTTTCTTCCTCACTTTTCTTTTCAACTGCTATTTTTTCAGCCAATTCACCCTTTACAGGGATG
The DNA here is from genome assembly GCA_947034835.1 of Ballota nigra. Lineage (NCBI taxonomy): Eukaryota > Viridiplantae > Streptophyta > Magnoliopsida > Lamiales > Lamiaceae > Ballota > Ballota nigra. Next base: position 42,133,407 of record OX344724.1, on the reverse strand, counting down.
ATTGCTCTAATCTCTCCACTCCTCACAGCAGTGATTTCCACCTCCTTTTCTTTTTCACTCTCTTTTTCAACTTCTTCAGTACCAGACACCTCAGTTGACTCTAAAGCCACCACTGAGGGCTGTTGTGGGAGAGCTTCAGTAGACACCTCTACTGAGCCCTTCTTTGGCAAGTTTTGAGCCTCAGTATCCCTTGCCATGGATACATCCTTGGCTGCTTCACCTCCACCTTGCTTAGGTGAAGCACCTCCTACAATTTCAGACTCCACTGCCTTCTCCTCTGCACTTCTCTCCTTCTCCACCTCCTTCTCAGCTGTGGGTTCAGCTGGCTTTCCTCCATCAACAGCCTGTTCTACCTCTTTCTTAGCCTCTGCAATTTTCTCCAAGACCAGGCTTTCAAAAAATTTCTCATCACAGAGAAGTCTGGTCTTGTGCATCCCAGCGAATTGCAGCACCTCAGCTTCCTCCTTCTTCCACTCCTCTGCATTGCTGCCTCGTACAGCAAGAAGTATTTCACCAAGCCTTCTATCCTTGAGTTGGACAATGAGTCTAAGTCTCAAGAACAAGGCTTTGAGTGTGGGGAATTGATCAAGATCAGGGTATTTAGACTCTAAAGAGTAAGCTACCTCATCCTTGAGAGTATCAAGGAAGGAGTACTCTTCTTCATCGTCTGAAGGAAGGGAAGGGGTAGGGGATCTGCTTTCGGTTGGCTCTTCTGGGATAGACTCCAGTTGAGTTGAGTGAAATTCAGGAGGGTTTTGTTCAGATGAGGTTTGAGGTTGAGTTTCAGGTGAGGTTGGGTTTTGGTCAGTGGGGGTTGATGATGTGGGTTCAGATGGGGTTGAGGGAATGGGTTCAGTAAGGTTTGGTGGGGTGGTTTCAGTAGGGGTGGAGATGGGTTCAGTGGAGGTTGTTTGGGATCCACTTACTGGCTTTTGAGAGCCATCAGTGGGGGTTTTGGGTAGTGAGGAGATGCGTTTGGTTTTGGCAGCAGGGGTGCGAGGTTTAGTGGTTTTAGGTTTGACGGGGGTGGGTGCAGGAACATCTGAGTCAGACTCAGTTGAGATTAAGTTAGGGGAGGAGTCAGGGTTACCTGATGAAGATTCATCAGTAGAGTCTGTGACTCTGACTTTCTTTGAGGCACTCTCCTGCTCTGCCTCAGAGGACCTCCTGCTTTCCTTCTTAGAGGCTTTCACTGCCTCGGCCTCCTTGTGCTGGGCCATCTTGTCACTTAATTTGACCAGCCTCCTCTTGAGCTTGGTCTTCTTCCCTTCAGTAGGGTTGGCCTCATCTTCCTCAACTGCCTCTGGGCTTTCCTCAGCAGGCTTGAGCATTCTTGTTTTCAGCGTTTTTCCAGACTTGAATAAGGTCTTCAAGTTACTCCACTTCCTCTCCTTTAACCAGTCTACTCCCACATCAACATTCTCAATTAAGTAAGAAATTTTAGTGGCAAAATTCAGCTTACTTGCCAACTGGGGAATTTTGTCAGCTTGGAATTTTGAGTGTTCCCTGTTCAAGGTTCTAAAAAAGAACTGCTGCCAATTGTATGGCTTCTCCTTGCTCTCAATAATTGCCTTCATTATCCTGAGCTTCGGCTTGCTCACTTGTTCAGTACTTCCTTGGTTTCCCAAGATACATTTACCAACAATCTCGCAGAGGACATTGTATGCTGGTAATAGTAGGCTTCTGTTCATCGTGGGACTGTATTTCACCTTCTTCTCCATGATGGTGTAGACCCATTCCTCCTCTTTATCCAAGATACAAGTATCTGGATTTGGGCCTTCAGATGGGAGTTCAAATAACTCCTTCAGATCATCTCCGCTTATCCTAATCTCCTTTCTTATCTTCTGGTGCTCAACAACCTCCATATCGTCTCTCATCACCTTCTTCTTTCTTTGTACAAATAGACACGATTTGATTCTCGAGTCTGAGTTGGAGATGTTGTAGAAAAATTCAAGAACTTGCCTATCATAACAGTACTCTGGATGTACTGATAGAAATTTTTCTAAGCCAGCGGCTTTGACCATTTCCAAAGCTTCCTTAATGTGAGAGAACTCTGGTTTTGATTCAATTTCTGGGTTGTTGAAAAGGATTATTGGTTCATACCAGAAATTTTCTTTGTTGTTCAGAAACCCTAGGTTAATTTTGGTCATGGTTGTAAGTGGGATTTGAGAAAAATTTGCAGGAAAAAGGTTGAAGAGATAGTAAGTGTTTGCTTGGAAGTGTATTCGAAAAGGTTTACAAGCAGACGTTTGGGGTTTTTATATGAGTGAAGAACGGTGAGATTGAATAAAGAAATCAACGTCTGAGATTGATCGTGTTTGAGATCGTGGGTAGTTGCAAGGTTTAGTGGGGAGTTTTTAAGAAATCTTGACGGTTAGAAAAGAACCGCCTAAATGAATGGTATGGATTGAGAGGGTTGGTAGTCGGAAGGTCATATCATCCGGCTTTTAGGGCGCGTGAGATAGGTAATTGAAAAAACATGTCTGACTTGTACTACGTGCATTAAATGCTTGCCATACCAAAATCTCTTCGGAACAGTGGAAAAAGATTTAATTTTCCAGAAAGCACTCTTTAGATATATAAAACTAAGAGGCTTAAACTTTGAAAAACACTAAGTATAAACTTTGACCTCCACTGAGGTTTGACCTCGTCTGATATTCAAACCTCTTCTGAGATGAGGAGCTTCTTCTGAGAAAGATCCTCTTCTGAATATGAACCTCCACTGAGTTGAAGGTAACTCTACTGAGATTAAATCCTTTCTTTACTCTCCTGGATCTAGGAGTCCAAGCTCCACTGACAACTCTTGGAACCTTGCTTCAGCCAAAGGTTTTGTGAAGATATCTGCCTTCTGCTTGTCAGTGTGGACTTTGAGCATTTTGATGTCCTTCTTCTCCACATGATCTCTGATGAAATGATGCCTTATATCCACATGTTTGCATCTTGTGTGGAGAACTGGATTTTCTGAAATAGCAATTGCACTATTGTTGTCACAGAAAATAGGGACATCATTGGCAAAGATGTTGTAATCTCTCAGTTGTTGTCTTAGCCAAAGAATTTGGGCACAACAACTTCCAGCTGCCATATACTCAGCTTCAGTAGTGCTTGTGGCTACTGAGTTTTGTTTCTTGGAGAACAAAGAGATCAGCTTACTTCCCAAGAATTGACAAGTGCCTGAGGTTGATTTCCTGTCAATTCTACATCCTCCATAATCAGCATCTGAGTATCCTGTGAGTTCCAGATTGTCATCTAAGGGATACCATAATCCCATATTCACAGTACCCTTAAGATATTTGAGAATCCTCTTAGCAGCTTCCAGATGACTTTTCTTGGGGTTGGCTTGATATCTTGCACAAATCCCAACTGCAAAAGTGATATCAGGCCTGCTTGCTGTGAGATACAGTAGAGATCCAATGATGGCTCTGTAGTGAGTCTGGTCTACTGATTCTCCATCCTCATCTGGTTCCATCTTGGTGTTGGTGTTGAGTGGAACTCTTGCAATCTTGCTGGTCTGGCATCCAAACTTGTTGATCAGCTCTGTTGTGTATTTGGCTTGATTGATGAAGATTCATTCAGGGGACTGCTTAACTTGAAGTCCTAGGAAGAAATTCATTTCTCCCATCATAGACATCTCAAATTTTCCCTTCATCAGTTGAGAAAACTTCTCACAGAGGACCTGGTTAGGACAACCAAAGATGATATCATCCACATAAATTTGAACCAGTAATGTGTCCTCTCCTTTTGTGATTCTGAAAAGTGTTCTATCAACTCTTCCTTTGATAAAACCATGATCTAAAAGGAATTGTGACAAAGTATCATACCAAGCTCTTGGAGCCTGTTTCAGTCCATATAGAGCTTTCCTCAGTCTATATACTTTGTGACTTTCTTCAAAACCTGGGGGTTGCTCCACATACACTTCTTCATTGAGTACTCCATTCAAGAAGGTACTTTTAACATCCATCTGGTACACCTTGAATTTCTTGTGAGCAGCATATGCAAGAAATAACCTTATTGCCTCCAATCTGGCTACTGGAGCAAATGTTTCATCATAGTCAAATCCTTCAACTTGTGAATAGCCCTTTGCAACTAACCTGGCCTTGTTTCTGACTATGATATCATTCTCATCCTTCTTGTTCTTGAATACCCACTTGGTTCCTATCACATTGCAGTGATATGGTCTGTCCTCCAACTCCCATACTTGATTCCTTGTGAACTGGTTGAGCTCTTCTTGCATCGCAATAATCCACTTGGAATCTTGAAGTGCTTCTGCTATGGAACTTGGTTCCTGGTTTGATAAGAAACAACAAAACAAAGCACTTTCTCCATGAAAACTTCTAGTTTTGACTCCTGAGGAAGGATCACCTAGGATTTGCTCAACAGGGTGATCTGAGAGCCAAGTCCTCCTAGGCTGATGCCCTTCAGTAGAGTTTAACTCTTCTGAAGTTGAGTCACTAGATATTGGAATGAAATTGAATTCAGGAAATAAGACAGAGGGTTGAAGTCCTGAGTCATCATTCAAGGTATTTTCATTCTCAATGGTAATTTCATTGGTTCCCCCTTGAATGATGGGTTCAGTGAATGTCTCAGCTGTGACCACATCTTCATTGACATTGGTTACCTCTTGAACTGGGATAGTGTTCATCAGTTCAGTTACATCTTCAGGAGAGCTCTCAGGTGAGCATTGATGAGTGGTCTGATTTAGAGTGTCCTCTTTGAATTGTTGATCATTGAGGTTGTCCCAGGTTGGGATGAATGTATCAACACAATTCTCAGGATATCCTTTTGATTTGATACTCAGTCTGGTTAGCCTTTTGCTTATCACATCCTCATTCTCCTTACTTCTGGACTCAAACGTAGATTCATCAAATACCACATGAGGTGTTTCTTCCACAACAAGAGTTCTACAGTTGTAAACTCTGAAAGCTCTACTGATTTGGGAATATCCTAAAAAAATTCCTTCATCAGCTTTGCTATCAAAAGCTTTCAGTTGAGTTTTCCCATTGTTGTGAATGAAACACTTGCAACCAAAAATATGAAAGTAAGATACCTGTGGCTTTCTGCCATTCCATAACTCATATGGAGTTTTTCCTTGATGTTTGGTTACCATGGATCTGTTTTGAGTGTGGCAGGCAGTATTAATAGCTTCAGCCCAGAATCTTTTAGGAACCCGAGCTTCAGCTAACATTGTCCTTGCTGCCTCCTTGAGAGTCCTATTTCTTCTTTCAGCTACTCCATTTTGTTGTGGAGTTCTTGCAGCTGATGTCTCATGAGAAATACCTAATTCTTTGCAATAATCAGATATAATAGAATTTATGAATTCAGTGCCCTTATCTGATCTTATCTTTACAATGTTCAGGCTCTTTTCATTGCTAACATTCTTCAGGAGCTCTGGCAGTCTCAGTTGAGTCTCCTTTTTGCTTGCAAGGAATATCACCCATGTGTACCTGGAGAAGTCATCTACAACAACAAGTGTATATTTTCTCCCATTGATACTTACAGGGGTTACTGGACCAAAAAGATCCATATGTAACAGTTGAAGTACTCTGTCAGTAGAGGTTGCTACTTTGCTTTTGAAAGATGCCTTTACTTGCTTTCCCTCCTGACAGGCTTTACAGATATGTTCTTTGTTGTATACTTCATTTGGCATTCCTTCTACCAGTCCATGTCTTGCTATCCTGTTCATCATCTTGAAGTTCAGATGACTTAGCCTTTTGTGCCATAACCAATTAGTGTCAGTTGAGCTCTTGGCTATAAGACATGCATTTGGTGTGCAAGACTTCCAATCTGCAAGATAGACATTTCCCTTTCTTGACCCAGTTAGTAATACCTGTTGTGAAGATACATTCTTAACAAAACACAGGTTACATGAAAATTCAACACTATATCCTTTATCACAAAATTGACTTATGGACAGAAGATTATGCTTAAGTCCACTGACAAAGGATACATTGCTTACCCTTACTGAGCCAATAATTAAAGTACCATAACCTTTAGTGGCTCCTTGTGAGTTGTCACCAAATGTGACTTGTGGACCTTCTTTCTCAACAAATTCTGTCAGGAGATCTTTGTTGCCAGTCATGTGCCTAGAATATCCACTGTCCAAGTACCAGACTGATGATTTAAGAGCTTCTCCTTTGTTGAGGTCCACTGAGCCCTGCAGTCACAGATCAAGCTTTAGGTACCCATTTGGTGTTGGGTCCTACAAGGTTAGCTGTACCTTTCGGAATCCAAATTTACCTCACAGTTCTAATCACTTTAGATTGGCTAATTTGTCTTCCCTAAACATCTACATAGATTGTTATCTCCCTAGGTGCCTTGGGAGTAAACTTTCTATGGGTGTCAGCCTTTGAAGGAACAGGAACCTTCTTCATATTCTTTCTTTTTGGCTTGGGTGCACCCGGTCTTGGTTTTTGTTGATAAAGGTATGAAGGACCTTTTCCTTTAGGCACAAAAGGAGTAGGTCTTCCATATGAGTCATTCCTTGAGGACTGCTCATGCCTGGGTGTTCTCAGCTGAGGTTGCTTCATCTGTGAAGACCTCGGCTGATAGTACCTCTGCTGAGATCTAGTTTGATAAGTCACCTGAGCCTTTCCATTTGGTTTTGGCTTAGATTGACTTTTCTTTTGAATGATCTCAGCTGGTCTTTTTCCTTTATCCACAGTCTGTGGTTGAAATGTCACAGACTTGACAAAAACTCTCTTTGTGCCACTTGAAGAAGCAACACTCAGAGGACCTTCTGAAGGTTTTGGAATAAAGCCTATCCCACACTTGTTATTAGGATTGGATTGAAAATTTTGGATCTCCTCTATGGCAAGAGAGGGTTTGTTTAGAGCATCAATCCTTTTTAACAAGGTCTCTTCAGATTTTTGTAAGACATCAATTTTCAGGAGAGAATCCTTTATTTGGCTTACCAATTTTAAGTTCTCTTCAGTTAACTTTGTCTTAGATTCATTGAGATCTTTTATCAGTTGATCTCTACCATTTCCTTGACTTTTGAGGGTTTCCACCTCTTTTGTCAGTTCAATGGTAGATTTGGCTGAGTTCAGATCTGCTTGATTCCCAGACTCTATTAACTTGGAGTTTTCACTCAAGAGTTGTTTGTTCTCATCTTGAAGACATAGACTTGCTTCTTGCAACCTTGAGAAATCAATCATCAATTGTTCCAAAGCGGACTGAAGATTGAGTTCCTCAGTTGACTCTGAGCTTAGCTCAGGTGTGTGTTCTAGAGAAATGGATGGTTTAGATTGTACCTCTGGTTCTTCTCTTGCCATGAGGCACATGTCATCTTCACTGCTATCAGAGAACAGTTCATCAGGTGACTCCAGATTTTCATCAACATCCCCAGCCATCATGGCTTTCCTTTCTCCATATCTTTTGTCTCTTTTGGCTTGCCTTTCCTTTCTTTCTTTAGTGCTCAGTTGAGGACAGTCATATTGAAAGTGCCCAATTTTCTTGCACTGAAACCACCTGTTGGCATCATCATTCTTTTCTTCAGTGGACTCTCTGGTCTTTGATGATGATCCTTCAGCCTTGGTGTAATTCTTGTATTCCTTCTTCTTTTCCAGCTCAGATGAGCTTTTCTCTCCTTCTTTGGTAGTCTTTTGTGGATAACTTCTACCTTCCCTGTTATCCCTGTAAAATCTCTTATATTTGCCAAAGCGGCTGTTAAGTTGTTCAAACCTCCTGGCCATCAGGCTGAGTTCCTCCTGCATCTCAGCCTTGCTTTGTGACTTGCTTGCCTTTGTACTCTTCTGAGTCTTTGGGGATTTTGGCTCAGACTCCTTGGCTTTGAAGGCTACTCCCTTCTCAGCTGAGGTCTCATCAGGAGCCATTTTCCTGTTCAGATCAAACTCATAAGCCTTGAGTTCAGAGAATACCTGTTGCATAGACATGCTGGATAGATCCTTGGTATTCTGCATCATCACAGAGTACACATCCCATCTTGAGGTTAGACCTTTCAGGATCTTTAAGGCAACCTCCCTCTTGGTATAGACTTTACCCAGAGAATTTATCTCATTCATGATGTCTGTGAACCTCCCATCAAGCTGGTCTATGGTCTCAGTGGACTCCATGGTGAACTGCTCATACTTTTGAACAGCTACTGAAAGCTTGTTCTCCTTTATCTTGTCAGTTCCTTCACACATGAGAGCTAGAGTGTCCCATAGTTCCTTTGCAGTCTTGCAGTGGATCACTCTTCCTATTACAGAATCTGGAATAGTGGTGTAAATAATGTTCATGGCTATGAAGTTGAGGTTGTTTCTCCTCCTCTCATCTGCAGTGAAGTTATCTTCATCTTTGGGTCATTCTTCTCTAGGATCTGCAATAGTTTCAGCTGTAGTTCTAGGGTTAGGTGTCATAAAAACAAATGGACCTTTAGTAATAACCCTTAACATTTCATCATGCACACAGGCAAGATGAGCTCACATTCTGATCTTCCAGAAGTCATAGTTTTCCACTGAGAATTGTGGGAGCTTGTGATGAGACATATGGTTCAAGGGATTAACTCCCATGTTGTTCTCTGCTGGTGGTGCTACCCTAGCTGCATTGTCAGCCATAGTATAAAAACAAGTTTATCAAAAGATCAATTCAGGTGACCTTGAAAAAATACCTTTAAGCACAAGGTAACTTAGAATAATGGTCTTTTGAACCACTGCTCTGATACCAATTGTTGGTCCCGAAACGAGTAAACAGGTGTATGGGGGGGGGGGGGAATACACCTGTGGTTACAAATTAAAACTTCTTTAAAACTTATCAGGTTACTTAAGACAGTAGCTCGTCAGTGGACTTGAGGTCTGCTGAGAGTTACTTTGTGAAAGCTTACTGAGATAATACCTCCACTGAAAGCACAAGACTTTCAGTTGAACTACTATCTAATTAGCTTTCAGATGCGGATTAGTGAGCCCTTAGAAAACTCATTTTACTTTGATAAACTTTGAGATGAACACACACTTAGGAAATAGCAAAATGTAAGAACACAAGGTATAAAGTGGTTCAGAGATGAATCTCCTACGTCCACTGTCCTGATCAAACAGGAGAATTCCTTTCACTTGGAATTCCTTGTGTTATAGTGCCAAGGTGCATTGATCAACTAATCCTCTCTTAGGATGATTGATCACTAGGAAATTCCAGGTCCTAGTTACCAAAACAAACCAGCTTTCAGACTGATACAACAATCAGCTTACTAACACCACTTAACACTAGCTCACAACCTAAACACTGAGTAGGGTTTTGAGTAGGGTTTTGGTTCCAACTATTTTGAGATAATCCTTACAAGTTTAGCTCAAGGCTTTAGGATTGGATTATCTCTTTCTAAGATTTGGATATTTCTTTTAAGCTTGGTTACAGAAGGTTTGTTAGGCTCTCTACAAATGTGAAACACTTGGGAAACAATGATAATTTCGAGTGCTTCTTAGTTGTTATGAATGTAGAGATAACTTTGATCTTGTGAGTTTCCCGTGCTTGGAAATGTGCACGTCCTTCTGTATTTATAGGCTTCCTTGAAAATCTTCCCGTTGGATTTGAATCTTCTCAAGTAAGTCTTCTTGTATCTGATTGGCTCAAACGGCTCTATTTGAAGCTTTAAGTCTTGTCAAGAAACGGCTGAAAGAACATACCTGTTCACCAACTTTCTGTAGATTGCTAGAGAAAGACTTTTGGTACTTGTCAGGCTGGGGCAGGTCGGTTGTTAGTAAAGTACACTGACGTGTCATCTTCTCATTGGACCTTAAGTCTGCGTGCCCAGATTCTTGTCTTGCTTTAAGGTGGAACTCTTCTGAGAGAACCTTCTTATTCCTTCATTTATTGTAAGCTTCACTGAAATTCATTTTGCCTTGTTCCAACCAGATTAACTAACAGCTTTTAATGTGTTTTAGCATTGTTAGTTACCATCAGTGGACTTTGGTCCTCTCCTAACAGTTTTAGTCTTAGTGAGAATGTACTTAGAAAACATTCAAGACTTAGACTTATTTCTCAGATCACTTAGTCTTCAGCGGACTTCATCTTCAGCAGACTTCATACTAAAATACACTCTAGTTTTTACTAACTGCACTCCAGTTCTCAACACTTTGAACTGTTTAACTAAACATTAACTCTACTGAATAATTTACTTACAAAATAACTTAGGAGGAACATGTTGGCATCTAATCAAAACATAAGTCTTATACATTTTCCCAAAACACTCCATACTTTGTCTTTATTTAAAGACTTAGAAATATTTGTTGAGAAAATTTTGGGATTAGATCAAAAACTTAGTAATCGTGATCCTTAGAGGGGTGTATTCAATTGGGATTCTATCAAATTTTTTTGGACTTTAAAAAGTCTGTGGATTTAGAAAATCTATAGACTCCATGCAGAGTTTGACTGACTTTTTTTATTGATTTATTTGGATTTTCATAGACTTTACAGGATTGTGGAATATATTTTTTTTATTGATTTACATAGACTCCGGCGCTGGAACCATTGGTGCCAATATATATGAGCCACACTTCTATATAAAAAAAATTATCCAAATTATTTTTTTAAAAAAATACATTAGTTAAAAAAATACATTATTATTTCATCTTCATTTCCATCACTGTTATACCTCGCCCTCATTAGAAGTCTCAGGTTGTTAGAAGAGATTTTGGAGAGCAAAATTATTTATATTTTTTGAAGAGTAGACTTGACAACGGGGCGGGTAATCCCCAAAGCAAACAGGGACGGGAAATTTTTTTGCCCCGTAGGAGGGGACCGGGATAGTATTCTCAGCCCGGGGGATCCCCGTCTCTTTCCCGGTGGGGAGCCGCATTATTTTTTATATAATTAATATATTTTTATATAATTTTAATGTTAAAGTAAATTACAAATAAATATTTCATAGTTTCCTACTCAATTAACTATTTATTAAAAATTACATTTTTTTATTTAATGTTATGTTATTAGTTCCAAATTATATTATTTTCACTTTAGTATATATGTTAATTAAAAATATTAGAATTAGAGGTTCTTCAAATTGTTTAAATTAATTTTTTTTAACACCAACTTAAAGTAATTGTTGTGTATATTTAAAGTTTTTAATTTATATATTTTTTTATATTTTAAAAATAAGATAAAAAAATTAGCAGGCGGGGAACGGGGAATCGCAGCGAGACGGGGATGGGGGGAAAAATTTTCTCATTTATTTTGCAGGGATGGAGATGGGGAATGACCCCCCGTCCCCGCCCCGTTAACATCCCAATGGAAAAGAATCAAAGAAAGTCCATAAACTGTTGAATATCTAAAGATTTTTTAAGACTTTTCAAAATCCGTAGAAATCTCTGGTTATTAGAAGAAATTTTGAAGAGTGAAATCTATTCATATTTTGGAAGGGAAATCTAAGAAAATCCGTGGAGTATTAAAATCCATAGATTGTTGAATACCTGAAGATTTTTTAAGACTTTTTAAAATCCGTATTGAATACCTCAGGATTTTTAAAGACTTTTGAAAATCTAGATTGAATACCCCCAAACTTTAAAAGTCTAAAAAAATTCTACAAACTCTATAACCAATACACCCCTCTTAATTATCGCAAAAACTCTATCAACCTAATTGAGAAATTTAAGAATAAAGAATATATATATATATATATGAAAATATTTTTTTCTTTTTTTATGATAATACTATGACGTATTAATCGGCTAAATAAATGGATTTATAATCCTAGTGCACGTATGCTAACCTATAATTACACACATTCATATTTAAACATTTGGAAAATAAAATAATTATCTTTTTTTCTCATTTATTCATTCTACAAAATATATATATAAATTCACGAGAGGAAATCTTCGCATACATACATATTTAAAATCTTTTTGGAAGAAAATTATACATATATATATATAATCTCTCATTTTATAATAATAATAACAATAATTTATTAGTAATAATAATGACAATTATTAATAATAATATTTTATAATAAATATATTAATAATAAGTTGCGGAGATTCAATTTTAGGGGTATTACACCAATACTACCGTGATCCCATACTCTTGTGGGGTAACTACTAGTATAGCTTGTATTTTTGCGTTCAAGTCAATGGCGTCATTGCCGGGGACAACGATGTATGTCCATTGAGTAGGACTTGGAGATAGTTTAGTAGTTAGTAGTGAGTGATTTTATTTGTTGTTTTCTTTAATTGTAGTCTGGTGCGTTTGATCTTTCTTGTTGAGTACTCAGGTATATGAAAACACACTCAAAGGGAGAAACGAGCGAAGATCGAACAAAATTAGATCCTGAGACTATAGCCAGAAGGAATCGAGCCTTCCAGAAAAGAATGAATACCGCAGGAGGTGATGACATGAATTTGGATTTAGGCGAAGATTTGGGTCTTGAGACAGAAGAGCTTAATCAGAATGTGAAGAGGGTTGAGGGAACTGAGGGAGTCAATAGTCCAAAGCTAGCACCCGAAGGGGAAGGAACCAACCAAAATCCAAACCCACATAACCAGAGCAATCCCGCTGAAAACTAGAATCAAGTCATCCACCAAAACCCACAAAACCCTTCAACAACCCTGTCTACCAAACTAACCAACCTTATCCTTGCCAATATTCACCATATCCGTACCCACCATACTACCCTCTACACCCTACTTATAACCAACCTCTTATTTCGAAAGTACCACTACCACCAGTTTATCCTCAGCACGTTCCTCAGAATGCTGATCCTGGTATGACAATCAGAGGAAGGTTTGCGGCACAGCCTCAACGGTATAATGATGGTGTAGCATTGCCACCAGTAGAGGCAAACAACTTTTCTATCTCCCCAGGGATCCTGAAGATGCTAGTCAAGAACCAATTTAAGGGGGAGGTCGGAAAGGATAATCCTCATACTCACTTGAGGAATTTTCTGATGATTGTCTCAACTTTCAACCATAATGGCATGTCTGAAGATGTCAAGAGGCTCAGGTTGTTCCAGTTCTCTTTAATTGGAATCGCGAAGGAGTGGTATGATAACACGCTCCCAAGGGGAGGTGTAACCACATGGGCTGAGCTCGAGCGTCTGTTCCTCGAGCGATTCTACCCTCTGTCTAGAACGATCAAAGCAAGGCTTGAGATCTCATCTTTCAAGCAGAAGCCAGGAGAGGAATTACGTCAGGCTTGGGAGAGATACTCTAATATGCTCATTGAGTACCCGCAACATGGGTACAACGAAGGTGATATAATGGCTTATTTCTACTGTGGTGCCAGCAAGGCAGGTCAAGACCACCTTGATGCATATGCTAGTGGAGCATTCTTGAATTGTGGTGCAGCTCGGTGTAGAGAGATTGTTGATAACATTGTCAAGAATGCGGGGCAATGGAATGAGCCACAAGAGTTTCAGCGAGCTTATAAGATGGATGGGAGCGAGGGTACTAGAAAGCTGTTGATGGCAATGATGGAGAAGATCAGCAACCTAGAGGTTGGGCAGAATCTGAGTGGAGGGAATGCTGTAGTGAGTGAGAAAGTGGATCAGCTAGCAAGCCAGCATGAGGAAGCCAACTATATGGGAGGACCTAATTATAATCAGAATGGCTATCAAGGTGGAAATTATTAGGGGCGACCAACTTATGGTCAACCATTTGTACCACCGGGTCCACAGCCTCCTCAAAATCAATGGAGGAATACTCAGGGGTATCAAGGAGGCCAGCAGCCTCCTCAGAATCAATGGAGGACAAATGAAAATTTTTCGTATAGTAATTCGAGAGCGGGGATAACTGTACCTCCAAATGTCGACCCTGGCTCAAAACTTCCCGGAGGAGAAGGAGGTGCTACCATTGATGAGATGTTACGTGCCATTCTTCACAAGGTAGAAGAAGGTAGTAAGAGGCTATCCTCTATGGAGTATGATGTGAAGGAGATAAGTAAGAAGAATGATCAGCGTGATCAAGATTTCCAGAAGAGGGATATGGAGCTGAATAGAATTCAGCAAGAGAACAATAGGCGGTTCACTTTGATGGAGTATCAGATTAGCCAGATCGCGAAATTATTGAGTAGAGAGCCCAGGAAATATCCTTCTATGCCGGAGGTGAATCTAAAAGAGCAATGTAAGGCGATTCAGCTAAGAAGTGGAACCAAGTATGACGGTCCTCAAATGCTTGCTGATCTTGAGGAGATACATAAGGAGATTGAGATGGTGGGACAAGAACATAAGAAAGATGGAGGTGAGACAATTGAGGTAGAAGTTGAGAAGGAGGGTGATATAGATGAGTCCCAGAAGGGCAAAGACAAAGAGGAAGAGATTGAGGAGATTGAGAGAGTTCCAAAGTGGAAGAAGGCAAGAGAAGCAAGGAAGAATGTGAAAGAGACCGAGCGAGACGAATGGGGGGTACCCAAATCTGTGATACCGGTCCCATATCCGCAGCGGTTCATGAAGAAGAAATTAGATGAAAAATTTGCTAAGTTTCTTGATGTATTTAAACAGTTGCATATTAACATACCTTTTTATGATTCTTTGGAACAGATGCATAATTATGCCAAGTTCCTGAAGGACTTGATAGCTAAGAGTAGGAGAGTTGATGAGCCCAAGTTGGTGCAGCTGAACCTTGAGGTGAGTGCATTAGTGCATAAAGCACTTCCCCCGAAGTTGAAAGATCCCGGGAGTTTCACGATCTTATGTGATATCGGGAATGAAGTCAAGAAGGGAGCATTGTGCGACCTTGGAGCGAGCATTAATCTGATGCCACTGTCGTTATTTAAGAAGTTGGAGGGTGGAGAACTTCAGCCAACAATAATGATGCTTCAACTCGCCGACCAGTCTATTACTCGACCTCAAGGTGTGGTTGAAGACGTCCTTGTTAAAGTTGGAGATCATATTTTTCTAGCTGATTTTGTAGTGCTCGACATGGAGGAAGATGAGCATGTACCTTTGATCTTGGGAAGACCTTTCTTAGCCACAGTCGGGATGGTGTTAGATATGACGAATGGGAAGATCACGGTAAAGGTAGATGATCAAGAGGTGAAAATTTCTCTATATGAGGCCATGAAACACCCGAAGGAAGATGAGAGTTGTTATTCCATTGATGGCATTGATGCTTGTGTTGAAGACACATCTCTTAATCCTTACCCTTCTTATATTCATGATTTTGATAGTCCTTCACTTGATGATATAACCTATGAGCGTTATGATCTTGATTGTTTTGATATGATAAAGGCAAGGCGTTGAAGGATGAAGAATTAAAAAGTATGGAGTTAGCCAAGTTGGAGAGTAAAGGATGAGTAGGTAAAAAGAAGCCAAAAGTCAAGAAGTGGGTACATCCGTGGAGCGCGAAAAAGAAGAAGGTGATACCTCCGCTCGAGGTGAAAAAGGAGGATGGGAATCGAGCTAAAAACTTAGACATCTTCTCTTATGAGAGTAAGGGAGGTAAATTTGAGTATCATGTCCCATAAGCTCCTTTGAGCTCGGTCCGACATTAGGACCTTAAAAATAGCGCTGAGTGGGAGGTAACCCACTTTTATTTGCTTTTGAGTGTTTTTAGTTATTAGGGTGTTGTTTTGAGTCGTAAGTTTTAACCTCGTTCTTGAGTGAGTTGCTTGTAGACCTGTCTCGAGGAAGTAAAGGTATCATGGAGTTATTAAAAAAAGAGGAACTCAAGCAATGGAGTGTGCTACATTGCCAAGTACAAATGGGATTATGCGTATTAGGTAACCTACAACCCCAAACATAGACCGCTTCACAAGGTCAAAGTTTGGGGGGTGGAGTATTTATATATTTTATAGCATACATATGCACCGGCGCACTTGAGAGGTTTATTTGACATTGCACAAGCGCACACCCTCTCTTTGAGTTGAGTTATGTTATTTATTATGCCTTGAGATGCTCCTTGAGCTGATATTGTTGTGATGTGCTACTACATATTTCATGCTTATCAATCCTCTTATGCTTGTTGATTGCTATCTTTGAGTGTGAAGTATGAGTTAGTGAGCTGTGGAGTTGAGTTAGAGTCTGAATTGTGTGAGTGTAGGAGTTAGAGTTGATTCGAGAGAGAACTTATATACTTACGAACTTCTCTTTTGAGTATTTGTGTGATGAGAGTGAGAATTCACTAGGAGTTGCATAAATGTGAAAGCTGTGAGACTTGAGCTTTTGTGAGATTAAGATGCATAAATTGATCTCTTCGTTTGTGAGTGGATCGTCACCTTAGAGGATGCTAGAACTTGTGTGGCTCTCGCTTCTTGATTGTGTCTAGTTTGATATGCCGAAAGTGATTTTAGGCCATCTTTGATTTGATTGAGTCACCTAGCCAAATTTTCTCTACCAATGATATTTATCCCTTGTTAGCCCGTTTGAGCTTTAGTCTATTTTATTTGCTAGCACATTTAAACTTAAACAAATTCTAAAACTCTTTTTGTCCCAATTTGAGTGGAGAATAGGAAAAGTTGTGAATGAGAGAAGGGATTTAGTTGGGCAAGAAGAATTATTAATGCTTGAGTGTATTTGAGAAGAAGGTGTAATGAGATTTTGAGTTGTGGGAAAGAACAATGAATTTGAGAATGAGCAAAAGAAAAATGAGCTCATATATGTGTGAAAGAAAAAAAAAAGTGAAGTGATTGAAAAAAGTGAAATGAGTTAGAAAAAAAAAATTGCAGTGTTGAGAGTAGTGGAATTGAAAGTGTATTGCATGAAGATGTTTGAAGTATTTTGTTCCTCGTCTCGAAATATTGATGTTTGATTTTCTATTCTCCATTCACTTGAGTCACTTATCCCATATGGTTACCCACCTGTCCAAAGAGCCTACATTACAACCTTGATAAAGTCCTTTTTTATTCGGCATGGATTCTAGAGTATGGTCGAAGTTGAGAGTGCTTACAAGCCTATGGCTGCTGATATGTGTGATTGATTGATTGAAAGAGTCCCTTAATATTGATATACACATGTGAGGGAGTGAAACACATCGTTGATTGTACATTCATGTTTGATCTTGGTGTTTCTTATTGTTATTGCATGAGTATGATGAAGGGGATGAGTTTGTGTATGAGTGATTGATCTTTGAAACTTGAGCTCGATTACTTGCATGATTTTGTTCTTTAATTCATTCCAAACAATTTCACTTATTATTTCATTGCTTGAGGACAAACAATATGATAAGTTTGGGGGTTGATTAGGCGTGAAATTGTTATGATTTATAGCTCGTTTTGCCCGTGTTTTGAGTGAATTTGATGAGTATTTGGAGTCAGTTGAGTATTATTTTCATAAAATGATGAATTTGTCTCTTCAATGCTCATAGATGGATAGAGGGTGAAAACGGAGTTCGTAGGACTTTGAATCGACTCAAACGGATTATCGGATGAGAAGATATTGAAGAAATACGAACAATATTAGTTCGTGCAAGGAAAAGTATCACTTAGTTGAAGAAGAGATGTCATTCGACCAAGAGAGGTCGAGCGCCCCCGCTCGAGCAAGGAATTTAACCTTTTGTAAGTTGGGGTATTCTAGCAAATGCCTTGCTCGAGCGGGGGCGCTCGACCTCTCTTGGTCGAATGGCTTCTCTTCTTCAACTGAGTGATACTTTTCCTTGCACGAACTAATACTGTTCGTATTTCTTCAATATCTTCTCATCCGGGTATCTGTTTGAGTCGATTCAAAGTCCTACGAACTCCCTTTTTTGCCCTCTATCTATCTATTAGCATCAAAGAGGCAAATTCATCAATTTATGAAAATAATACTCAATTGACTCCAAATACTCATCGAATTCACTCAAAACACGGGCAAAACGAGATATAAATCAAAACAATTTCACGCCTAATCACTCAACCCCATAATCCTTCGGTTGATATTGCATCCATAATATTTTTGCACAATAGCTTCCTGCAGTTATGTATTCTGCTTCAACTGTTGATAGTGCAATATAATTTTGTTTCTTACTTTGCCAAGAAACTAGCAAATGCCACTAGTACTCTTCCTGTCAATTTTGCAGCCAGCAAAGTCTGAATCCGTCACTAGTACAAAAAAGGGCTTAGACAGCGCTTATTTATAAACTAAGAAAGTGGTTAGAAACGCTTTCTAAGAAACAACTGTCTAAGCTAAGAGAGTGGTTGGGAAACCGCTGTGTAAAATAAGCTCTTAGACAGTGGTTATAAACCTCTGTCCAAAGTAAACAACTTAGACAGCGGTTTTTAACCTCTATCCAAGACAAACACTTAGAAAACGGTCTTTAGCCGCTATCCAAGAGCCCCAGTAACAAAGCGGTTCTGAACCGCTATCCAAGAGCCCCACTGGGACAACGGTTAAGAACCGTTGTCTAAGTCAAAATACATTTTTTTTAATTCACTTGGAGAGCGGTTCTTAACCGCTTTCTTTGCAATATAATATTTTTTTATATTTTTTATTTTATTTTAATAAACCTGTTTATATACAAATAAATATATTTATCCATACCATCAAATATTAATCTGTAACATCAAATAAATAAATATAATTAATTATACCAAAAAATTCATAATAATATTATATATCATCACAAATTAATATATAAGTTACATGCCAAAAGTTATAATAATGTCTTACAAGAACAAAATTACATTAAGAACCTATTGTAAAAATACCCCATCCAATCCATTTTCCATTTGTCCATTCTATTGTTGTTGTAAAAAGGGATCCGAGGATTATGCACAAACTGCAAATTACATTGAAAATTTACTTAATTAATACGAATATGTTATTCAATCAATAATAATTTAAATAAATCGATAAATCGACTTACTTCATCAGGAATGGTCGTCTGAGAAGTCAAGATTATATTTTTAATGTAGCAACACACAAAATGTCCACAGTGAACGCCATCTTGCTGCCTCGGAACCTATTGATTAACAATTATAATCACGTACTACAACTATGATTATTTTTAATTGATTTGATAATTTCTTAAGTAATTTTACCGTAATATTTTTTCACAACACTTTACTAATGGTTTTTGAGCTTTGACCTGGAAGGCTACTCCGAAACATTCTCATTACACTATCAAAAATATTTAAAAAATAAAAATAGATTAGATATGCATACTTTTAAAAGTAAAACAAATAATAATGTGAGAATATTAAAAATTAACTTACCCGTCCATAAATGTCATGAGATTAGGACGATTTGTATACACCCCGCCCTGAGCTGGATCCATATAATACACATAAAGTTCATGTATGTCTATGGCCAACAACACCCAATGTTTACTACATTATATTAAGAATATTAAAATATAACCACTTGTTTATATAAATAGAAATTTTTATGAAATATTAATTGTACTCACCCCACATTTGTTGGCCAGAAAATGAGATGGTTTCTCCCAGTATATTTCAACATATGTTGAACAATATCCCTCATTAACAGTGTTCTCTTACCAAACATGCATTACACTTGTGGGGAGATGAATGAATACTTTGCACTTGCCCCGATATCTAGGGTGAAATATACCTCACCCAAATATCTTAAACAAACATACGCTAATTAATATTTAATAATAAAATTAAACTATATATGAAGTAAATGCTGAGAATTAGTAAACACATACCTGAGGTAAAGAGTCATGGTAGTTGCACTCAACCATTTGTCGTTCATTACTTCATTCACATAATCCGGTAGGATGAACTCCTCATAACCAACCTGATGAAAGTAAGAAGTAATGGGAACCGCAACTGGATCGTAGGTCGGGGATGAAACCATAAAGTGCGTCGATGACATTAGAGTGACATCGTGGAGTAAGTCTCTGTGTACTGGATAACCTAATCATCGTCTGCGCACACCAACAGTGGGTTCCCTCGGTCTCTCCCTCTCAATACCACTTGATCTTTGTGGAGCCTTTTGTGGAGTCGACAGTATCTACAATCAATTTGTGATATTATTTAGAACAAATAAAATATTAAACTTTAATACTATGTATTTTACCTTCTTGGTGAGAGAGACCAAGTTCCTCGACCATTCGAGAAAGTGCCCGACCGCTGTTCCGACTGTGGTGGCATCATCTTCTGGTCTTGGCACTGGTGAATCCTCTTCACCAATTTTAGGTACATTGAGTGTGACTCTCATAAAACTAGAAGTGAGGGGACGACCGTGAATGATTCCACTGGAGCTGTCGTGAAACAATCCAGTGGCCACCAAGTTTGTTTGACAGTTGTGTGTTTCTTGCCTAACTTGCTTGGTCCTCCTTCCTCATGAGGAACTGGTCTAATTGATGAGGACTTCTTTCCATTCCAGAAGTTGTTGAAATATTCTTTGGTTCTAAAGTCTACAGTCATGTCTGGCTGTGAACTTGTTATCTGTAAAGTTTGACTAGAGGCCTCTTCTTTACAGATTGCTGTGATTTTCTCAAGATATTTTTCAATCTTGTCTTTCATGTGAGTAATAGATCTCCCATAGATGATGTCGATTGTCATTTTTTGCTTTTCCTCAGATAAATACCTAATCAATCTTTGAAGACCAGGTTGTTCACAAATAGTGGTACTGTATTCTCTAGACAATCCTTCCAATCACAAGGATTGTATCCAATACCTGTTAGATCCCCCGGAGGCCTTTGTTGAAATAACATTTCCTTCAGTTTCCTTGATAATTTTCCAAAGTATTCAAGTTTATTTTCATAGTAGTCTCTTTCTAATTCTATTTCAATGATCCTTTTATTCTTATCTTCAATCTCTTTCTACATGTGGCTTCATCAAATAGTTCTTCATGGCTCATCTTTAGGAAATCAAGTTCCTCTTGCAAATTATTCGTTATGGACAACTTGTTTTCAACTTCTTCAGTTTTTACAAGCAATATCTTGATCCTTTATTTGAGTTCTTGTTTTCTACCTTCAAATCCTCATGATCACCTTTGATGTTTAAAAGTTCCTCAAATCCTTTTTGAAGCATGTGAATATATCTTTGGAAGAATCCTTATCAGTTAATAAGCTTGATGAGGTTTGCACCCTTCATCCTTGGCCATTAAATAGATTAATGCTTCATTGTCCTCTGAATCTGTAGATTCACAATCTACAGCTGACTTTGAAGAAGAGGGATTGTCTTCATAATTTTTGTCAAACTTAGAGAGCAGCGCTCTGATTCTTTCCTTGTCAAAATTCCTTCTCTTCTCCAATCTTGTGGCTTTCTCCTTTTCTATATACTTCTTAGCCTCTGGATATGGGCCGTCTTTGATAAAGTGTCCTAGTTTCCTACAGTTATAACACAAATAAGTTGAGTTAGTAAAATTAGACTTATTACCCTTACCTTCTGTAGATTGCTTCATTGGATTCTTCTTCCCATTTGCTCTCCTAGAAAACTTCTTGCATTACTTTTTTAGTAGTGCCATTTATTCACTTTCATCTTCAGAATCTACAGTCGGGGGAAAGTCTGCAGCTACTAGGGTTGTAACCTTTGAACTTGAAGAATCCTTGTCTTTTATCCTGTCTATATCAAACTCATAGGCTTTCAAGTTAGAGAATAATTCAAATGTAGAGATTTTAGAAAGATCTTTTGGTTCCCTCATTGCTACTACTTTCATATCCCACTCAGATGGCAATGTTCTTAGAACCTTCATGTGTTTTCCCTCTGTGAGTACTCTTTCCCAAGTAACTCAAGTTCATTGAGAATCTCAATGAATCTTGAATCAAACTTTTCAAGAGTTTCTCCAAATTTCATCTTGAAGTTCCCAAATTTTTGGACAACTATCATGAGCTTGTTTTCCTTAATTTGATTTGTTCTTTCATATATCATCTCAAGTTTCTCACATATTTCCTTTGCAGTCTTACAACTTTTGATCTTGTTAAACACAATTTTATCAAGTGAATGATATGTAGTATTTCTAGAAACATTATCAAGATTTGCTCTTCTCTTGTCATCCTCAGTCCATTCCCTCTTTTGCTTCGGAATGATCTGTATTGACCCATCAGTTTGTTCTCCAGTAGTGTTTACCTTTTCAATGAAAATGGGTCTATTTTCAATGATTGACCACATTTCGTCATTCATAGCCGATAGTTGTTCATGCATTCCAATCTTCCAGTCATCATATTCATCTGTGGACAACATAGCAGCTTTAGACTTTATCATTTTAGGTGTCATAGAAATATGCAAGTGAGTTTTTCAAAAACATTTTTTAGTGGATCTGGCTTATATAAACTGGTAAAAGAAGTGCAAGCCAACTTCTTTGATCCCACTTATTGATCCCAAGCGGAAAAGGTCTAGAGGGGGGCGGGGGTGAATAGCCATTTTAACTTTACAAACTTTTTCAAACAAAATATGAACCTTACAGCTGAAGGGTTTAAACAAGTTTGCAGTTGTAAACTCTTCAATTTAAGCATAATTTGAAAAGACTTTGTAATAAACAAAATACTTAACAAATTTTAGAGTTAGGTTGTAATACTTTTAGAAGTGTATTGAGAGACCTATTATGCAGTAGAATAAATGTGTGTTTGTGTGTTAATGAAAACTACTTTAAACAAGAGTATTCAACTGAATGACTATACCAATCTACAACTTTAATATACTCAGTTTTCCAACTTTTGATTTTATGCACTTCTTTTCAAATTGATAATTATTTTAACTTAATTAAAATATGCAGAGCAGAATATAAGTATGAAAAGTAAAGAACATCATATATATAGTGGTTCAGAGGTGGTGTAATCCTCCTACATCTATTGTTACACCATTAGGTGCCAAATATACTATGCAAATCAAATCTTGCTTTCACTTAGATGATTCACTCAGAAATGCTTTCCCCTAAAAACTAGAATTATGACTCAGACTCATCTAAACATAGAAGAAAAAACGAAATCACTCAGATGAAAACTCACTAAGATACACCTAACACTCACAAAGAAAGTATTTGTTTGTCCCGGTACAAGACTGAGAGATACGTGTATGGGGGGGGGGGGGGGAAATACAGGTATACAAATTTTTCTTTTCTTTCAACTGAATGAGTCCCCTTTCTCAGAGTGGTGTAGAACTCAGGGTTGATAACACACCTACTAACTGCAAATGAATGCTGGTCAGTTGGCTAACTATCAACTTGAGTTCAGTGCGGAATGTGTGAGCCCTGAAAGTTTAGATTTTTATTAAAGTTTGCCTTCTGAAAACTTGATTACTCTTTTCTGAAGTAGTGATTAGAAGGGCAGTGCTCAGTTTAATGATCAGGCTGATTGATACAAGCCTGATAAACAATGTAATAAATGACTTAATAAATGATCAGTTAAGAGCAATAATCAAAGCAATAAGGAACACAAGGAAGTAACGTGGTTTAGAGACTCAAGCTCCTACGTCCACGGTCCTGATTTAACAGAAGAATCCACTAAGGATTGGCTTGTTTTTAACGTGCCAAGGTGCACCAGAATCAACTATACGCACTGACCCTTACTTCCTCCTTCTAACTCACTATCAACCTCAACCAACAAACCTGACTAGAGGGTTTTGGTTTCAGTTTTGTTTCCAACTAGAGTTGTGATTATCCTTACAAGGCTAAACTATGCTAAGGATGGATAATCACTTCTAAGCTTAAGATATTACAATGAATGCTCAGTGGAATACATAATAACTCTCTTTGCTAGGAAACACTTGGGAAATTTATGGTTTTTCGAGTGCTTCTTTGAACGCTGAATGCTTTTGAACTCTTGAGAGTTTGACTAATTTCTGGCTTGGAAATTTCCCGTAACCTTGAATGGGTTCAAGGCCTTATGTATTTATAGGTGACTTTGAAAACTATCCGTTGGAAGAGATAGCCTTCTAGTCATCTACGTAGAGTTTGTTCAACGGACATTTCTCCCATGCAGCAGCCGTCCTAGCATGGATTTGGTAATGCATTTAATGCTCCATTTAATGCTTGCCCGTTGAAAAGTATAGTCTGAACTCAGTCTTCATGTCAGGTCCGTACGTGCGTGTCCTTCCTGGATTGGTCCACATCATCAGGTTGGTGAGAATGTCAGAACTCATTCCTATGCTTCAGGCTTGTCTTATTAAGTTCTTTTTATCTCAAGCACAACAGTCTTGTCCTGACGCTGACATTCCTTTTGCATTGCTTGGCCTACTCCAAGTCTTTTCCCATTACTCAGTGTCATCCTGTTCCCTACATGACTGAGTTAGTAATGACCTCAGGGTCATACTCTTCATCACTGACACTTACTAAACCAGCTTAGAGAGACTGCCGTAAGTTCAGGATGGTGCTCTTGTGTCTTCAGGCTTCAGTCTTGATTGTCATCAATGAGTACTCCTCTTATTGAGTTCCTGTGAAATGTAAAATAACTTAGTACAAATCTAACTAAGACTAGCCTGACCACTAAGGCAAATCATCTTTTCAGGGGCTTTGGGATCTAATAAAAACTGACAATGTCCCAACAATTTCCCCCTTTTTGATGATGCCAAAACACTGAAAAGATCCTCAAAACACTTAGAGGAAAATAAAATCCTATCTATAAGATAAGTCAGTGTTAGAACAGTTCTTGATAAAGTACAGAATTTAAATAACAGCCAAAAAGACAATGCATTTTTATCTAGGGGAAAATGTAATAGATTTCATTGATAATATATTTCAGTGAGTACAATGATCTTAATCTATTACAACAGGTTGTGAACACCTAAACTAATCTCATTTTAGGCTCGAGTCCATAACCGGCATAGACTCTGACCTTCAGCTCTTCAACACTTTTAGGTTGGTTCACAGATCCTTCAGCTTTGGCAATCTTCAAGACTTCAGTCATAATAGCCTTTGTATCATGCTTGTTCGAACCAGGGATTAGAGGTGGTGGTCGTGCAATGAACTCAGGGGCCTTCACTTGGACATTGGCTGCGTCAGCTTCCTCCAAGATCTTTTGAATTAGTTCAGGATGATTGTCCATCATGTAGTCAGTGAAGTGGGCATTGATATCTTCAGTGTCGCCCCATTTCTTCACTACGTACCAAAGCCTGACAAACTCATCCCTTGCATCAACCCAAAACTCTTTTAAAGTCTCAGAAATGAACTCATCGACAAGAGCTTCTCTCAGTATCACCTCAGGCTTCCTGACTTGAAGTATTGTAGACTTCCTCGTTGTCGGCCTCTTCCTATATTTCCTTGGCTCCGGCTTTGCCTTCTTCCTTCTCAACATACTCAGGATCCCATCATCCAGCTCCCTCTGTTGAAGTTCAGTCAGCTCTGAAAGCTTTTCAACTTTCTTCTCAAAGATGTGCATCTTCTCTTTTTCAGCAATTTCTGTTCTGCGCTGAGCCTCACTCTTCTCATGGGGCAAACCCCAAGCCTCTTCACACAAGGATACTACTTTATTGGTATCTAAGGAAACCGGGCTCTTTCTTGTGCTAAGTGGTGAGCGCTCTGAGCTTCCTTCAGGGATGGATGGGAGTTGAGCTTGAACTTGTTTTTCTGAAGGGTCACTAGCCTTTGCCACAGCCGCCAATCTTGCTGACTTCCTTGGAGTAGACTGAGCCTCCGATGCCTCAGGGAGGGATATTTTCTTCTTCTCTTCCCCCTTTTTGGCATCATCCTTGGCCTGAGGCAGAACCTCCCTGAGGACCTCCTGCCCATTGTTGACGATAAAGGAAGCTAAGGACTGAACCTCTAACACTCCCTCCTTCAACATGTTTACTCCAGTAGCAATCCTAGTTCCAGCAAAAGAAACACTGGCGATGCTGGCCTCCAACTTCTTCCCAAAAATTTCCATATTGGTATGAAGTTTCTCCTTAGCCCGAGTAATCCTGGCCTCCACCTTCCCAGTTTCCTCGCTGATCCGATTGGCCTCTGAAATGATTCGAGCAGACTCCTGAGCTGCTTTGGCGAATCCCTGAGTGACACTCTAAGAGATTTGAGCGATCTTCCCTGACTCCAGTGCCAGCTTGGACACTGAGTAATTTAGGGCCTGAGTGAAGAGCTCTCCAGCCTGACTCGCCAGATGCTCCACTGCCTTAGTCAATCTCTGCTCATGCTTCTCTTCGAGCAGGGTCAGGGTCTGCTTGAACTGCTTCTCCATCATCCTCCTCTCCTGCCTCACTGACTTCGAAGTACAAACCATTATTTTCTTTAGCATGATGGGCTCTTTGTTGGCAAGCGTATTGCAGGCTGATTTGGTCCAGCGGATATGCTTATGGAGAGCCTTGGCTGCTTCCTTTTTTTCTTCACTGATCCTCTGGATCTCTTCCCTAAGCTCAGCCAAGTTCTCAGTTGTCTTTTCTTGCTTTACCTCAATGATGCTGGTAAAGGTGCCTCGCTGAGTCCCCGTGATGATCACATCATCATCAGCCTCATCTTCAGTGATTGGTTGTTTTTCCTTGTCAGCCCCTACAGCATCAGTCCCCTCTTCAGGGTGCACTGAAGGCAGTTGTTGAGTGATCAGGGTCGCCTGCTCAGGCTCAGCCCTATCAGCTCGAACTTTGGGTAAGATACCCTCAGAACTAGGAGTCTCCTTAGGTGCCTCCACATCATCCTCCTTTACCTCAGGGTAGGGAATCCCTTCATGGGCTAATGTGTCATTGGCAGCTGAACCAACCTTGTTGGTCTCAGCGACTGCTCCACCCTTGGACGCAGTCCCAGTATCACCTTTCCCCTGAGCACTAGGCTCAGATTTCATCTCATCCAACTACTTCGCAGTCTTCTCCACCATTTTTTCATTAGCTCCACCCTGAGAATCATCATCATCATCACTGTCATCCTTGGGCTCATCCTCATAGTCCTCCTTCCTGGCTACCTTCATGCTTTCCACCAGTTGCTTTAGATTTTCGAAGTTAAGCAGCTGCAGCCAGCTGGTGAGATTAAAATAAGAGCGTAGCCGTGCCTCCTCCTTTTCCCAGTGCTCCCAGCCTCTAGCATCAACAAGCATATGCCGCTCTTGCATATTTGACTGCTTGAAGTTAAGCTAGACCTTCAGCTCGATGATATTTGAGCATAGTTCCCTATACTTGTGAAGGTTTGGCCATCACTTGGAGGCCCATTTGTAGGCGTTCCCCCTGAGTGTGTTCTCGTACATACCTCCCATCAGCCCAGCATCTAGCTCCTCCTCCTCCGCTAGATCAAGAAATTCATCAGCTGATTCTCCTTGAGTAGAGGTTTTGGGGCAGTCTTTTGGGTTGGGATAGGACGGGAAGTCTTCGGGATTGGGTGTGGAAGTGTTTAGTTCTGGGTTATTGTCAGGCTCAACGATGTTTAAATTATTTGGCTCTGACTCATTTTGGGTTGGAGATAGGTTAGTGTTTGGATTTGAGGGTTCAGTGGGTTGTGATGATGGTTCAGGGTTAGATGAGGGTAGGGTATGTTCAGTGGGGTGTGTAGGTTGGTCAGGGTGAGATGAGGTGGGTTCAGGGATGGGTGGGTTTTGGGGTTCAGGTTGAAGAATCTCTGCAGTTTCAACCGTCTCCCGGACTTTCTCTAAGTCAGAGGCTCGAGGTGAGCTTGACTTCTCCTTGATAGGGCTTACCACCCTGAGTGCCTTCTTGGGAGATCCCTTCAGGCCCTTTTTCAATCTCTTCAGTGGTCTCACCACTGGCTCATCTCCACCTTCACTGGCTTCATCGACAGTCTCCTAAGCCTCTGAACTGGCCTTCTTGGAGACCTTCTCAGCCCCCTTCCTCACACCTTTTGCAGTAGCCTTTGCTTTCAGCACCACTTTCAGCTTGCCTCTTTTCTCTTCCAGAGCTTTCTTTGCCTCAGCTTTCTCCACCTCTCTCTCTGCGGAAACCTCAGCCTCCACCTCCTTGTTCTTCTCGAAAAGCTCATCCACCTTCTCGAGCACGCTGGTTACCACCTTCTTGCCTTTCACTGCTTGCTTCTTCCTCTGACCCTTCTGATGAGCGTTAGGGTCAGTCAGGCCCAATATGGTGTATGTGTCACCCTCAGTGGTGAACATTACTTTCTTAGGAGAGAGATCGTCCCCCATGTCGAAAGTACACCTCTGACAGGAGTGATCAATTAGGATTGATAGCCTTGTGCCAAACGGAAGGATGACTCCCAATGAGATGTGTTTAACATCCTCATCCTTCTTTAGCTTATCACGTGCAGCCTGGCTCAACTGGTCTAGAAAGAACTGCTCCCAGTTAGCCTTTACTCCATCTACCAAGGCCCCCATGATTCTCAACTTTGGCAGACTCAGCTGCTCATGGAATCCAACGGTGCCCATAATCATCTTGGACACCGCATCTATCATTGCCCTGTACTCGGACTTGAGTGTCTCTTGTGTTGCCTCGCTCTGAACTTGGAAGAGCCTGATTTCGTCCACTCATTTAGGAGCTCTCTTTCCTCGTTCTTCTTGTAAGTGCGTGGGTTGATCCCGGAGCACGAAAGCCCATATACCTCCTTCACCGCCTTGCAGAGATCAATGTTCCGAGCCTCTTCATTTTACAACTTCTCTCCGTCTTCATCCTTCTCACTCGTGGGTACTAGTACTGTAACCCTGGTGTACAATTCCCCCTTGCGAATGAAGAGGTTCATGTAGCCTTCCACAACTACCTTCGGAAGTACAGAAGTGGGTTTCTTCGTGAAGTATTTCTCCAGACCAGCCTTTGAAATCCACTCCAAGACAGAGATAATCTCTTTGACGTTTTGACAGGCTCCCTCCATTGAGATCACGTGCTCCATGTTTACCAGCTTGTTCTTGACAACATCATCAATGTTGTCTGTGGTCCAAGTGGTATCAAGAAATGCCATTGAGGTTTGAAAAGAAATTTGAGAATTGAGAAATTTGTGAAGTGTTTGAATCGAGAGAAAACTCAGTGTGCAATGTGAAATTGTGTTTGCGTAAATCTCTCAATTGATATTTCAGATTGATATGATTGAGTCAGTTACTCAAACGTGGGGTTGAAATTAATCCTGAATTTGAAAAGTTTCTGAAATGAAGGGCCAAGATTAATCTCAAGTATAATTATTTTCCCAAGTCAGTCATATTCCGTATAAAATGGATACGTATATGAAAAAGTAACTGAACGCATTAAATGCTCCGATGCGCATGGGTTTAAATATCAAAAGGCGCGCTTTTAATGAAAACAGAATGTGTTGGTCCCAAAAAGGTTATCTAGCAGAAAGCGTTTTTAAGTTTATTTTTAAGAAAACACTTTTAAAGAGAGTGCTAAAATTAAAGTGCAGAAATTTAAAAGTGCAGTAAAGTAAATAACACAAGGATTTATAGTGGTTCGGACCAATTTGTCCTACGTCCACTCTCCCTTTCTCAAAAGGGGACTCTCTCTCCAACCAACTTACTAACTTTCTGGAATTTGGAAGTACCAGATCCTTCATACACCAACTTGCTTACAAACTTTCAATGTGGTGAATAGGTTGAGTAAAGATTCCAACTAAAAACTCCTAATGAGTATATAAACTTGAATGAACAAGGTGAGTAAGTGGAAGAGTTCGTGTGTCTTGTGTGCTCTCGCCCGACTCTTATGTAAAACTCATCCAAGCACTCCTATTTATATTTGTGAGAATTAACTAGCCGTTGGAAAGCTAGCAATTCAAACAACCATAATTGGAGGGATATAATCAATCAAAGATTGATTATATGATTGATTAGTTGACTTCAATCAATCAGATTCTCCATCAGTTGACTCTCCAGATTGCCTTCTTCTCCATCAATGATCTCCAAAATCTCCTTGTCTCCAGATTACACGCAGCCTCTAAGTGGGTGAACTAGTCTTGTCTCCCTCATCTGGTCAGCACTCGTCTGGTCTGGGGACTTCTGGTCTGGTCTGGTGACACTACTGCTCTGAACCTCATCTCGGAGAGGTCTTCTGGTCAGATTCCTCTGGTGACTTCTCTGACAGACTCCTCTGGTCAGACTCCTCTGGTGACTCCTCTGACAGACTCCTCTGGTCAGAGCTCATCTGGCAGACTCCTCTGCTCTGATGACTCATCTGCTCTGGTCTGGACACCTCACCTGGTCATCTCTCATCTGGTCACCTCATCTGGTCACCTAATCTGGTTTGCACAGATTTCTTCCCCCTTAACCAAAGACCTATTCTAGACCTAGACTAATCTGTAGCTGACTAACAGGTTCAGCTAGTCCTATTACAAGTTCTTGTTTTAACATCTTCAAAACATCTAATCTATATCCTAACAATTTCCCCCTTTTTGATGATGTTAAAACTGAAAGAACTTAAATAAAACAAGACAAGAAAAATTTGAAATAACAAGATAAATAATCTAGCAGGTTGGGTCAACTGATCTTCCCCCTCAAAGTATGCTCTGCTGATATTGGGGCAAAACATCAGCTGGTCTTCTTGTGTATCTTCAGGCAATCAACTTTTTGGTACCCTTCTAGGTCTAGGGGATTAGCACAATTTTAAGGAAGCCACAAGAATAGATCATCCCCTTTTGAATCAGGTAATCTTTTCTTTCTTCCATACATATCCACAAAAACACACTCAACAAAAGAACCTTTGACATGGTTATTACTTCTACAAGGTCTTCTTCTCTTATGAGTTTGACCAGTAAAAGAATTAACTTGTCTTAGAGCAACAGACTTGACATTCTTCTCATAAGGATAAGTCTTACTAGAACCATCAAAGGTTCCAGCTGGTCTGGCAGATGACTTGAAAGTCTTCTGCAGGTGAGCAGGAGTCATCTGGTTCTGCCTCTTTTGAGAAGATCCAGACTGTCTTCTACTCTGCTGGCCTGGCTGAGGTATTTTATTCTGGGTATAACCCTTCTTAAAATTCCTCTTCTGCCTTTTGGGTTTTTGAGTTTCAGTACTCATCTGCCCATTAGGCTGAGTTGCCTGGTTATCTGACCTCTTGCCCTTATCAATAAAATTTCTAACATGTGAGGATTCAGGTTTGGAATAACCAAGGCCTGTTTTATCATGCTCTCTTTGAGATGAGGTAGCTATGTGTGACACAACATTGTTTGTTGTAGTCAGCTGCTCCAATCTCATCTTGAGCTTGTCCTCACTTTCTCTTACAATTTTATTTTCGTGGAAGAGTTCATCAAACTTAGCTTTAAGCAGATTATATTCATTGTCTTTCTCAATGTTTTCAACAATCAACCTTTCTATCAGCTTAACTTGTTCAGTACACCTGGTTGTCAAGTCAGAAGACTCTTCGGCCAGTGTATGATTTTGTTCAGCTGGTAGATCAGCTGAGTTGCCTAGACATTGTGAAAGCTTCTGCTTTTCTGTTTTCAGCTTTGAGTTCTCATCTTCCAACTTTTGACAAAGTTGTATAGAAGTTTGGAGATCTAATAGAATCTTCTGCATATCAGACTCCTCTGAGTGTCCAGAAAAAGAAGAGGATGAAAGAGAAGAGGAAGTTCGATTACATACCTCGTCTGTTACTAGACATATCTCTTCGTCTGGTCTAAAATTTGATGATGAACCAGAAGTAGATACCTCTTCTTCCTCATCTGCGAAGCTTCTTTTGGAGTAACTCCTAGTGTCTCTTCTACTGCTTTTCTTTTAACCCATTTCTACAAGAAAATGTTAGCACAACAAATATTTGGGTTTTAAAAAAAAATGGATCTGCCCTGGTGACCACCAAAATAATTTCAAAACAGTAGTCTGTAGGACACACTGCTCTCATACCACTTGTTGGTCCCAAAAAGGTTATCTAGCAGAAAGCGTTTTTAAGTTTATTTTTAAGAAAACCGTTTTAAAGAGAGTGCTAAAATTAAAGTGCAGAAATTTAAAAGTGCAGTAAAGTAAATAACACAAGGATTTATAGTGGTTCGGACCAATTTGTCCTACGTCCAGTCTCCCCTTCTCAAAAGGGGACTCCCTCTCCAACCAACTTACTAACTTTCTAGAATTTAGAAGTACCAGATCCTTCATACACCAACTTGCTTACAACCTTTCAATGTGGTGAATAGGTTGAGTAAAGATTCCAACTAAAAACTCCTAATTAGTATATAAACTTGAATGAACAAGGTGAGTAAGTGGAAGAGTTCGTGTGTCTTGTGTGCTCTCGCCCGACTCTTATGTAGAACTCATCCAAGCACTCCTGTTTATAGTTATGAGAATTAACTAGCCGTTGGAAAACTAGCAATTCAAACAACCATAATTGGAGGGATATAATCAATCAAAGATTGATTATATGATTGATTAGTTGACTTCAATCAATCAGATACTCCATCAGTTGACTCTCCATATTGTCTTCTTCTCCATCAATGATCTCCAAAATCTCCTTGTCTCCAGATTACACGCAGCCTCTAAGTGGGTGAACTAATCTTGTCTCCCTCATCTGGTCAGCACTCGTCTGGTCTGGGGACTTCTGGTCTGGTCTGGTGACACTACTGCTCTGAACCTCATATGGGAGAGGTCTTCTGGTCAGATTCCTCTGGTGACTCCTCTGACAGACTCCTCTGGTCAGAGCTCATCTGGTCAGACTCCTCTGGTGACTCCTCTGACAAACTCCTCTGGTGAGAGCTCATCTGGCAGACTCCTCTGGTCAGACTCCTCTGCTCTGATGACTCATCTGCTCTGGTCTGGACACCTTATCTGGTCATCTCTCATCTGGTCACCTCATCTGGTCACCTAATCTGGTCTGTACAAATTTCTTCCCCCTTAATCAAAGACCTATTCTAGACCTAGACTAATTTGTAGCTGACTAACAGGTTCAGCTAGTCCTATTACAAGTTCTTGTTTTAACATCTTCAAAACATCTAATCTATATCCTAACAGAATGCATTTAATGAAAGATTCTCAGAACGAAGAACTCAGTGAGACGCTTCAAATTCACGAGAGTTAGAATTGAACTCATACCTATCAGGGAGACATTGTAGCACCCTGATACCTCGCTGAGTCGAGTCTGGCCTAAGAGACCTAACTCCACTGACAGTTCCATAAACCTTGCTTCAGCCAACTGCTTAGTCAAGATGTCAGATCTCTGCCTGTCAGTGTGGATTTTCACCATCCTAATGTCCTTCTTTTCTACATGATCTCGAATAAAGTGATGCTTAATATCCACATGCTTGCACCTTGTGTGCAGCACTGGGTTCTGAGTGATTGCTATAGCACTATTATTGTCACAATAGATTGGAACTTCATTTGCAAACACTTGGTAGTCTCTCAATTGTTGCCTCAACCATAAAATATGAGCGCAACAACTACCTGCAGTCATATACTCAGCCTCAGTTGTGGATGTTGCCACTGAATTTTGTTTCTTACTAAACCACGAGATCAACTTACTCCCCAAAAACTGACATGTCCCCTGAGGTGAATTTCCTATCAATCCTACAACCTCCATAATCTGCATTTGAATAACCAGTTAGCTCTAAGTTGTCATCTGAAGGATATCATAATCCTATATTGACTGTCATTTTCAAATACTTAAGCATCCTCTTAGCAGCCTCCAAATGACTTTTCTTGGGGTTAGACTGATACCTATCACACATACCAACTGCAAAAGTAATGTCAGGCCTACTTGCAGTCAGGTACAATAATGATCCAATCAGCCCTCGGTACTCAGTTTGATTCACTAAAGCTCCTTCAGTGTCAGGATCCATCTTCCAGTTTGTGTTCATTGGGATCCTAGGCGGATTGCAATTCTGAACTCCAAACTTTTGAATCAAGTCTCTTGTATACTTGGCCTGATTAATGAAAGTCCCTTGATCAGTCTGCTTGACCTGCAATTCTAAAAAGAATTTCATCTCTCCCATCATAGACATCTCAAATTTACCAGTCATCAACTTAGAGAATTTCTCACAGAGCTGATGATTTGGTGATCCAAATATTATGTCATCCACATAAATCTGGACCAAGAGAATGTCATCACCTTCAGTGATCCTGAACAAAGTCCTATCCACGGTTCCCTTCCTGAACCCATGGTCAAACCAAACTCTAGGAGCTTGCTTAAGTCCATAGAGTGATTTCTTCAAATGGTATACTCTATCTCCAACCTCAAACCCGGGAGGTTGTTCAACATATACCTCTTCAGTGAGTACACCATTCAGGAGGGCACTCTTGACATCCATTTGATACACCTTAAACTTCTTGTATGTTGCATATGCAAGGAACAACCTGATATATTCCAACCTAACCACTGGGGCAAAGGTCTTATCATAGTCTATTCCTTCAGACTGACAATACCCCTTTGCAAAAATATTGCCTTGTTGCTCACTACAACACCATTCTCATCCTTCTTATTCATAAAGACCCACTTAGTACCAATAACACCTTGGTGTCTAGGTCTATCTACCAGTTCCCAAACCTGATTTCTTGTGAACTGATTCAACTCCTCTTGCATGGCTATGATCCAGTTCGAGTCAGTGAGAGATTCTTCAATGTTCTGAGGCTCTTGCTCAGACAGAAAGCAACAGAACAGTGTGCTCTCACCCTGGAACCACCTGGTCCTGACTCCCTCAGTTGGATCACCAATGACCTGGTCAATGGGATGACTCTCTAACCATGTTCTCTTGCCTGGAGTTGTTCCTGAAGTACCTGCAATGTTAGTGTCTACAGGTTCATAGAATTTAGGATATTGAATAGAAGGGGATGATCCTGAGTCTATACCAGCCTTGTCACTCTCCTTGTGACCTCCTCAGTGTCAGGGTCCAACACTCTTATCCTAGACTCAGTGACAGATTCATCAAACACAACATGTGGTGATTCCTCCACAACAAGGGTCCTACAGTTGTAAACCCTGAAGGCTTTACTGACTTCAGAATATCCTAAGAATATTCCTTCATCAGATTTGCTATCAAAGGCTTTCAATTGGGTCTTCCCATTGTTGAGGATGAAGCACTTGCAACCAAATATATAGAAATAAGAGATACATGGCTTCCTCTTGTTCCATGTCTCATAAGGGGTCTGTGCATGTTGCTTGATCAGCATGGATCTTTTCTGAGTGTAGCATGCAGTGTTGATTGCCTCAGCCCAGAACTTCCTAGGCAATCCTGACTCAGCCAGCATGGTCCTGGCAGCTTCCTTCAGTGTCATGTTCCTTCTTTTAGTGGCACCCTTTTGTTGTGGGGTTCTAGCTGCAGAAGTCTCATGAGCAATACCAAGTTCATTACATAAATTAAAAATATATAAATTTATAAACTCAGTGCCCTTGTCAGATCTGATCTTAGTAATTGACTGATTCTTCTTATTGCCGAGTCTTCTGAGAAACTCTAGAAGTTTCACCTGTGTTTCCTTTTTATTTAACAAGAAAATAACCCATGTATATCTAGAATAGTCATCAATAACCACAAGAGTATACTTCCTACCATTCATACTCACAGGTGTTATAGGGCCAAACAAATCTATGTGCAAGAGCTGAAGAACTCTGTCAGTGGAGAAGGAAGCTTCTCTTTGAAAGATGCCCTGGCCTGCTTCCCTTCCTGACAAGCATTGCACACATGATCCTTGCTAAAAACTTCATTAGGTAAACATTCTACAAGGGAAAGTCTAGAAATTTTGTTAAAAATCTTGAAGTTCAGGTGATTTAAACGTTTATGCCATAACCAACTGAGCTCTGAAGAGCTTTTAGCAACAAAGCAAGTATTAGGAATAGTGCTGCTCCAATCAGCTAAATAAACATTACCTTTCCTAATACCTGATAGAAGCACTTGTGTTGATTTATCCTTGACTGAACATATATTCGATGAGAACTTAACACTGAAACCCTTGTCACAGAACTGACTTACTGACAATAGGTTATGCTTCAGTCCTTCCACAAAGGACACATTCCCCACTCTAACTGTACCTATTTTCAAAACACCAAAACCTTTAGTAAAACCTTTTGAGTTGTCACCAAAGGTTACCTGTGGACCATCCTTAGCTTGATACTCTTGGAGAAGACTCTTCATTCCAGTCATATGCCTTGAGCAACCACTATCTAGGTACCAAACAACCTTGATTGAGTCTCCTCTCCTCTTGTTGTGATCCACATCCGCCTGCAAATAGATCAGGCTTTAGATTCCCATTGGGTGTTGGGTCCTATGGTGTCAGTTGTACCTTTCGAGATCCAGACCTGCTTTACTACCCTGATTGCCTCAGAGTGGTAGATCTGTTTCCCAGAAACATCCATATACACTACTTTCTTCTTCTTAGCTAGAGAAGAAGATGGTGTATGAGTGCCTGACTTAGGCTTCACAGGAGCCTGAGTGGGTGTCTTTTGGGCTGGCTTCCTGTTCTTCCTAGGCCTTGGTGCAGCTGGTCTTGAGGTCTGTCCCTGATGAGGGCCTTGTTTTTGGTTCCCCCTAGGCAAGTGAGGGAACTAAAAGCAGTTATAGGCTTCAGGATGCCAAAACCATGGAGGTGCTATCATACCTGGCCTTCCCTGAGGGTATTGCCATGCATGATAATACCCCTGTTGAGTAGTCTGAGTGCTCTTGGCATGAGTCTTCCTCTGCTTGCGCTAAGGTTTCTTCTGGCCTGATCTCTCAGGAGCCTCCTTTGGTTGTTTTGCCTTTCCCTTGGGTTTTGGCTTGGCAACCTTTGGGCAACCCTGACTGTCTCAGCAGTTTCCTTTCCCTTATCAGTTTACGGGGTTCGAATACAACTTTCTTTCTACCCTTGCCTGCCTGGACAAACACTCGCTCAGTGTTACTTCCTGAAGCAACATGAGACTGACCTTGTGAGGATTTCTTAGGGACATATCCAAGCCCCTTTTTCTCGTTCCCAAGCATCTGGCTGCTATTTATTTCCTCTCTAGCCACTGAGAATTTATTCATTGCTGCAACCTTCTGCTTAAGAGAGTCATCACTCTTTTTCAGGATTTCATGTCTGGCAAAGAGGTCATCAAACTTACTCTTGAGTGCTTTCAGTTCTTCCTTCCTGATCAGCTCTTCATCAGCCAGTTCTTTCAGAATCTTCTCTCTTGGAAGATGCTCAGCATTGATCATGTCAATTTCCTGAGTTAGTCTCACAATCTGAGTTGACTCTTTCAGATCTGACTGAGTGAGTTGATCATTCAGGTTTTGAACCTCAGTACTCAGTTTCTGGTTCTCCTCTACCAAGAAGACATTAGTTTCCTGCAGCCTGGAGAAATCAACCATCAATTGATCTAAACAGATCTGAAGGTTCATTTCTCTGGCTGACTCTGAGCTTGGCTCAGGATTTCTACCACTATGTGAACCACGCACAGAATTTGAATTTACCTCAGGCTCATCCCTAGCCATAAGGCAAAGATCATCGTACTCATCGTCAGAAAAGAGTTCAGGCAACCTCTCCTCAAGACCATCCGAGCTGTAGCTTCCTCAGCGAGCATAGCTCTCCGGTCAGCGTACCTCTGGTCTCTCTTGGCCCTCCTGTCTTCTCTTTCCTGTGCACTCAGTTCTGGGCAGTCGTACTGATAGTGCCCACCTTTGTTACAGTTGTAACATGTAGCCTGCTCATCTCCTCTTTCCTTTCTTGGCTTAGAGTTCCTTCTTGAGTCAGGTTCCCTATGTCTTGATGATCTTTCAACCTTTCCTGTGTGCCTATCATCATGAGTACGTCTCTGTTCATCTCTAAAATCGGGCTTTAGATCAAATTGCCTCCTTTCATTGCCATGATCACGTCTTGGTTCAGTATTTCTTCTTTTCTCATATCTCTAATAATTTTGGTGGCTTCCTTCAGGTTTCCTGTCATGAGTATCCTGATAATATTTCTTATAACGACCAAACCTGGAATTAAGCTTTTCAAAGAGTCTGGCCATCAGGCTGTACTCCTCTGCGAGCTCTTCTTTGCTCATCTCCATCAGTGACTTTGATGAAGCCTCGGCATGTTCTGACTTAGCTCTGAATGCGATACTTTTCTCAAGTGCTTTCTCTTCCTCTTCAGGCTGAACTTTCTTCTTTCTCTTGTTCAGATCATATTCCAAAGCTTTGAGCTCTGAAAAAAGTAAAGCCGAAGTTATATTACTCATATCCTGAGTGTTTCAACATAATGACAATATTATCCCATCTCTCATGAAGAGCATTTAGGATTTTAGAAGCAACATCTCTCTTTGGAACATCCTTGTCCAACATCACCAACTCATTCATCATCTTGATGAATCTTGACTCCAGCTAATCTATAGTCTCATCAGGCAGCATCTCGAAGGCTTTGAACTTCTGAATGACAATAATCCTCTTTTTCTCCTTTATCTTTTTTGACCCCTCACACATCCTAGTAAGCTCATCCCAGAACTCCTTTGCCGTCTTTAAGTTCATCAGCCTCACTGACTCCTCGAATGGTACCGTGTGAAGAATAATGTTCCTGGCCACGTTGTCCAGTCCCACCATCTTGATCTCATTATTGGTCATGTCTTTCCTCTCCTTAGGAACCTGTACGCCAATGTTGAGATCATTATATCCCAGTCCTCTAACATTCGGGATGGTAATCTTGATCGATCTGTCCCTGATAACTCGCGGCATTTGGTCATGGATGGCATCTAGATGTGCCTCAAGTCTAAACTTCCAATAGACAAAGTTAGCAACAGGAAATTCAGGCAATGAAGCTTCAAGTCTCCTCGAAGACATGATGATTCAATTTTATAAAAAGCAAACTACGATATGTTCAGTGACCACCAAGAATTTCTCCTCTAAAATTATTAGTATTCAAAGTCAGTGGTCTTTTGAACCACTGCTCTGATAACACTTGTTAGTCCCGGTACAAGACTGGGAGATATGTGTATGGGCGGGATACAACTATACAAATTTTTCTTTTCTTTTAACTGACTGAGTCCCCTTTCTCAGAGTGGTGTAGAACTCAGGGTTGATAACACACCGACTAACTGCAAATGATAACACACCGACTAACTTGAGTTCAGTGCGGAATGCGTGAGCCCTGAAAGTTTAGAGTCTTATTAAAGTTTGCTTTCTGAAAACTTGATTACTCTTTTCTGAAGTAGTGATTAGAAGGGCAGTGCTCAGTTTAATGATCAAGCTTATTGATTCAAGCCTGATAAACAATGCAATGAATGACTTAATGAATGATCATTTAAGAGCAATAATCAAAGCAATAAGGAACATAAGGATGTAACGTGGTTCAGAGACTCAAGCTCCTACGTCCACGGTCCAGATTTAACAAGAGAATCCACTAAGGATTGACTTGTTTTTAACGTGCCAAGGTGCACCAGAATCAGCTATACTCACTGACCCTTAATTCCTCATTCTAACTCACTATCAACCTCAACCAACAAACCTGACTAGAGGGTTTTGGTTTCAGTTTTGTTTCCAACTAGAGTTGTGATTATCCTTACAAGGCTAAACTATGCT